>OX352720.1:8562500-8580000 GCA_947095575.1 Electrophaes corylata
TCTGGGCGACCTACCTTCTTTTATTGCGGCAAACACCACTCGTTCCAAATTCTATGCAGTAAAAGGGAAAAGTATTCTGTTTTAAACACCTGATTACTACAAAATAATAATAACTTTTGATAAGAATCCATAATAATTGTTGATAGCCACAATATGACCAATAAACATATTACCTAACGATTTAGAGATTATTATTTTATAAATGATGGGCCAGCAGTCTCCAGTTTAACCTGTGCTGTACTGTTTCTATATATTTCTTTGATCAGCTCTATGTGCATTTTTCTACAATCTGTCTGAGCGTATGTAAAATTATGATCTATGGTAGAGTAATTTTTTCGGGGTCGCGCGATCTTTATGCACTTTTGATGCGATTACCTGCACCTGCATAATATTGATTGATTTCGCGCGCGCGGGTGGGGGTGGCCTGGCCGGTGGCCGAGTGCATGTCACGGGTCTACTAACCTAACCTAGGTTAGGTTAGGGTTAGGTTAGGTTAGACTTTTTTTTTTTTTTTTTTAAATGCTCGTTACTCCCGTTACGCAATAATGTGCACTTTTGATGCGATTACGAGTAATAATTACCTGCACCTGTGGGTTGCCTGGCCGGTGGCCGAGTGCACGTCACGGGTCTAACCTAACCTAACTTTTTTTTTTTTTTTTTTTTTTTTTTAAATGCTCATTACTCCCGTTACGCAATAATGTGCAGTTTTGATGCGCCCGCGTGGTCGCGCGCCACCGCCCGCCCGCCAACCCACCCGCGCGATTACGAGTAATAATTACCTGCACCTGCATAATATTTTGGCGCGTTCGGCGCGTGCTTTTTGTTTTTTTTTGGATTGATTTCGCGCGCGCGGGTGGGGTGGCCTGGCCGGTGGCCGAGTGCACGTCACGGGTCTAACCTAACCTAACCTAACCTAGGTTAGGTTAGGGTTAGGTTAGGTTAGACTTTTTTTTTTTTTTTTTTTCTCTTTCTTTCTCTCTCCAAAGCTACTACATGTCTATGTTACGTCCTTTTCACCAAAATTTTTGTCGTTTCGATCACTATCCTATGCCACACAAAAATTTACTGTGTTTAAATATATTATTAAACACAGAGTTAACACAAAGAAAAGACCAGTGCGCACTTTTGTGCTATTATAACGATTCACAACGCCGTCTGGCTCTGTGTGGCTGGGCTGCGCGCCGCGTGCGCGTGCGCAATGGTGTACAGTTGACAAAACAAGACGAAGAAAAAGAAAATTTTATAAGTTTTTTTTTTAAAGTGTGTTGACGGTACGTGTGGAAGGATGGATGGATATACATAAATGATGTGGGGCGGCCAACCTCATTGTCGTTGATCAACTTTATTTAATATAACTTTGCTTTTATACTCCACTGTGCGGTGCATGGAAGCAATGTCTATAGTGCTGTGTTTTACATAAACTATACCATGCGCGTGGCGTGGGGTCCGAGGAGCTCTGATCAGTCAGAGTAATCATCGGTGCGCCCTGCTACCTTGACGCGTTTGGTAATATAAAAACCCATTTCGTCGATGACACATCGCGTTGTGTGGTGTAAAATTACGTTCGTTACGTGTTTTCGAACACTGGCGACAGCTCTGAATTTTTATATATCATACATATATGTTTATGTAGTATATACTCATTTAACTGTAGTTAGTTTCGAACCGTAGTCAAGTTTTCCAGTTTAGTTTGCAAAATATGTGTTATTTTATAACACAATGCTTGCGCAGCTAAGAGCGCCACGGCCTCTGCACACTCCGGGCGTGATCGTACTCCGCGTTGCACCGCGATCGCATTCGGAATGTTTGGTATTTTATTATTCAAGAGATAATAGAATAGCGTGGATTGTTCATAGATCCGAGGAAATTTCAATAAAATGTTGTTAAAACATAATAATAAAAAAAAAAACAAGCTCTCTCTTGCGGCGCAAAAGACATCCCTCGCGCCGGCCGGCTTAAAAAACCGATCGGCTATAAAAATGGGGGTTTCATTGTCATGTTCGAGTTAGCTCCCTGGTTGATCCTGCCAGTAGTTATATGCTTGTCTCAAAGATTAAGCCATGCATGTCTCAGTGCAAGCCGTATTAAGGCGATACCGCGAATGGCTCAATATATCAGTTTTGGTTCCTTAGATCTTACTCAGTTACTTGGATAACTGTGGTAATTCTAGAGCTAATACATGCAATCAGAACTCTGACCAGTGATGGGATGAGTGCTTTTATTAGATCAAAACCAATCGACGGAGGGCCTCGCGTCCGAAGTCGTTAACTTTGATGAATCTGGATAACTTTTGCCGATCGCATGGTCCAGTACCGGCGACGCATCTTTCAAATGTCTGCCTTATCAACTTTCGATGGTAGTTTCTGCGACTACCATGGTTGTCACGGGTAACGGGGAATCAGGGTTCGATTCCGGAGAGGGAGCCTGAGAAACGGCTACCACATCCAAGGAAGGCAGCAGGCGCGCAAATTACCCACTCCCGGCACGGGGAGGTAGTGACGAAAAATAACGATACGGGACTCTTACGAGGCCTCGTAATCGGAATGAGTACACTTTAAATATTTTAACGAGGAACAATTGGAGGGCAAGTCTGGTGCCAGCAGCCGCGGTAATTCCAGCTCCAATAGCGTATACTAAAATTGTTGCGGTTAAAAAGCTCGTAGTTGCATTTGTGCGCCGCGCTGTCGGTGCACCGCATCCGCGGTGATACTGACACGTTTGCGGAGCATATCGTCGGTGAGCCGGCGGTAACACGCCGGTTCAATATCAAAATCCTATCGCGGTGCTCTTTATTGAGTGTCGAGGTGGGCCGACAATTTTACTTTGAACAAATTAGAGTGCTCAAAGCGGGCTCAAAATGCTGCTTGAATATTTCGTGCATGGAATAATAGAATATGATCTCGGTTCTATTTTGTTGGTTTTCAGAACTCCGAGGTAATGATTAATAGGGATAACTGGGGGCATTCGTATTGCGACGTTAGAGGTGAAATTCTTGGATCGTCGCAAGACGAACATCAGCGAAAGCATTTGCCAAAGGTGTTTTCATCAATCAAGAACGAAAGTTAGAGGTTCGAAGGCGATTAGATACCGCCCTAGTTCTAACCGTAAATATGTCATCTAGCGATCCGCCGACGTTACTACAATGGCTCGGCGGGCAGCTTCCGGGAAACCAAAGATTTTGGACTCCGGGGGGAGTATGGTTGCAAAGCTGAAACTTAAAGGAATTGACGGAAGGGCACCACCAGGAGTGGAGCCTGCGGCTTAATTTGACTCAACACGGGAAATCTCACCAGGCCCGGACACCGGAAGGATTGACAGATTAACAGCTCTTTCTTGATTCGGTGGGTGGTGGTGCATGGCCGTTCTTAGTTGGTGGAGCGATTTGTCTGGTTAATTCCGGTAACGAACGAGACTCTAGCCTGCTAAATAGGCGTCGTCATTTCGGTGTGCATGGCTTCGGTCACGCAACTCACTGGCGACGTATTAAAATTCTTCTTAGAGGGACCGGCGGTTTCGAGCCGCACGAGATTGAGCAATAACAGGTCTGTGATGCCCTTAGATGTCCTGGGCCGCACGCGCGCTACACTGAAGGAATCAACATGTTCTCCCTGGCCTAAAGGCCCGGGCAACCCGTTGAAACTCCTTCGTGCTGGGGATTGGGGTTTGCAATTATCCCCCATAAACGAGGAATTCCTAGTAAGCGCGAGTCATAAGCTCGCGTTGATTACGTCCCTGCCCTTTGTACACACCGCCCGTCGCTACTACCGATTGAATGATTTAGTGAGGTCTTCGGACCGACACGCGGTGGCTTCACGGCCGTTGGCGTTGTTGGGAAGTTGACCAAACTTGATCATTTAGAGGAAGTAAAAGTCGTAACAAGGTTTCCGTAGGGGAACCTGCGGAAGGATCATTATCGTGTTTGTAATTTTTTGTGAGTTCTCTCTCGCATTAAAAATATAACAACATAATTCCATCCAAAGTTTGTGCGAAAAAGGCTCCACCGCCGCTGTCGTGTTTTTTTATTTAAGACGCGCGCGCGACGCACGAGCTTCGTCACGTCTCGCCGTAGGTTATGACGGGTGAAAAATCCGCATCCCGAATCTACGTATTGCGTGGGACGTGTTCGTCAACCAAATAAAATGACGGTTTAGAGTGAGGGCGTCAAAAACCCTCGTTCTAAGTTATATATTTTTATTTTTTTTATAAATTTTTATCATATAATATAACCAAACTATTACCCTGGACGGTGGATCACTTGGCTCGCGGGTCGATGAAGAACGCAGTTAACTGCGCGTCATAGTGTGAACTGCAGGACACATTTGAACATCGACATTTCGAACGCACATTGCGGTCCGTGGATACACATCCAGGACCACTCCTGTCTGAGGGCCGGCTGCATAAAAACAAAACCACATTGCGTGAGTGCTTTTTTTAGTGCACACGCAGATGGCGGTTCTCGTTGCTAGTGTTATATGAACATAGCTCTCGCGCGGGTCCGTTTAAAAATTCATTTTAACGTTTGTGTCGTTTTCGTTTTGTCACACGCCACAACACACGATGTGTAAAAATATTGCGTTGTTGCTGAATTGTGTCGAAATGAATACACTCATGTGCGTCGCAAACGTTGCAGTAGGCGGACTCGACGTCCGAAGGGCGTGTCGGCGTTCGCGTCGTAGCGTCGTAACGGATATCGTGTCTGCCTCCCATTTTATACGTTGGCCTCAGATCAGGGAGGATTACCCGCCGAATTTAAGCATATTAGTAAGCGGAGGAAAAGAAACTAACTAGGATTTCCTTAGTAGCGGCGAGCGAACAGGAACAAGCCCAGCACTGAATCCCGTCGTTGTAACGGCGGCGGGAGATGTGGTGTTCGGGAGGTTCCGCTTTCTTGTCGTCGTCCACTCCTGTCCAAGTTCGTCTTGAACGGGGCCCATTTCCCATAGAGGGTGCCAGGCCCGTAGCGACGGAGGACGGCGGCGAGAGGGACTCTCCTCAGAGTCGGGTTGCTTGAGAGTGCAGCCCTAAGTGGGTGGTAAACTCCATCTAAGGCTAAATATTACCGCGAGACCGATAGCGAACAAGTACCGTGAGGGAAAGTTGAAAAGAACTTTGAAGAGAGAGTTCAACAGTACGTGAAACCGCTCAGGGGTAAACCTGCGAAACTCGAATGAACGAACGGGGAGATTCATCGTTATTCGGCGGCGTGGCGGCGCGCGCTCGATACTCGCGACCTCGGTCGTGCGGTACGGCGTGCGACGTTACAACGTTCACCGACGGCGTGCACTTCTCCCTTAGTAATGCATCGCGACCCGTTCGATGTCGGTCTAAGCGCCGTTCGGGAGTCAATGTTGCACCTCTCGGGGTGCAGCGTTGACCGTGACGGTCGCCGACCGGCTGTCGGACGGTATTTGAACGGATCGCGTACGCGTTAACGCGCGTCCGGCCCGACGCAAGGTGTCCGTCGTTCATCCCCCGTCCTGCCCGAGCGCGGGCGGGGGTGCGGCGCGCCTGTCGTCGCAGCCGTGCTGTCTCGGACTGTACGCGTCCCGTGTCTGCGATGATTCTGTTTCGGGCACTCGCAGGACCCGTCTTGAAACACGGACCAAGGAGTCTAGCATGTGTGCGAGTCATTGAGTATAATGTCTAAACTGAAAGGCGCAACGAAAGTGAAGGTGGACGCTCGCCGTCCGCTCAGGGAGGATGGTGCGCCGATCTCGGTCGGCCTCTCGCACTCCCGAGGCGTCTCGTTTCCAATCAGAGATTGCAGGCGCGCTCTGAGCACAGATGCTGGGACCCGAAAGATGGTGAACTATGCCTGGTCAGGTCGAAGTCAGGGGAAACCCTGATGGAGGACCGTAGCGATTCTGACGTGCAAATCGATCGTCGGAACTGGGTATAGGGGCGAAAGACTAATCGAACCATCTAGTAGCTGGTTCCGTCCGAAGTTTCCCTCAGGATAGCTGGCGTCGATTTGAACAGTCTCATCCGGTAAAGCGAATGATTAGAGGCATTGGGGTCGAAACGACTTCAACCTATTCTCAAACTTTAAATGGGTGAGAACTCCGGCTTACTCGAACGATGAAGCCGGAGATCTGATGACGGTGCCAAGTGGGCCAATTTTGGTAAGCAGAACTGGCGCTGTGGGATGAACCAAACGTAGTGTTAAGGCGCCCAAAAAACGCTCATGGGACACCATGAAACTCCTGAAGGGTAAGGCGGTCCTGGTGGGGGGTGATCTTAACACTCACTCCCCGTTGTGGCACTCCCTACCCAGACACTACGTAGGGAGAGGCCACACTGTGACCGACCGCCGAACCAAGATGGAGGACCTAATACACAGCCGCGACCTACTGGTCCATAACACAGCTGGCCAGATGTGCACCTTTAGCACGGTAAACGGTGAGTCAAATATCGACGTCACCCTCAGTACGCGCGGCGTCCGCGTCCGCGACTGGAGGGTGCACGACATATCGTCGAGTGACCACCGGCTTATCACGTTTACTGTTGCCCACCCCTCCGCCAGTGCAGTAGCGGGCACGACTGTGCCGATACACCCCCAACGATACAGGACCCGGAAGGCCAACTGGCAGGGCTTCCAGACCTTCATACACCACAGAGTCGGCACTATCGCTATGAGGGAAAGCGCTGACAGGGTCGCCAGAGCTTTTACCAAGCTCATCGAGCGTGCAGCGACAGAGTGTCTGGGCACGGTTAAGGCTCCCACCACGGATAGAGGGTATGAGTGGTGGACGCCTCACCTAAGCCGGTTAAGACACTCTCATAACGTAGCACGCAGAGCTTGGCAGAAGGTCCGGAGGCAGGAGGGTGCGACTGAGGAGGAGGCCAAGGAGAGGTTTCACAAGGCCAGGTCCACTTACAGAGCAGCGATGGACGAGGCCGAAATGAATTTTTTCCGTAAGCTGGCAGAAACTGGCAATCATGACCCGTGGGGCCTTGCATACAGGGAGGCGTGCGGACGCGCTCGACCGCCGGTGAATGTCGTCAATGGGATCTCCGTCCTTGGCACCGACACTAGCGACGTGGGCGAGTCTATGACTAAGCTGATGTCGTCGCTGTGCCCGGACGATGACCCCACCATCGACACTGCATATCACCGCCAGGTAAGAGTCGCTGCCTCTTTGTTGCCCTCAGGCGAGATTTCGGCTCCCATAGACCAGACCACGTTAGGGAAAATTGTCATGTCCCTCCCGAATACATCGCCGGGGATGGATGGGATCGAGGCGGTAATGTTGAAACACGTGTGGAAGGCAGCCGGAACGGAGCTCACGCAGGTGATGAACAAATGCGTCTCCGAGGGAACCTTCCCCTCTGTGTGGAAAGACGGACGGTTGTTGGTTCTGCCCAAGGGCAATGGTAAGCCGCCAACAGACCCAAAAGCTTACCGCCCGATCACATTGCTTCCTGTGCTTGGCAAACTCCTTGAGAGAGTGATTCTGTGGAGTATTCCAGAGCTCACTCGCGGTATCTCTCCCAACCAGCACGGGTTCATGCGCGGACGATCGACGACGACAGCGCTAGGTGCGTTACTGGAGGCTGCAGATGGGTGTAAGTCAAAATATCTCCAGGCTATATTCCTAGACATCTCGGGGGCCTTCGACAACGCTTGGTGGCCTATGATCATGGTTAAGGCGAAGCGGGGAGGATGCCCGCCTAACATCTACAGGTTGTTGGCGAGCTACTTCACCGACCGCAGAGTGGCCATGATAGCGGGCGACCGGGCTGTGTGGAAGGCCTCTACGATGGGTTGCCCGCAGGGTTCGGTGCTTGGTCCCACACTGTGGAACGTTCTGCTGGACGACCTCCTGCGCCTTCCTACCCCGCGTGGTGTGCAATTCCTGGCATACGCAGACGACGTGACGGTGTTGGTAGCGGGGGATGCTCGGAGAGAGTTGGAGGATAACGGAGCGGCAGTTCTGCGGCTGGTGGCGGAGTGGGGGGCCCGTAATAGGCTAAACTTCGCTCCGGCCAAGTCGCAGACCATGACCCTGAAGGGCAAGTTACAAAGGCCACCTCTGCTTAAGACCAACCCGTCCAGTGCGTCGATCTGTAGCGTGAGCGAAGCCAAAGTTTTGGGTGTAGTGTTGGATGCTGGCCGCTCATTTGCACCACACGCGGCGTCGATTGGCGAGAGGGCGTCCAGGTGTTTTGGAAAGATGGCGCGTGTTTCTGCCAATACATGGGGGATCCGGTACCGCGCGCTTAGAGTTCTCTACGAGGGTACTTACACGCCAACTTTAACATACGCAGCCAGAATCTGGTACCACCGAGCGTCAGTGCACGTGGTTCGCAGCGTGCTGCTTAGGACCCAGCGGTCCTCTCTGATGCTCTTGACGAAGGCATATAGGACGACGAGCACGGCGGCGCTCGCTGTGCTCGCGGGGGCTCTGCCAGCGGATCTGGCGTTGGTTAGGGCGGGGCGTAGGTTAGCTGAGGTCGAGGGCCAGCCGAAGGACGTACACCGCCTAGTGCGGGGTACGATTGACGCTGAAGTTATGGCCTCATGGCAGAATAGATGGAGCAGCGAGGAGAAGGGTCGTGACCTGTTCCGGTTCTTCCCAGACGTGGGTGCGCGCATGGAGGCGCGCTGGGTGGAGCCGGACCATGTCACGTCCCAGATCCTATCAGGGCACGGATGCTTCAGAGGTAGGCTACATAGGTTAGGTTTGAGTCAGTCGGGTGCGTGCGGATGCGGGGAGCTGGAGGAAACGCGGGACCACATCTTGTGGGAGTGTCCGCACTATGCGGACCTCCGCGACGAACTCTTAGGCGCGATCGCACGGCCAAATGGGGAGGAAGGCCCAATCTATTACGGGGACCTAGTGAGCAGCGTGGCCAACTTCGGGCGACTGAGAAAGTTTGCCCGAGGCTGGCACCACAAGAGGCGGCTAGAAGAGTTCCGTTAGTATATTCATGTATTGATCAGTCTATTATAACAGCATATTTAAGTATTGGCACGTATATTCGAATTTATTCAAAAGTATATATTTATTATTGTCAGCTTGGGGTGGGGAGGGATTACAGGCGGATCGGAGTCGGGCAGTCCGGCGATGAAGAACGTTCTGTACTGTCATGCCCCAGAAGGGGGAGAGTGGCGGGACATGTGCTTAGGACAGTTTGTAGAGCAAAGCATCGCTCCTGGTTAGTGGTGCGGAGCTCGCTGTTTCGGTCCGTATAACCGCAAGGTTGGCAGGACCATGGGTGGAAGGAGGGTTGTCCCTATCTACTATCTAGCGAAACCACAGCCAAGGGAACGGGCTTGGGAGAATCAGCGGGGAAAGAAGACCCTGTTGAGCTTGACTCTAGTCTGGCATTGTAAGGAGACATGAGAGGTGTAGCATAAGTGGGAGATCGTTCGCGGTCGTCGCTGAAAAACCACTACTTTCATTGTTTCATTACTTACTCGGTTGGGCGGAAGCGGTGCGCGGTCGATTATATCGGCGGGCGCACGGTGTTTCGTTCCAAGCGTGCAGAGTGGCGACGTGGCGGCAACGCTCGTCGCCGTACAACTCCCGCGTGATCCGGTTCGAGGACACTGCCAGGCGGGGAGTTTGACTGGGGCGGTACATCTGTCAAAGAATAACGCAGGTGTCCTAAGGCCAGCTCAGCGAGGACGGAAACCTCGCGTGGAGCAAAAGGGCAAAAGCTGGCTTGATCCAGATGTTCAGTACGCATAGGGACTGCGAAAGCACGGCCTATCGATCCTTTAGTACTAAAGAGTTTTTAGCAAGAGGTGCCAGAAAAGTTACCACAGGGATAACTGGCTTGTGGCAGCCAAGCGTTCATAGCGACGTTGCTTTTTGATCCTTCGATGTCGGCTCTTCCTATCATTGCGAAGCAAAATTCGCCAAGCGTTGGATTGTTCACCCATCAAAAGGGAACGTGAGCTGGGTTTAGACCGTCGTGAGACAGGTTAGTTTTACCCTACTGATGGCCTGTCGTTGCGATAGTAATACTGCTCAGTACGAGAGGAACCGCAGTTTCGGACATTTGGTTCATGCACTCGGCCGAGCGGCCGGTGGTGCGAAGCTACCATCCGCGGGATTATGCCTGAACGCCTCTAAGGCCGAAGCCAGCCTAGCCGAATCCGGCAAGGATATGCTCACTGTGGAGCCCCGAGAGTCGGGAGGCTCTAAACAATGTGACTTTACTAGTTGCGCTTTACTTCGTAAGGTGTGACGTCGAAGCCCATTTGGACCGCGGAGATCGGTGCGTACGGTGCGAACACGTGCACCACGGCTCCGAAGGTCCGGATTTAACTCAGTTCGATGTCGGGGCTCGGAATAGTCTGTAGACGACTTACGTTCCTGGCGGGGTGTTGTGCTCGGTAGAGCAGCGTCGTGCTGCGATCTGTTGAGACTCAGCCCTACGCCAGGTGATTCGTCCGAGGACGAGTTTTTTTTCTTTTTTTTATATTTTATATAAAAACTATATATATATAATTATGTTTTTGCTGAAACCTTTATAGAGAACGTGTAAATAGTAATAAAAAAAAAAAATCTCGCCTCGTCTCGCCGGCTAGAATTTTTTTTTTTTTTTTTTTTAAATATGCCATGAACATGTAAAATCGAGTTAATGTGCCGCCTATTGTTTTGTATTTTTTCTCCTTTTTTTTTTTTCCCTTTTTTTTCCCTTTTTTTTCCCCTTTTTTTTACCCTCTTTTTACCCTTTTTTTTCCCCTTACCTCTACTTGGCCCCAGACCCCCCCGTCGCGTGCTATTCACGATTTTGTTTTTTAACAATTTTAAGCAAAAAACTCTGAAAGAAAGCATCGTGAGGAACCTACAAAACCTATGAAATACTGACTACTGCAAAATCTATATGGATACGTACCAAATGTACCACTATCTGGACATACCTCTGACTAACCCCCCACCCCTTACACATCCTCAGAGAATCTCCTCCAGTAAGTAGATAGGTAGGTGGTAAGAACAATCGCGGCCGCCGCCGCCGCCGCGCTGGCCGCGTACACGCTCGCTCGCGCATTTTAATCATCATCATCGTAGTACCGAATTCGACATTTTATTATGAATCATCCAACCTTAGGTGGTTGCTAAACTAGCTTTATTATTATTATTATTGTTATACAATTTGTAGGCTGTACTTTATCTATATGTCAGTCAGGCAGTCAGTCAGTAAGTAAGTAAGTAAGTGTACCTAGAAGGAGAGACAAGTGATCGCCGCCGCCACCCGCCACCCGCCACCCGCCACACGGCCATACTGCACACATTCTCATTAATAATATTAATTACTAGTAGTAAGCTAAACAGATTATGAAATTTATAATTTATGTCTCCTTCCTTTGTTTCAGGTATGTTTAGCGCCTACATCAGCTGTCACTTTTTAATACTCGCCGTCGAATGCGAGGTAAGCTAGGTACAGTCAGTCAGCTGCACTATAGAATGTATACAATTCGTAACTTTTAAAAAAGTTATCAAAACCTTATAATATTAGCTGATAAGTTCACTTACTCTTTGAGTTTTTGCCCTGTTAATATTAATTGTAATGCTGTAAAAAACCATTGTGTAAGTTACGAATTGTATACACATTCTAGTGCAGCTGACTGTACATAATTATTATAAATAACTAGCTGTAAGTTATCGTTATATTATTTTGGCTAATTTACACATCATCCTTAGTGCCCACTTCGTTGTTGGGCGGTGGTAAGAGTCACTATGAAAATTTTATGTTTGATAGCTCTACCTTGACTTATCATGGCGGGTGGTTAGTTAAGTTAGCACCATACCTAGACGACTATGTAATTTGATAGAGAGATAATTTAAGAGAACGCGCTATTTTATTTAGACACCCAAACTACAACAAGGATTCATTACACTACTACTCTACCTACTAACAACCAATATGCATAAAATAAAAAAAAATTTAAGTCTCATCAAAACAATTTATTGATCATGTATAAACAATGCTTCATTAATATGTACATAAAATTTCAGCTCGAATACTTGAAGGGAAGTTAGTTAAAAATTGAAATTTAAGTTTTTTTTTTCACTCTTCTCGGGCAACTTTTACTTTCTTTAAAGATCATAACAATATGTTCTTGGCTTGGGTGGTATGTTATCTTACTATATAATTATACAACAAAGATTTACATCACGTCAAATTAAATAAATTCAACTAGTTTAACTAATACTCGTAGCAAGCAATATGCAAAAAAAAAAAAAGTTAAGTTTCATCAAAACAATTTATTGATTATGCATAAACAATGTTACAGTAACATGTATATAAAATTTCAGCTCAAATACTTAAAGGGAGGTTAGTTAAAAATTAAAATTTAAGTTTTTTTTTCCACTTTCCTCGGACAACTTTTACTTTTGTTAAAGATCATAACAATGTTCTTGGCGGGGGGGTGGTATGTTATAATAATTATAATCTGTGTGGTAGTTTACTAATACGAATAGCTGTCAAAAAATTGGGTGTCGACGAGCAAGTGACGAACAATAAATAAAGTTGAGAAATGTACTCGTACACAAAAAAAGCATTTCATTTTCATATCTGGGCGACCTACCTTCTTTTATTGCGGCAAACACCACTCGTTCCAAATTCTATGCAGTAAAAGGGAAAAGTATTCTGTTTTAAACACCTGATTACTACAAAATAATAATAACTTTTGATAAGAATCCATAATAATTGTTGATAGCCACAATATGACCAATAAACATATTACCTAACGATTTAGAGATTATTATTTTATAAATGATGGGCCAGCAGTCTCCAGTTTAACCTGTGCTGTACTGTTTCTATATATTTCTTTGATCAGCTCTATGTGCATTTTTCTACAATCTGTCTGAGCGTATGTAAAATTATGATCTATGGTAGAGTAATTTTTTCGGGGTCGCGCGATCTTTATGCACTTTTGATGCGATTACCTGCACCTGCATAATATTGATTGATTTCGCGCGCGCGGGTGGGGGTGGCCTGGCCGGTGGCCGAGTGCATGTCACGGGTCTACTAACCTAACCTAGGTTAGGTTAGGGTTAGGTTAGGTTAGACTTTTTTTTTTTTTTTTTTAAATGCTCGTTACTCCCGTTACGCAATAATGTGCACTTTTGATGCGATTACGAGTAATAATTACCTGCACCTGTGGGTTGCCTGGCCGGTGGCCGAGTGCACGTCACGGGTCTAACCTAACCTAACTTTTTTTTTTTTTTTTTTTTTTTTTTAAATGCTCATTACTCCCGTTACGCAATAATGTGCAGTTTTGATGCGCCCGCGTGGTCGCGCGCCACCGCCCGCCCGCCAACCCACCCGCGCGATTACGAGTAATAATTACCTGCACCTGCATAATATTTTGGCGCGTTCGGCGCGTGCTTTTTGTTTTTTTTTGGATTGATTTCGCGCGCGCGGGTGGGGTGGCCTGGCCGGTGGCCGAGTGCACGTCACGGGTCTAACCTAACCTAACCTAACCTAGGTTAGGTTAGGGTTAGGTTAGGTTAGACTTTTTTTTTTTTTTTTTTTCTCTTTCTTTCTCTCTCCAAAGCTACTACATGTCTATGTTACGTCCTTTTCACCAAAATTTTTGTCGTTTCGATCACTATCCTATGCCACACAAAAATTTACTGTGTTTAAATATATTATTAAACACAGAGTTAACACAAAGAAAAGACCAGTGCGCACTTTTGTGCTATTATAACGATTCACAACGCCGTCTGGCTCTGTGTGGCTGGGCTGCGCGCCGCGTGCGCGTGCGCAATGGTGTACAGTTGACAAAACAAGACGAAGAAAAAGAAAATTTTATAAGTTTTTTTTTTAAAGTGTGTTGACGGTACGTGTGGAAGGATGGATGGATATACATAAATGATGTGGGGCGGCCAACCTCATTGTCGTTGATCAACTTTATTTAATATAACTTTGCTTTTATACTCCACTGTGCGGTGCATGGAAGCAATGTCTATAGTGCTGTGTTTTACATAAACTATACCATGCGCGTGGCGTGGGGTCCGAGGAGCTCTGATCAGTCAGAGTAATCATCGGTGCGCCCTGCTACCTTGACGCGTTTGGTAATATAAAAACCCATTTCGTCGATGACACATCGCGTTGTGTGGTGTAAAATTACGTTCGTTACGTGTTTTCGAACACTGGCGACAGCTCTGAATTTTTATATATCATACATATATGTTTATGTAGTATATACTCATTTAACTGTAGTTAGTTTCGAACCGTAGTCAAGTTTTCCAGTTTAGTTTGCAAAATATGTGTTATTTTATAACACAATGCTTGCGCAGCTAAGAGCGCCACGGCCTCTGCACACTCCGGGCGTGATCGTACTCCGCGTTGCACCGCGATCGCATTCGGAATGTTTGGTATTTTATTATTCAAGAGATAATAGAATAGCGTGGATTGTTCATAGATCCGAGGAAATTTCAATAAAATGTTGTTAAAACATAATAATAAAAAAAAAAACAAGCTCTCTCTTGCGGCGCAAAAGACATCCCTCGCGCCGGCCGGCTTAAAAAACCGATCGGCTATAAAAATGGGGGTTTCATTGTCATGTTCGAGTTAGCTCCCTGGTTGATCCTGCCAGTAGTTATATGCTTGTCTCAAAGATTAAGCCATGCATGTCTCAGTGCAAGCCGTATTAAGGCGATACCGCGAATGGCTCAATATATCAGTTTTGGTTCCTTAGATCTTACTCAGTTACTTGGATAACTGTGGTAATTCTAGAGCTAATACATGCAATCAGAACTCTGACCAGTGATGGGATGAGTGCTTTTATTAGATCAAAACCAATCGACGGAGGGCCTCGCGTCCGAAGTCGTTAACTTTGATGAATCTGGATAACTTTTGCCGATCGCATGGTCCAGTACCGGCGACGCATCTTTCAAATGTCTGCCTTATCAACTTTCGATGGTAGTTTCTGCGACTACCATGGTTGTCACGGGTAACGGGGAATCAGGGTTCGATTCCGGAGAGGGAGCCTGAGAAACGGCTACCACATCCAAGGAAGGCAGCAGGCGCGCAAATTACCCACTCCCGGCACGGGGAGGTAGTGACGAAAAATAACGATACGGGACTCTTACGAGGCCTCGTAATCGGAATGAGTACACTTTAAATATTTTAACGAGGAACAATTGGAGGGCAAGTCTGGTGCCAGCAGCCGCGGTAATTCCAGCTCCAATAGCGTATACTAAAATTGTTGCGGTTAAAAAGCTCGTAGTTGCATTTGTGCGCCGCGCTGTCGGTGCACCGCATCCGCGGTGATACTGACACGTTTGCGGAGCATATCGTCGGTGAGCCGGCGGTAACACGCCGGTTCAATATCAAAATCCTATCGCGGTGCTCTTTATTGAGTGTCGAGGTGGGCCGACAATTTTACTTTGAACAAATTAGAGTGCTCAAAGCGGGCTCAAAATGCTGCTTGAATATTTCGTGCATGGAATAATAGAATATGATCTCGGTTCTATTTTGTTGGTTTTCAGAACTCCGAGGTAATGATTAATAGGGATAACTGGGGGCATTCGTATTGCGACGTTAGAGGTGAAATTCTTGGATCGTCGCAAGACGAACATCAGCGAAAGCATTTGCCAAAGGTGTTTTCATCAATCAAGAACGAAAGTTAGAGGTTCGAAGGCGATTAGATACCGCCCTAGTTCTAACCGTAAATATGTCATCTAGCGATCCGCCGACGTTACTACAATGGCTCGGCGGGCAGCTTCCGGGAAACCAAAGATTTTGGACTCCGGGGGGAGTATGGTTGCAAAGCTGAAACTTAAAGGAATTGACGGAAGGGCACCACCAGGAGTGGAGCCTGCGGCTTAATTTGACTCAACACGGGAAATCTCACCAGGCCCGGACACCGGAAGGATTGACAGATTAACAGCTCTTTCTTGATTCGGTGGGTGGTGGTGCATGGCCGTTCTTAGTTGGTGGAGCGATTTGTCTGGTTAATTCCGGTAACGAACGAGACTCTAGCCTGCTAAATAGGCGTCGTCATTTCGGTGTGCATGGCTTCGGTCACGCAACTCACTGGCGACGTATTAAAATTCTTCTTAGAGGGACCGGCGGTTTCGAGCCGCACGAGATTGAGCAATAACAGGTCTGTGATGCCCTTAGATGTCCTGGGCCGCACGCGCGCTACACTGAAGGAATCAACATGTTCTCCCTGGCCTAAAGGCCCGGGCAACCCGTTGAAACTCCTTCGTGCTGGGGATTGGGGTTTGCAATTATCCCCCATAAACGAGGAATTCCTAGTAAGCGCGAGTCATAAGCTCGCGTTGATTACGTCCCTGCCCTTTGTACACACCGCCCGTCGCTACTACCGATTGAATGATTTAGTGAGGTCTTCGGACCGACACGCGGTGGCTTCACGGCCGTTGGCGTTGTTGGGAAGTTGACCAAACTTGATCATTTAGAGGAAGTAAAAGTCGTAACAAGGTTTCCGTAGGGGAACCTGCGGAAGGATCATTATCGTGTTTGTAATTTTTTGTGAGTTCTCTCTCGCATTAAAAATATAACAACATAATTCCATCCAAAGTTTGTGCGAAAAAGGCTCCACCGCCGCTGTCGTGTTTTTTTATTTAAGACGCGCGCGCGACGCACGAGCTTCGTCACGTCTCGCCGTAGGTTATGACGGGTGAAAAATCCGCATCCCGAATCTACGTATTGCGTGGGACGTGTTCGTCAACCAAATAAAATGACGGTTTAGAGTGAGGGCGTCAAAAACCCTCGTTCTAAGTTATATATTTTTATTTTTTTTATAAATTTTTATCATATAATATAACCAAACTATTACCCTGGACGGTGGATCACTTGGCTCGCGGGTCGATGAAGAACGCAGTTAACTGCGCGTCATAGTGTGAACTGCAGGACACATTTGAACATCGACATTTCGAACGCACATTGCGGTCCGTGGATACACATCCAGGACCACTCCTGTCTGAGGGCCGGCTGCATAAAAACAAAACCACATTGCGTGAGTGCTTTTTTTAGTGCACACGCAGATGGCGGTTCTCGTTGCTAGTGTTATATGAACATAGCTCTCGCGCGGGTCCGTTTAAAAATTCATTTTAACGTTTGTGTCGTTTTCGTTTTGTCACACGCCACAACACACGATGTGTAAAAATATTGCGTTGTTGCTGAATTGTGTCGAAATGAATACACTCATGTGCGTCGCAAACGTTGCAGTAGGCGGACTCGACGTCCGAAGGGCGTGTCGGCGTTCGCGTCGTAGCGTCGTAACGGATATCGTGTCTGCCTCCCATTTTATACGTTGGCCTCAGATCAGGGAGGATTACCCGCCGAATTTAAGCATATTAGTAAGCGGAGGAAAAGAAACTAACTAGGATTTCCTTAGTAGCGGCGAGCGAACAGGAACAAGCCCAGCACTGAATCCCGTCGTTGTAACGGCGGCGGGAGATGTGGTGTTCGGGAGGTTCCGCTTTCTTGTCGTCGTCCACTCCTGTCCAAGTTCGTCTTGAACGGGGCCCATTTCCCATAGAGGGTGCCAGGCCCGTAGCGACGGAGG
>OX352721.1:0-5000 GCA_947095575.1 Electrophaes corylata
GGTTTACGCACACCCACTAAAACACTCAACGTCACTATGGATATTGAACGTAAATCCCCACCCCAGCCACAGAAGGCAAGTTCATCAAAGGCTCCTGATACGGCGACAACCTCGAAAGTTAGGCGTAGCGTAGGAGAGTGGGAAACCGGAAAAGCCCCAGTTGCCCTGGCTCCACACTCCCCTGAAGCAAAACGAAAAACGGTAGTTTCACCCAAGAAGCCTACATCAACTGTGAGCGGTAAGCCAAAGCCAAAGACAGTGCTTCCTCAAGACATAAAAGGGGGAGATCAAAGAGGATCACCGGAAACAGTCGAGAGCTCCCCGACAGGCAAAATCAAATACACCGACAGGCTTGCAGAAGCGAAGGGGTGCGTCACAAAAGCGAAATTGCACCTCGGAAATGCTAGGAATCTCAAAACGGAGATAAAAACCGAGGTTACTGTCGCCATAGACAGACTCTTTCAGCTCGTAAAGGAGTCTGAGAGCGTTAAAGGAAAAGGACAGAAGGAAATGACTAAGAAACCGGAAGAGGAAAAAGAAAAGGAAGAAACAGGAAGACAGGAGTCCATCCTCATGGAAAAAATGGCAAAACATGCTCAACTGATAGAGAAAAACATGGAAAAGATGGAAAAGCTAAAGGAGGTAATTGAAAAGCACCAAGAGGCTCAAGAGCAATTAACCTATGCCAGTGTTGTAGCGACGACTGCTAGAAAACAACCGGAGCAGACGACGCTCCATTCGGTAGTGGTTACAGCGAAGAATGAGACTGAAACAAGTGAAGAAGTGCTAAATAGAATAAGGAAGGTGATCAATGCCAAGGAAGGAGGAGTTGAAGTAGAAAGAATCCGGAAAGCAAAGGACAGAAAAATCATAGTTGGATGTAGAACAGAAAAAGAAAGGGATATTGTGAAAGAAAAACTCAGGAGGGCAGAAGACCACCTGAACGTACAAGAGGTCAAGAACAAAGACCCGCTGGTTATTCTCAGGAACGTCTTCCAATTTAACACCGACGAAGACGTGCTAAATGCCCTGAGAAACCAGAATAAGAATGCCCTCAAAACCCTTGGCGAAAACGAGCACAGGATGCAAATCCTATATAAAAAGCGGACTAGGAACCCTCATACGCACCATATCGTCATGAGGGTCTCTCCCAAGATTTGGAGGCAACTGATCGATGCGGAGACGGTTAAAATAGACCTCCAGAGAGTGAGAGTAGAGGATCAATCACCGTTGGTCCAATGCTCTCTCTGTCTGGGCTACGGCCATGGTAGGCGTCTCTGCACCGAACAAATAGAAAAATGCAGCCATTGTGGAGGACCCCACATGCGATCAGAGTGTGCGGACTGGCTCGCGGGTGAAACTCCCTCCTGCTGTAATTGTGTGCATGCAAAAATGGACAAAGCTGACCATAGCGCCTTTGGCCAGGACTGCCCAGTTCGGAGGAGGTGGGAGACGCTTGCTCGGGCCACGGTAGCGTATTGCTAAGGTGGCCCAGGGCGTCAAACCTTCCCCTGCCAGGCAAATGAACACGGCAACCAGTGTAAGGCCATACCTAGTGGCCCAAGCAAACTTGCAGCGAAAGGCATTAGCTACCCAAGAGATTATGCTTGAGGCCACAGAGAAGAAAATAGCACTCGCACTGCTCCAGGAGCCGTACGTAGGAGGGTTGGGCAAAGTCAGAGACTATGGGGGGGTGAGGATATTCCAGTGCATGAATTCCGGTAACAAAATTGTAAAATCTGCCATCGCCGTTTTCGACGATGACATTGATGTCATCCAACGCCCAGATTTGACTACTACAAATATTGTGGTAGTCAAACTGAGAACCAATGCCTGGGAAATCTTCGTTGCCTCATTTTACTTCGAACCCGACCAACCAATCGAGCCATACCTGGAGCAGTTGAAAGAGATCAAGAGAAAAGCAGGGTCAAATAAGATCATAATAGGCGGCGACTCAAACGCAAAAAGCACTTGGTGGGGTAGTCTAAAGGTCGACCATAGAGGAGAAGAAATGGCAGGAGCGATTGAAGAAATGGAAATGCAGGTGCTGAACGTAGGAGATACCCCCACTTTTTACACTATAAGGGGGACTAAGACATACTCCAGCGTTGTTGATGTCACGGCTTGTTCATCGGATATGCTGACCCTGGTGGAAGATTGGAGAGTGGACGAGGGCATGACGAGTTCAGACCACAACACAATACTGTTTAAAGTCAGGTTAACAAAATCAAAGGGAGTAAATGTAAGCAGAACTACAAGAGTATATAACAGTAAGAAAGCAAACTGGAGCCAATTTCATGAGAAACTGGCCCAGTTTCTATTAGAAAACAACATAAACATAACAAATATAGAGAACATAGACACTAAAATCAAGCTAGAAAACACAATAGAAGCATACATAAATACAATAACAGACACATGCAATAGTACAATACCAAAAATAAAAACAGAAAATAAACTTACCTTGCCGTGGATGTCGAATGAACTCGCCGTGCTGAAGAAGGAGGTTAACACCAGGAAACGCAGGATCCGATGTGCAGCGCCAATCCGAAGAACAAGGGTAGTTGAAGAGTACCTGAAAATAAAAGAAAAATATGAGTTAGAAGTAAAAATCGCTCAAACTACTAGCTGGAAGGAATTTTGTGGGAAGCAGGATAGGGAAGGATTATGGGACTCTATCTACAGGGTCATAGGCAGGACGATGAGAAGGCACGAAGATCTGCCACTCATCAGTGAGGGAAAACAGTTAGGGCCAAAGGAGTCTGCGGAATTACTGGCAAAAATCTTCTTTCCAGAGGACAAGATGGAGGAAGATAGGGAGGAGCACCGGCAAATCAGAAAAGAGGCTGAAAACGTAAACGGCCCCGGCCATAATAATCATGATCCGCCATTTACGCTAGAAGAGCTAAAATTTGCCGTTAGTAGCTTCAACCCCAAGAAAGCTCCAGGACCAGATGGTTTGACGTCAGACATATGTGAGCACGCAATAAACCAGGACCCGGGGCTCTTCCTATCGCTGGCAAACAGATGCCTTGATTTAGGATACTTTCCCAAGATATGGAAAGAGGCGACTGTGGTAGTACTAAGGAAACCAGGGAAAGAAAACTACACAGAAGCCAAATCCTACCGCCCAATAGGTCTGCTGCCAGTGATGGGAAAAGTCCTGGAGAAGATGATGGTGAACCGGATCAAGTGGCACGTTCTTCCACGGATGAGCACTCGCCAGTACGGGTTCATGCCACAGCGGAGCACCGAAGACTCCCTCTATGACTTAATGTGTCACATACGCGGAAAACTAAAAAGCAAAAAACTTGTCACCATGATATCGCTAGACATAGAGGGAGCCTTCGATAGTGCCTGGTGGCCTGCTATCAGAACCAGACTGGCGGAGGAGAAGTGCCCAGTTAACATCAGAAGGGTGGTGGATAGTTACCTCAATAGTAGATCAGTTAGACTGCGATACGCGGGAGAAGAGGTAACTAAAACCACCACAAAAGGTTGTGTACAAGGCTCGATAGGAGGACCAATCTTTTGGAACCTGCTGCTTGATCCGCTTCTCCAAGAGCTAGAAAAACGAGGAGACTATTGCCAAGCCTTCGCGGACGACGTGGTCCTGGTGTTTGACGCGGATACTGCACTCCAAATTCAAAGACAGGCAAATGCCGCTCTTGCCTATGTTCGGGACTGGGGAATCCGAAATAAACTGAAGTTTGCACCCCATAAAACGAACGCAATGGTGCTGACGCGCAAACTTAAGTACGATACCCCAGTCCTGAGCATGGGTGGGATCGACATATGCATGTCAGAAGAATTTAAAATCTTGGGGCTCACAATAGACAGCAAGCTAACATTCAATAGCCACGTTGCAAAAACCTGCAAAAAGGCATTGAATCTCTACAAGCAGCTGTCTAGAGCCGCCAAGATAAGTTGGGGCTTGAATCCGGACGTCATTCGGACCATCTACGTTGCTGTAGTCGAACCAGTCATAATGTACGCTTCTAGTGTGTGGGCACCGTCGGCTAAAAAACTTGGAGTACAAAAACTTTTAAACATGGTCCAAAGAGGTTTCGCACAGAAGTTATGTAAGTCCTACCGAACCACCTCCCTTAACTCAGCATTGGTGTTGGCTGGACTACTGCCCCTCGACCTCAGAATACAAGAGGCAGCAGCCCTGTATGAGGTAAAGAGGGGAGTAGAACAGCCAACGACAGGAGACGGGGAGGTGGAGCGAAGGACTAAGTTTGTGGAAATTCCCCACCCAGCGAAGCATATGGATTTGAAGTTCATATGCTTGGAAGACGAACAACAGGTCAATACCCATAATACGCAAGCGGTACGCATATATACGGACGGCAGCAAAATTGATGGCAAGGTTGGAGCTTCATTGTCTTTCTGGAGCAATGAAGCTGAAACCAGGAGCCAGAAATTGAAGCTGTCGTCCTACTGCACGGTCTTCCAAGCGGAACTTCTAGCCATATGTAGGGCTACCAGGGAGATAATTAAACTCCAAGAAAACAGTTTTGGAATTTACAGCGACTCAAGATCGTCACTTGAAGCGGTCACGAACAACCGCTCTCTTCACCCCCTAGTCGTGGAAATTCGCCGTAATCTAGAAGAGTGCAAAAGTAGGAACAAACACGTTGCGCTCTTCTGGATTAAAGCCCATGCCGGACTGGAGGGTAATGAGAGGGCAGACCAGCTCGCAAAAGAAGCCGCTGTAAAATCCAAAACTAAGCCAGAGTATGACCTGTGCCCGGTTTCATACGTCAAACGACAAATCCGTTTGAGGACACTTGACGAATGGAACAACAGGTACAAGACTGGAGAAACTGCAGCAACCACTAAACTGTTCCTCCCTGATGCAGTAAAAGCATATAGTATAGTTAAGCACATTAAACCAAACGGTACAATAACACAAATATTGACGGGACATGGTGGGTTTTCCGCGTACTTGAACCGCTTCAAGTGCAAGGAAAACCCATCATGTATTTGCGAGCCTG
>OX352721.1:7807500-8143022 GCA_947095575.1 Electrophaes corylata
TTAATTTTGTTCGTCAATTCAACTCGGGCTGTTTGGATTTTGCCAGTGTTTTAGTCAAGTTGCAAGTACAGTTAGCAGTAGGTGGCCTGGATAGTAGGCTTCTCCCAAGATAATAAATAAAAGAACACCAGTAGTCCAGTAGGAGTGACCCGCCATCTGATCTTAAGGTCGTGGGTTCAAATCCAGTCGTGCACCAAAAGATTTTCCCGTTAAAAAAAATTATGTACGCTGTGTCAGTGCTTTCAAATGGCGTAGGAAAACATTGTGAGGAAAACCAGTTAGTATTTTAGCAGCGGCGATGAGCTTGCAACTTGTCACATATGGAATAAATGCTTTTTGACTTTGACTTTGAATACTAACCACTTCAAAATGTGGGTATATACCAAATGTACTACCTGGAGAGTTTTAGCAACTACGGCCACCAATAAATTATTTTAAACATAACACCTTTACCCTGAAAAGAGAAATAGAAAATGGCTTTTTCCGTTAGAACAAATCAGACAAATAGGGTTGCCCCCGGGGGATGTTACGTGGCTTAAACAAATTGTGGGGATGGTTAAGGGATGCTGACAAATATGATACGGTTAAGGGTCATGTAAGCAACTTACTAAAAAAGTGGAAAAATTATATGAAATAATAAAAAAATTATGAATTTAATATTATGAATTATTTAAATAAAAAAAAGATTGCTCTACTCGATGTTGAGGGGTTACCTATAAGTTGAGGTTAAGGTTACCCAAGATACTTAGTAGTCTAATGAAAGTGACACTGATCCTAAAGCCTCAGGTATACATGTGCTAAGTCTCATGTGCCTGTAATATCTCTGACACACTGCAAACTGGAACACGCTGCTTGGCGGCAGAAATAGGCATGGTGGTAGTACTTCCCCGGACGAGCCCTGCACTAAGAGCTCTACTACTACTAAAATATCAGTCTTCCTTTTAAGTTTGACCTTGGGTTCACCTTGACAGGTGTAGAGCTAAATTACAGGCATATGGAAACCAGACAGTTCAAGGTGAGCTTTGCGATTTGTGTATCTATTCCCAAGGTATCATATTATTTTATGTAATTTTAACTAATTCCCCGTGTAACTACATGAATGTGGTTTTTTACAATTTACTGATGAAACAACCAAACGGCCCACCTGATGTTGAGTGGTACAAAGAGTTGCACCGTAGATCACGGTCGTTACGAACGTGTCCTACAATACACTGCTTAGCGTCCATCAACCAGAGGCATACAGGTGTTAAGTTACTTGAAACTTAATGTAACTTAGATTAAGTTAACTGTAATTTCATTGGCGTCCTTCAAACCGGAACACAGCAAGCTGCTACTTTGACTTTGTTGTTTATGAATAAGAGAGACACGATGAGAAAATTATCTTATCATCAAAAGAATGAGTTACTAATTTATAATATTTCAAGATAATTTTAGAAAGACGTTATTATAAGGAAGCTCGGCTTTCTACGTTATTAAAAATATTTCAATATATATACTAATTATAAGAATCTTTGTCCTGACTGACTGTCTCATAAACAACGCACAGCCTAAACCACTGCTCGTAGATTTTTCATTTTCAGGGTTTATTTGTCATGGTGCATAAAGAAATTATCGCAATTAAACCCCTACACGGGTACATCTAGGGTTGAAAATTGTATGAGCGTATAATTTTTAAGAACTTAACAGTCGCTTCTCTTACACTAGCGGCTCATCCCGGCTTCGCGCGGGTTTTAGTAAGGGTACCTAATTTTATTGAAAATTTAATAGCCTATGTCACCCGGGGATAGTGTAGTTTTCCAACGGTGAAAGAATTTTTCAAATCGGTTCAGTAGTTTCGGAGCCTATTCAATGCAAATAAACAAACAAAACTTATCTTTATAATATTAGTGTAGACTAAAACAAAATCATCATGATCAGCCTGCTGAGAATACGCCTTTTCATATTTTCAAAGGGTTTTTTATAATTACGATGCCAAAATTCCAAAGGTTGTTCCAAATTATGTTTTTATCTCATAAGCGTATCTAACCTACATTTAAATTAAGGAAGTAATATCCTGAAGGCATACACGGTATACAGAAAACTTTCCACTGCGTGTTTTGCCGACGTATTCTAAGCATTTACTAATTTTTTCCTCAACTCATTTAGTATTAAACCTCTATGCGGATAAGTAAAATATATTTATAATAATGTAAATGCAAGTGTCAATATCATTCATTTTGATTTTGGATCATAGATATGTACAAAAAATGTCCCTGTAATAAATAAATAATTATAAATAAAATAAATAATGCTGGACAATCCACACAGCATCATCTAGTCCCAAGCTAAGCAGACTGGAACTGGCGTTTTGATTCGCTTAGTTTTAAGACGTTTCAAGATGATTCCTGCAGATTAAAAATAAAACATATCACGTTGCGCTGCTTGGTGGCAGTATTGGCATGATGGTAGTACTTCCCCGGACGAACACTTCATTAAGAGATCTACTACTATTGATATTGGTAGGGTCCGGTAGACTGACGATATGGCAGAGATGAGTGATCTTGAGATTTTTTGAGTCCCGACTAAACATACGGGTTTATTCAAAGAGATTAAGGGAAAATACGTATTTTTTCCAAGTCACTTGTTTTTTATGTTTTTCTTACAGAATTTTGGTTATGCGATGAAAAAGATATAATTTTTTCCTCTTTCATCCCTATCTTATTCATCCACGAAATTACAAAAAAAATACTGCATATATTTTTAAACTTATTAATTAAATCTTTATCTAAATAGCAGAGGTTATAAACGGTACAGATATGTAGAAAATTGTAAAAAAAATGAATACGGGCGCACGGTATACCTTGAATTAAAAAAAAACATCACGACTTTGATTCCGAGTGCATCGGAACGCACGTTGTTAACGAGTGTGACCTACTAGGCAATGCTAATGGCAGTAGCCAGGTAACCACTAAACATTAGGTGGGCCTTTTGCTTGTTCCATCAGCATGTTGTATAAAAAAAAATCATTGCTTATTTTATAACCCTGTAATGAATTTTAATTCTAAAAATCACAAAATTACCTTTTACTGCTCCGTGAAGAATACGGTTTCAGTCGTAAGATAGAGCTAGCGTAAATGACACATGGTTCTATCTCTTACATTCACTTAAAATCACATTTCTCTAAACAGCCTTCAAACGGAAACTTAGCCTTTTCACATGTTAACCTGCTCATTTGCTGGTAGAATCTTGATATGATTGCTTTTACATATTTCTGCCTTACATATACCTTACAAAGTTGATTGAAAGATGACATGGATAAGAAAGGAGTGAGTACAGATATGACGGCTGATAGAGGGGAGTGGAAGAAAAGAACATGTTGTGCCGACCCCACATAAAGTGGGATAAGGGCAGGATGATGATGATGATATACCTTACAAAGTTGGATTGACACCAAAAAATAAAAAACCGGCCAAGTGTGAGTAAGACTCAAGCACGAAGGGTTCCGTACCATTACCTATAGTAAAAACGGCAAAAAATCATAGTCTGTTGTATAGATGCCCTCTTAAATATTTATTTTATTCTGTTTTTCATTACATGTTTTTGTTATTATTGTAGCGGCAACAAGAATGGGCAACAGAATAGGGTCCCGTTCCCTATTAGAACTTGCCCCGGTGCTAGTTGCTTTACCATTCAGGCCGAGTATAGGCATATGTAGCAGCCTTGAGCATGTACAAAGGCTTTATCTGTTGAACTGGTTCAAACTCTATCTAACTTTTTCCATTAACTTTAAATCGAAACATCAATCAGCGTGTCGGGAGGATGGCCAGATGTATTTAACTTATGGACTTGTCACTGGTTCATTCAACGTTCAGCGCATTTGCGCGACCGCTGGATTATGAGCGACAGGCGTAATAATGAGAATTATTACGTATCTCGCGATAGGTAAGCAATCTAACTTTTGTAGGAGTTGCGTAATACGAAGACGGATGGCCCGTTAGACTGTGGATATAATACTGGTTTTTCAACATTCAGTGCATAGATGGGTGACCGCTAGTGGTAATTAAGCTTCTATAATCTATATCTATATAAATTATATGAATATTTTTCCTGACTGATTGACTGACTGACTGACTGACAGGGATATAGACAACGTACGTCTTGGTGCGTAGATGTGTACTAAGAAAGGAATTTCCGAAATTCTACTTCTAATCGTGTACAGTGAGAGTTGAAGTTTGTATGATAATAGCTTTATGCGAGCGAAGTCACGCGCGTTTCGCTAGCTTATTATATTTTGTCTCCAATCTACTAATGTACTAATGTTTTTTGCAAAAATACGTTCCAAGTGAAGGTGTTTCTCCCGGATTAAGTAGTTTATTTCTTCCCAGAAATACAAGCCAGGAGACAAAGGGATGGTACGTGACGAATCCCTTACAAATTTTCTAAAAATTCTTTTCAATATAGAGTGTGAAAGGTCCATTTCCCAAAACAGAACTCAGGTGCAAACCACTGAAAACAACTGTTTTTTTTATTTAAGAACCAAGCTGGACTAATTTTGATGAAATTTATATTCTATGAATTAAAAAAGTTTATTTTCTAATCTAAACGTTTGTCTTGATACATAAAGGCGCACTAAGAAGAAATTTTCGAACTTCAACCCTTTAAACTGGTACAACGAGGGTTGAAGTTTATGTAAAATAACTTTATGTGGACCAAGTCGTGTGCTTTTCGCTAGTCGGTTTAATTAATAAGTAACGGAGTTTTGTGGTCAAAAAAAATTTAAAAAAAAAGCTGAATTAAGAACTTCCTCCTTAGTTTGAATTAAGAACATCCTCCTTAATTTGAACTCAGTTGAAAAAAGGTTTGATTTCACAAAACAGGTAGAACGCAAAGCTTCTGTTTTCAAGAGTGGTATTTTATCACCTTGTACATATTTTGCTACTATTTATTTTAAATTTTCCTGTGTTTATTTAGGTCAGAAACCATCGTAGCCTTTTATACTGTAAGTGTTTTTATTTCTTTAATAAAATACTGAAAGAAACACATTTCTTGTTGAAAGCGATGATTGCTTACGTTAATCGCGGACCGGTCGCGCATTTCATAATAAGGAAGTTGATTAGAACCCACCATCTGGGTCTACTCCTTAGAACACAAGCTAGTTTCCTCACAGTGTTAGATGTTTTCCTTCACCGTATCACACTGGCATTACGCACATATTTTTGGAAAAAACTTTAGTGTACGACGGGGTTCGAACCCACGACTTTAGGATGAGAAGACAGGGTTACTCCCACTTCACCACTAGAGTCCTATCAATGGAAAAGCCAATATTACATAATATTAATAAAAATTTATGAGTGCAATGCCAGTGCCCCTAAACGGTGAAGAAAATCATCGTGAGGAAACCATTAGTACTCTAGCAGCGGCGATGAACTAGCAATAATGTCATGTATGGAATACCAACTACAAAAAATGCATTGCAAAATGTGGGTATGTATGAAATGTAACAATTCGACGTACCTCTGATTACCCCCATTAGACACAAAGAATCTCGAGGCGGTACTTGGTAGATATCTACCGTGCCTGAGGATTGAAGTCGTAATGCTATTTCTATAAGTTTGAAAACCTCCTCCTTTTTCAAAGTTGGTTTATTAGGAACAACAGTAAACTAGACTAAGAAATAGCATCTATAAGTTTTGTGTTCTGGGCTATAAAGTTATTCCAGGGATGAAAAAGGGTTGTCGTAAATTTTAGCAAAATGAATAGTACCACCGTACTTTATGTCTGCCTGTAAGCAACCCCTACCGAGAGCTCTTTTTATGTTATTGCTGATAAGAAAAATGGCTCACCTGATGTTGAGTGGTTACCATTGCCTTAAACAAAACAATGCAGGTCACGAACGTGCCCTACAATGCTCTGCGTCCATCAACCTGAGGTATACAGGTGTTAAGCCTCATGTGCCTGTAATGTCTCCGGTCAGAGATACTTTGGTTGATTATCTGTGAGGTGATGTATGGTAATGCAATTATTATAGGTAAAGATAACTGCTTAACATCAGGTCGTTCTTATAAAAAGTACGAGCGTAAATAGCCTATCGGTCAGTGACAGTAACGGTGGTTACGCAAACTTCGCGTTTGCGTGAACTTCATATAAATATGTACATATAAATAAATATTTTTGACGTTGTATGGTTAAAAATACCTATACGTATCCTAAGGGTTGGTTTACATCCCTGGTAACTGATGCAATCTTACAGGGGGTTTTGCCGCCGCGCAAGTACCTATTTTTGCGGCCGATACGTATGAAGTTGCCACTATCGGCTGCGCTCGCACCTGCATTCACGCGAATGCGGGAGTAAAAAAAGTCTGTCTCCGACGCTCGCGCCGAACGGTCGAATATCGCTGATCTGCAGTGGACCTTCGGATTTCTCGCACCTCCCACTAAGTTATTGTTGTGGAGTGTCCCTCGCATCGCAGGATCGTGAATATCCCGATTCTTCTTCTAAAAGGATAACGCTAACTATAAAATTCTGTGTGTGTCGTGGATTTGGATTGCAGTGATTCATATTCCAGAACCCCTGGGATTGAGCGCAGACGTTGCTGGTGAGTAAGCCTTCCCATTATTGCCTAAGGTTTTAGCTGTACAACGTCCTAGACCATCGCATTTCTAGATTACCTATAACTATTGAACCAGCGAGCCCTCATTAGGGTACATCCGCAGCGTATCAGTTGCTTTATTATTCTCGTAATTTAATCGAGTGCTGAACGATACGCACCAAACGGCTTGACCAATTTGGATGAATCTTTGAAAAAAAACTGGCCTCGCATTATTGATAAACAAGTATCTATATCACATAAATGTTTATCTTCAGCGCAGAAGTCAGAGCTATTACCAACTGAGCTGTAGGGTAAATAAATAATGCTACAAAAAGCCACAGCGTTGCTACGCACCTGTCAAGTCCTTAAAAACAGAGATTTCATCCCGACTCAGCAAAGACAATAGAAAATGGGAATTGTGACGTCATTTCCACATAACTCGGTAAAGCGGGATTTGCGGTTGTAGATATGAGAGAAACCGGAGTTGTATTTATATTCCTGACTCGGGTCTACTTTGTGAAACGACAAGCAAATATTTATATAAATATTTTGAGATACACAGCACGGTAATAAATACGGTGATAAATAATACATTTTTACAACACGCCATCTAGCTCCAAACTAAGCAAAACTGGTACTGTGGGAACTAGATAAAATGCATTTATTGAGTATTATCCGCAGGGATCATCTTGAAACGTCTTAAATCTAGAAGAACAAAACAACAAACTTACGGTTTGGTTCCTACCGTTTTTTTGTATAACCCTTTCACCATTTCTTCCTTTTGTAGTCTATGTAACTTAATAAGGTGAAGGCAAGACAAAAAACATATTTATTAAGGTAATCATACAACAGTAGTTCAAAAGACAGCACACGCTACGCTTCAACTAATAGTAATGCTTACAATCTAATGCATTCAAATAAGAGAACAGTACAGACATTGCAAAACTATATCCTAGCTGTCGATGGGTAGAGGGAGCGGAACATCTGGCCACGCAGATTATTGTGTATAAGGTGTATAGAGATGTTAGTGTTTTCCATTGAAGACTAATTGAGCTCTTGTTAGAAGGCACTAAGCAATCCACTTTGTTTGAAAATTAAGCTATGACAAAAGCACAAGGGAGGCTTAAAACTCCGGCACAAAAATTGGCTACATCTATAATAATAAAATAATAAATAACGCTGGACAATCCACATAGCATCAGCACAAGCTAAGCAGAGCTTGTGTTATGGGTACTAGATGACTGATATACTTAATACAAATACATTACATACATAGAAATAAATATTTACAGATCGTACAAACATTTATCCGAAGGCGGGAATCGAACCCGCAACCTCCTACGCCGCAGGCGGACACTCGCCCGCCGCGCCACATCGGTCGTCAAATCTATACAAAAATTATTAGGCAATAAATTTCTGTCAAAACTTTAGGTACCTATAGGTTTAAAGAAATGATATCCAATATCCATGACAGAAGACCCTGTCTCCCACCAAGAGTTGCAAACTGTCAAAAATTACGCCAAAACTGCCGTTGCTATCGTGTTTGACAGATTTTTTTAAATTTTTTTGCACTAAGTGACTGACTCTGGATTTGTACTAGAATGCCCTCACATCCATTGTTCGGGTCTATTCAGGCCGAATCCCTACCAAAGCCCAAATGGGCATGTTAGGACTGATCTGACGGTACTGATAATTAGGCAAACAAACTATCGAGCTACGGTTATCCTCTCTGGAAACTTGGTTTTAACAAGCCTCTCTCAAGGTCTTACAAAGTAGGTATAATTTTTAAATTTTTTCCTTCTACCATATATTATTATTATACCTACTTTGTAAAGGAAATAAATTATTAAATTTCATATCTACTTAATAATTTATTGTATTTTTAGAAACTCGCTTAGTACTTTATCTCCCTAGAGTTTTATACTGAAAATTTTCCTTTGTTTTAAGAACGGGGTTTTCCAAATATAACTTACCGCTATTTTACGGCTGAAAAATTATGAGTAATTTCATGTTTGTTCAAGACCATCGCTGCTAGAACTAATTGTTATTGAAGTAATACTTATAATGCAACTTCCAACAAGGTTGCGTTAAACGTTTAACACTACCATGGAGGGGGTATGAAAGCACTGTTTCTTTCTCTCTTTCTCTCATAGCCAGTTACGTTTCGTATATTGAAGAAGTTTTACTTCAGTCGTGTGGTGTAAAGCACACTCGTTTTTTTTTCTACTATTCTGTTATGTTACTGCCGTCTTTAGCGGTAGCAGTTTCATAAGTGTGCAGTTCTACTGGGGGTAACTTGGTGCTTGAAGTAGATTTACAGCAACCACTGTTCTAGATAAGATGTTACAGTTTAGTCACGTTTTTGCGTCTACATTCTAGATATTCTAGATTTTTGTAATGTGGAAAATTAAAGCTTTCAATACCTAATATAAGAACCTTTGTCCTGACTGTCTAACAGACTGACTGACAAACTAACTGAAATATAGATAACGCGCAGCCTAAACCACTGGTCGTAGTGACATGAATTTTTTTAGGGAGTTTTTGTCTTGGTACCTCCCTATATTTGTGGAGGTTTGCCATAGTCCCACGATTGATAAGTAAATTGGCTCGCGCGGTGTCAGTGTTCAGTACCTATGCAATTATATTTTAGTAGTAGTAGAGCTCTTAGTGAAGGGCTCGTCCGGGTGCGTACTAGCGCCATGCCTACTCCTGCCTGTGAGCAGCGCAGCGTGTTCCGAGTTAAAGAGTGTGGGTGCCGGGGACATTACAGGCACATGAGGCTTAACACCTGTATGCCTCAGGTTGATGGATGCAAATCAATGCTAGTTATATAGGTAGTATTATAGTGCGAAGTTTTGTTATAGATGATGGTAGCCATTTAACATCAGGTGGACCATCTACTTGCTCCGTCAGTAAGTAGCATAAAAAATCCAAGAATTTACAAGATAAGGTCCCATGTGCTCGATCTTTCCAGAAATTTGCCCGAAGCAGCTATAAGTCAGCTGGTAATATAAAATGAGCTATGTCTCACTGGTTTTAAAATTCAATTTGTCTTGTCAAACTGAAAGGCTTTTGTTCATAGTGCCTGGCAGTTATATAAAGACTCTTTTTACCACTGTCACTTTTATGGTAACAAAAAGAGATGGCAACAGATTTAACGGCCATTTTAATTAGAAATTTTTAGGGTATTTTCTTGCGTAGAGGTATACTAAGAAAGAAATTCCCGAAATTCAACCTCTAAACGGGCACAGTTATACAGGTCGAAGATTATATGAAAAAAACTTTACACGAACGAATTCACGCGCGTTGCGCTAGTATTTTATAAACGTCTGTTAGTATAACAAAGAATCGCTGCGGTTACACTGGCCTATAAGGTAAGAGTTTATTTGCAAGGCAACGGCCCGTACTACTAACGGACGCACGTTAGATATTAGAAGTGAACCACGAGCGAACGAAAATTTGCGTGAAATTTCTTTAAGAACAACTTTAATTTATACTGTGTCTTCGTCAGCTGTATTTACCGCCACAGTGTAATAAGACGTCGTAAAACCAGTTGACGTTCTGCAAATACTTGCGCTGTGACTTTTAATTGGACGTAATGTAGTCTGTGGAATTTCTAATTAAAGGACCAAGTTTAAAACCGCTCGGAGACATCATATTCTTTGTGGAAATAGAACTTTGTAAACAGTCATTTGTTTATTCCCTCACTGCGCTTTAAAAAAACCTGTAATAAAATAAAATAAAATAAATAAAATTCGTTTATTTCGGACAACATAAAATCTATAGTGTTAGTAGCCTTAACCTATTTGTTAGTATTAAGTATAAGAATAAAAAGTAAATCCTCCCTAGATCGCATTCCGGATAAGGCTTATCCAGAATGGTGAGGAGCATCTATCAGATAAGGTTTTCAGGATGGCGTTGCGACTATCCCGTATTCTGCTAATCAGGGAGGCAGTTTTTTTGCGGATAATTGCATTAAAGCCATCAGTTTGGTATTCTGCAAACATCCCTGATGCGCTGCAGAAGCAAGGAAGCCTGTAATGAGATCTGTTTGCAGTTATGGGTATGTTGAAAATAGATGGCGCTGTTACGTAATTAATCATTAACGATAAAAAGTTGAAAATAATAAAGTCCTCTATTGGGTACCTATAGGCTTTCCCTATGAAGAAAAAGCCCTTTCCACATTTCACAATGCTGTCGGTCGTATGTATGTATCGGGTGAGTAACTTTTATTTCATCTTTCAGTTGTTTTTTTTATAATAAATACTGACACATATTTGACCATGGCATTCTGATTTGAATGTCAATGTTTTCCTGGGCTTAGAACATAAGACTAGGCTTAGAATGAAAACGCCATCTTTTTTCGATACTAATGACAGCTCGAATTGGTAGAATTTGACTGACTTGACACTTGACATTGGCAAAATTGTAGGTATGTTGTATTACGGACAAGTGCAATAAAGAACAGAAAAAGATCTAACAACTCACTTACTAAATGCGAAAGTTTATTTGTTTTCTGTTATCTTGGATATGGATCTTTGCCGCTACGGTCGAACGGTCAACTCTGTGCGTAAACTTCTTGTATAGAAATATTAAAGTTAATAGTACTTAAGTACCATTTCTGGTCAATTTTTGATCTAAAATTATTAAGTTTTGCTCAAGTGATATGTTTCAATAACTATTCAGTGGAAACAGTGCGTAAATTAAACAATTACAACCTAATTACAAAGCACTTTGCTATAACCTAACAAGTGCCGGTAATTAGTGACGTGTAGTGCCACTCCAACCGCGCAAGGGATCTTCACGGTTACGCGCATCGCCGAACCGCGAGAATCGCGTGCGCTGTATTCGAGGCGCTTGCGCAGCTTCACAGATAAGTTCGTGGCAAAGAGTATTCACCACAGAGGGGACATTTGTGAGTTCCTGGTAAACTTACGCAGTGAGGTAATTGTGGTTTGAGTTCTTTAAATTTCAAACCCCAGCTGATCAATTAAAATGAAGTGCGCGGGATGTTTGAAATCTATCAAAGACACTAGTGCCCTCAAATGCACATCTGCTGCCTGTGATAAATTGTTTTGTACGGTATGTATAAACGTGAAGTCTCTTACTGTGGAGCGACAGAGGTCCTGGAAGTGCCCTAACTGCTGCGTTGACCCTAAAAAGAATGAAGACAACAACCTAACCCCGGTTAGGGCTGCCTCTGAGAATGTCACCATGCGCAAAAAATCTGACTCCTCTGGCTCCGAGATGAAGCTCCTCACTGAGCAATTACGTCAGTTGACGGTGGAGTTTACTTCGGTAAAAACTAAGTTAGAAGATCTAACGGAGTCCCTGAACTTCACTAATAATAGTATGAGCGAAGTTATGCTTAAGATAACTGCCACGGAAGAACGCCTGAAGTACCTGGAAAAGAGAGATGTTGAAGTCGAAAACCTGCAAGTGACTGTGCTTCAACTTCAAAATGAAATAAAAGCCCAGGCGCAAGCAAACCTAAGAAACGAAATTGAAATCGTCGGTATCCCGGAGAATACATCAGAAAATCTACACCACACTGTACTTGTGGCGGCTAAGAAAGTGGGAGTTGACTTAGAGGACAGGGATCTAGATTGGGTCATGCGTGTGGGTCCACGTAGGCCGCAGGTGACTACAGCGCTACCTGAAGATGGCACTAGAATGCCGCGCCCCGTAGTAGTCAGAATTCTGCGACGTTATAAACGTGACCAATTTCTTAAAGCCGCCAAGACACGGAATAATATAAGCAGCAGTGACCTAGATGTGGCGGGGCCCTCACGAAAACTCTTTTTCAACGAGAGACTGACGAAAGAAAACAGGGTCTTATTTCGAGATGCAAGATTCAGAGCCAAGCAGCTTGAGTACGCTTTCTGCTGGTGTAATCAAGGCGTCATTTTCGTTAGACAGCGGGAAGGAAAGGCAGCCATACCCATACCATCACATAACGACCTGGATCGTCTTCTACCCCCACCACTTTCGGCAAATAGCTCTTAAAAAACTACTACGGCCAAACATAGCTCATTTTGGCTTACATTGTCAGACCTGCTTCGCTTGCTGTTCAAAAAAACTTTCTTTGTTACGCTTCCGCTATTTGGATACGTCAGTTCTTTTCAATCATGATATGTTATACTTTCACATACAATCTACCTTAGTACGCTTTATAGCAAGTATTATTTATTTAACGCTAACTAGAAATGCACAATACCTATATACACACAGTAATTTCTTTCTAAATCTAAATATAATATCAGTTATTATTGGTTATCACTACACTAACATAAATTTTACTATAATGCCCGTAAGCTGCTTTTTTGCTTATATACATGCTAACTCTAAATTCGATTTCCGCCAATATCGTTTGCTCTTTCTATTTGTGAATGATTGTAATACATGCAGAATACCCGTATGCTTCAACTGGTTCATTTGGGTTTATGGATATTTGTTTCTAGCAACAACGAATTTTACCGACGTCTTAGGCGCAGATCTAGACTCGTTTAAAATTAAATGCGAGGTTACAAATGATCCATCTACTTGTAAACAAATATTTGGAACAGATCATAGCTTTAAATTGCTTTCATTAAACATAAGAAGTGTTCAAAAAAACCTGGATAGTCTGTTAGTGGCCTTAAAATGTCTTGAAATACCTATGGATATTTTAATTTTGACTGAATGTCGCCTATCTGATTCATCAATCATCCCACAAATTCCTGGATACTGTTCGTATAATACCACTAAACATGTGAACCAAAACAGTGGTGTTGTTGCCTATGTAAGAGACATCTGGAACCCCACGGTATCGGAACCCCCCATTGATGATGCTGATAGTCTGTTTATATGTATCCCTAAAGTCATAAATATTCTCGGAGTATACCGCTCGCCATCTTTTAGAAACGTGGACAACTTCCTTATTTCGCTAGAAACCTACTTAGGTCAAATTAATGGACTTCCTTTTATTTTAGCGGGGGATATCAATGTCAATATTATGGACACAATAAGCGACCCTCAAAGTCTTGAATACCAATGCTTTATGGCAGAACACGGACTTTACCCGGGTATAACGCAACGCACAAGAGAGGCCGCGTGTCTTGACCACATCTATGTTAAAAATGTTGGTAATTTTTTGCAAACAGCCGTTGGTATTGTATGGCAAACGGAAATTACGGACCATTTTCCAATTATGCTTGGCCTAAACCTCTCAAAACCAAGACCAGTTCGTCCCAACCGTTTCGTAATAAAGAGAGATTTTGTTGCTATTAAAAATGAATTATCAAGTATTAATTGGTCTAATGTCACTGACATTGATGACGTAAATAATGCTACTGAGGTTTTTATGGAAATATTCTCACAAACTCACAAATTCGTTATCTCCTCCCCTGAGTACAAGTCATTGCTGAAACGCCGAGTTTTCAAAGTATCAACTCCTGTTGTGAACACTTCATTTGCAAGACGTATAGGTAGTTTTGTGAGAATTCACGTGTATAATGAAGTTGTCAAGTGTTGTGACATTAAAAACAAAACAATCACTGAAGCAAAACACATGGTAATGAAATGGTTATTTACATTAAATTATGATCAAAGCGAAAATATCTTAGCATTTATAACTTAATATTATTATTTTTTATTTACATTATTTAAGTATATTATATTTACGTACCTATTACTACTGTTAATTACTCCAATTAAAATAATATTTATATTAATATAAGTATATTTATATATATATATATATATTTCTTATTTATCTATTGAACTTCACAGACCTAGCAACACACCTACCCGAACCCTATCGTATCAAAGTTTCCTCGATACAGGCTATGCCTAGTGAGGAAGCTGATAGAAAACCAACTGTTTATTGTTCGCTGTCTGTAAAATAAGTTACCTATTATGTAAAATTTTAAGAACTGTTATGTATCTTGTTTTACAGTAATAAATACATTTTCATTTTCATTTTCATTTTCATCTTTGGAAGCAACATAGTTTTTCTAGTGTTATTTTAGGTTCTAATGTGTAATTTCAGTGGTATATTAACCAACATTACTTGAGGTCTTAGTACAAATGTAAACAGTTGAAACGACAGTGTGTAATGTGGTATCCTGATTTGAACGAGAAGGTTTCCGTAAGGTTTTAAGAAAAAACGCCTTATTTTTCTTCAAAACCAATGATAACTGACTTTATTTTTTTTACTGACTCGGCTTGACTAAACCTATATTATACTCATCTACTTGACACTGCTGAAGAAAAGAAGAAAAAATGTTTGTTTGAGTGTTGTCCTTTCCATTGTTCGTTCAAATAATAATTGAAGTACAAAGTTTAATTTTAAGATACGTAAATTCAGAGTGCCTTTCTCGCCAAATAACTTGATACCAGACGATTTAGTACTCAAAAGAGGTGCTTAAGAGGACAAAGGACCTTCAGACTCTGCATTGCGACAGTGGACTCCAATATAACGATGCTAAAGAACCTAAACTAGTAGTAGTAGAGCTTTTAGTGAAGGGCTCGTCCGGGTGCGTACTAGCACCATGCCTACTCCTGCCTGTGAGCAGCGCAGCGTGTTCCGGTTAGAAGGGAATCCTTCCAGATCCGTCACTCTCTTTGACGAACCCATTCCCTGGGTGAAGTCAGCTAAATACTTAGGCGTAACCCTTGATTGTCGTCTATCCTTTGTCAAACACGTACGCACTGTACGTAACCGCGCCAAATTTATTCTTTCGCGCCTTCAGCCACTCGTATGCAAGAAGAGTAAAATGTCTCTTAGAAATAAGTTGACGCTTTACAAAACTTGCATACGACCTATCATGACTTACGCCTCCGTAGCGTTCGCTCATTCGATCAATTTAAAACCCCTCCAAGTAGTTCAAAATATATGATCAAACGAACTTCCAAGTGAAGTTCGATCATTATTATATGAATTGCTTCATTAGAGTATATGATTACAACAAGTAGTATCCTTCTACATGCTAGGTAATATCGCACCTTTTTTAAAGATTAAAAAACTAAATTCAAACGCATTCTCTGTCATCTCAACCCTAGACCACTGTCATGGTATTTTCTCATTCTTTCAGAGTACTAGTAGCCTTAACAAAACTTTCCATGATTAAATGGGACACGCTATGTGCCAGGGTGGGTGGGTGATCATATACTCTAATGAAGCAATTCATATAATAATGATCGAACTTCACTTGGAAGTTCGTTTGATCATATATTATATTTCACTGCTTCATTATTCGTATATGATTACAACAAGTAGATGTTAAGAGCAGAAAGTTTTGAAATTAAACTCATAGTAAACGAAGTTATAGCTTTATTTATGTAACAACAATCATTAATTATTCACCTTACTATGACAAACACACAGACCGGGCGAATGCCCCTTCATCTAGAACAGTTCTATTATAGAAACGAGCAAACGAGTTGGATGAATTAGACCAGCCTGCAGTTTCGCGAATAGTTTCTATACTGACACCAGCAGAGCTCGCGGCCGAAGTAGACGCGTGCCGTGTACTGTGAGCACCAAATACACTGATGTCAATACCGCTCTCTGACAGAACTTGTTTAATCCATCTGCTGATGGTCTGCGATGTAGCAGCCTTGTAAGGCCGCTTGTGCGTTATCAGTAGATTATCTATTCTTTCGGGTCTTATATTCTTAGTTACGGAAATATAATCAGAGAGAACTGTAACCGGACAAATACTTATATTCTCTCTAAAAAAAGGCAGGAATAACACTGGCTGACTTCTACCCGGTGCCGATGTCTTGATAATATCTGTTATAATAATGGTAATACCATTGTCTGAGGATAATATACTGCCTAGTTTGACAAGGGAAAACGTCTGGACCCTGTGAGCAGTACAAAGTGCTAGCAAGATCACTAGTTTTTTTTTGTGATCCTTTCGAGTGATAGTTCAGTATTAGGAAACCATGTTGAAACGAGATTTAATACCACTTGAGGATCCCAAGTGCTAGAATACCTGGGCCTCGTAGGCCTTAATTTATATGCACCTTTAAGGACGCGTTTCACGCAATCATCAGAACCGATATTATTGCCTATAAACACTGACAATGCTGAACGATGAGAATTGAGACTGCCGTACGCACAACCATTGTTAAATTGTGCTGTTAGAAATGAAAGTATACATGTCTTGGCAGGCTCAAACATATCAATGTTGTTGATGTGGCAGTATTGCCACCAAAGCTTAAGTGTAGTGCTATATTGTTTAATTGTACCGTCAGAGAGCGATGATAACATCAATGTCGACGCGTCTGCACAGGCCCCGCTGCGGACGAACGACTGCCGCAGAGCCTCGCGACACCCAGGGAAAGGTTCCTGTGCAAGGGATGATGATCCCTGAAATGAGATTGCAAAAGGTTTTTATCGGGGCTTAAACAGTATACGTCTGAAACTATCAAGTTTTGTAATAGTGGAAACCATGGTTGTGATGGCCAGTGAGGATACACTAGTATACCGTCTGCCTTATCATCAATAATTTTCCTAAGGCATTTGAGAATTAAGGAAAATGGTGGAAACGCGTAAAAATAAGCTAAGTTCCAGTTCATCGTAAATGCATCAACAGCCACTGCGTCAGGATCTTGTTTCCAAGAAACAAATTTGGTACATTTCGCGTTGTCCCGAGATGCAAACAAGTCAATTTCCGGTTGGCCGAAGTATTGTATAACACCACGGAAGGCCTTATCAGAAAGTGACCATTCCGTATCCGGATTGACTATTCTGGAGGCGGCGTCCGCGTAGTTGTCTTTGGTATTTACGTACGAGGCAAATATCCAAATATCGCGTTGCTCATACCAACTCCAAAGTGACCTAGACAATTCGTTAAGGTAAGGATATTGTATACCTCCCATACGATTTACATAACTGATTGCAGTCGTGTTATCTACGCGTAATAATATTGCACAGTTGGTTACATTCTTAGCAAACGACTTCAAGCCCAGAAACACCGCCATCAATTCTAGGTAATTAATATGACTGGTTTTTTCTGTGGCCTTCCATTTACCATTGACTTCAATATTCTTACAGACCGCGCCCCAGCCCGTTCTGGAAGCGTCAGAATATATTTCGAGTGCAAAATTTGGTTGCCTCATAAAGTTGGACGTAATATTAATATTTGTAGACCACCAATGCAAATCATCTAATACAATGCTAGACAGTTTAATCTTGTCCTCATAGCTGTCGTGCCTAAGTAAAGCTAGGAATTTTTGTCGCTCTAAAATCTTGGTGTACATCCATGCGTACTTAGCTGCCGGACAAGCAGCAACCAATACGCCTATAAGTTGAGCGAACTCGCGAATAGAACATAATGGTAATCTAGTAAACTTTGTAACCAACCTAGCAATTTTTAAACGTTTTTCAGGCGGAAGGCATATGCTTAGGCTTTTAGTATTGTATATAAATCCTAGGAATTTACAGGATTGTCTTGGTGTCAAATCGCTCTTATTGTTGTTGACGATAAATCCCAAACAATGGAGCAACTTTATAGTTTCTGTAACGTTTTCCATGCACTTGTCATATGTATTACCGATACATAAAATATCATCTAAGTAACACACCGACTGAAAACCACGATACCTTAAATAAGTTATAACCTCTCTCATGACCTTAGTGAACACCCTAGGAGCTATAGATAGGCCGAACGGTAATCCATTAAATATATAGGTATGTGTTTTAGCAGAGTGAAATGGCTGAAACTGAAAGCTTTAGTAACTACGGTCAGAAGGTCGAATAGGAACAAGAAAGTATGCATCCTTCAAGTCGATGGTGGCTAGGTATCCATCACGTGGTATGAGTTTACATGCTGTACGATAATCCTCCATCTTAAAATGCTCGGTTTTGATGTATTTATTCAAGGGCTTTAAGTTTAGTATGAAACGTTTGTCACCGTTAGGTTTCGGAGTGAGAAAAATCCTAGATATAAATTTACTTTTTGTATCGTTACATCGAGAAATAGCGCCTATTTCAGTTAACTTATTAATGGCATCAATCATGTCCAAGTTTTCCTTATAAGAAAACTTATTTTGAGGTATTGACGACTGATTTGGAATAGATTGAAACGGAATAGTGTAACCATTCTTAATCCAATCCAGTACAACACTATTGTTTGTTATGTTTAACCAACAATCATAAAAGTGAGTAAGCCGTCCTGTATGTACCTGTGCTAGCGGTGACATTGAGCCGGAGCACGGGGCTTGTCCTGAGTCGCACTGCGCTGCGGCTGGACCGGCACTGTGTAAGGGCGGCGGGCTCCGGATGTCATCGGTGGCCTCTTGTTGTAACCTCCTCGCCCCCCCCTGTTCGCCGGATAACGAGGAGGCGCATTCCAGTTTCCCTGGTAGGAAGTTAATTTAGTGCTGGAATATGGAACCGTGGGCTTCTGTGACTTAGCAGGTCTCTTGATGGAAAGGCCCTGTTTCTCGATGGCCTTAGCCGCCTTTATACTTTCTGGTAGCTTCGAGCCAAACAGCGACTCGTCTCGTTCAGACTCACTGATCATGTGTAAGAATGATTTGTCTAAATTGGGTGTCACTAGCTTTATACGGCTTTGCGTAGATAAATAATGCGAATCGCACAGTAATCGGCATCCATTGCTGAAATGTTTTATTGCTTGTACCTTGCTATCGTTTCGGAGCAGTAAATCCATGCCCCTATTGACGGCAGTGATACCCAAACCGAGTTGCTGTTGAGAAGCTGTTAGTTTCCTATCGCGACTGCGAACCATGTCCGGCACTGCGGCCGAGATCTCCGCATTTAGTTTTGGTGCCTGTAGATCTTTACAATTCTCTGGCACTAGGTAGTCCTTGAGCAATCTATCTTTCTATTCCTTAGGCATTCCTTTCTTCAGCAAAGGAACCCACAGTTTTGACAAATTGTCATGTATATTTTCACCATAACCAGGTGAGTCGGACGTGGCCTCTCCAAGAGCAGAGAGTAGCTCAGGGTCGAAATCAGGTTCTATGGAGGCAGTGGCTTCCGCAAAAGGACCAGATCCCCCTTCATTCAGGTTAATGGGAGATTCCGGCCCTGCATCATCTAACGCAGCTCGCGTTGACTCCGCGATCTTGTGACAGCTCCCTTCCACTTGATCTTCATTTTCGGTACCTAAAAATACAATTTGTAATATAGGTTGTGAAAATAACAAATTCGAGGTTACTTTGGGGAACCAATTTAGAAGAAAAATTCGTCATCAATTTTGCAGGGCAGTGAACATCTTTTTAGACTGAACGCATTTTCTGCTTAGGTCATCGTTGGAGACTCGCAGTCAACCCCGATGCCATTCATAGTCATGAGTTTGATTTTCGTTACCTAAAAATACTTTTTATAATTTAGGTTGTGAAAATAACAAATTTGATGTTACTTTGGGAAACCAATTTAGAAGAAAAATTCTTCAGTAATTTTGCAGGGCAGTGAACATCTTTTTAGACTGAACACATTTTCTGCTTAGGTCATCGTTGGAGACTCGCAGTCAACCCCGATGCCATAGTCGTGAGTAATAGCTTATACAGCTTTGGAAAATGTCAAAGTTAGAGACTCGCAGTCAATGTCATTGCATTACCATTTCGCTTCTTGCGAAAAAATACTCTTACGACCATCCAATACTATAAAGTATGGCTTTACTAACCTTCATCACTCGACGAAGAATCGATAGGAGAAATAATTCTCCGTCTCATCTCCTTTTCTTCAAGCTTTCTAATTTTTCTTGCGTATCTCTCAATTTTCCGATGCGCATTTCTTTTTGGCATGCTGGAAGATTCGTGCGATTTTCACCGCGCACAAAAAAGGAATGAGAAAATACCATGACAGTGGTCTAGGGTTGAGATGACAGAGAATGCGTTTGAATTTAGTTTTTTAATCTTTAAAAAAGGTGCGATATTACCTAGCATGTAGAAGGATACTACTTGTTGTAATCATATACGAATAATGAAGCAGTGAAATATAATCGATTTTTGCGCACTATTACGGGTGCCCCGTGGTACATGCGTAATATCGATCTTCATCGAGATCTCGAACTCGAATCTATAGCCGAATTCATGAAACGCGCCTCCAGGCGGTTTTATGATTCGGCTCCCCACCATCCGAATCCCTTAATTAACTCGCTACCCGATTATCCAGTAGATCCGCCCGTTAAACGTACCCTCCGTAGACCTAGACACGTTTTAGGTGACCCAGATGACACGATCACCGCCGCGAATGCGGCGGAGGTCGCTTCATCGAGTCCGGACACAGGAAACACTCCACAATCACACCGACCCCGGCGGCGGGGTCGAAGACGTCTCCCCGTTAACGCCCCTTCAGGGCGAAGAGTCTCTCCGTAGCTCCCTTCTCCGGCAACAGCCCAAGCCGAGGTCCGTACCTAAGTGGTGCCCTTGTGCTCGTTGCCAACAAAACCAATTTTGTAATGGCGTAGCGCCGTCTGCGCTCGCCAGTAGCCCGGTAACGCTGTCGGAAATCGCTAGGCGATTATACCAGCATTTTAGTCCGTTCGAAAAAAAAAAAAAAAAAAAAAAAAAAAAAAAAGGTTAGAAGGGTGTGGGTGCCGGTGTAATTACAGGCACATGAGGCTTAACACCTGTATGTCTCAGGTTGATGGACGCAGAGCAGTGCATCGTGGGTGACGTCCCTAACGAGCGTGACCTACGAGGCAATGCTTTGTTATAGGTGATGGTAGCCACTTAACATCAGGTGGGCCATCTGCTTGTTTCATCAGCAAGTAGTATAAAAAAAAACTTTGTTATAGGTGATGGTAATCACTGAACATCAGGTGGGCCATCTGCTGGTTCCATCATAACGGAACACAGTGACGCTGCTTGGCAGCAGAAATTGGCATAGTAGTACTTCTCCGGACGAGCTCTTTACTAAAAACTCTACTACTATAGAAGGGTTGTTACTATGTGAGGTTTTAGGGGTAAAAAAAAGTTTGGCTGAATTCAAACCCATAACCTTCGAAGGCGGGTTAATTTCCACTGTACCAGTAAAGTTCAGATAAAAACTATAGTATATCCAATTACGAACAGGCTCCAATTACGTACAGTCACGTGCACTGCGATTCCGCTTTTGTGTACAGTTAGCTACGTAAGTTGATAAACAAAATGAGGATAAAATTTCTTTTTCACTTTTCATGCTCGTATAGTTAAAAAGTAGTAAATAGTAGTAAATAGTTAAAAGAGTTTACTTTTTATTCACAAGTACAAAAATATGAAACTTTTATAAATGTTTCAAAGAGGTTTCAGTATATTTTTCATGTACAAAGTTTAACTGAGAGGAAAATAAGTTTGCCTTGAAATTTGAAACTGGAACAAAAGTTACTTTTGGGTCTTTAATAATAACCTGATCTCAAGGTATTATTGAAGACCTAAACATGTTTTATCTGTTAGTATTGGGTGGCTTCTGTTTATAGATTACGAAAACACAAGAATAATTTATAAGCTCGGTTGCGATAAACTGGAGCATTTTTAAGTTTTTTATTAATAAATGCCCGTTTTGACTTTGACTAAATGCATTATTATCTACCTATAATGTTGAGTGAAGATAAAATGATACTTAAGTACTCATAAAAATGTTATCTAAGCAGGTAACATTTAAGTTAGTAGAAGTAAAGAGTGTAGTGCCTAAGTATAGTTTTATCCTTACTCCTATATATTCTAGGCCTAATGATAAATTATCTTTATTAACATATTCATCTAGTACGATAAATTAAAATAGATGTATACTTCTCTACATTACTGTCCCGCTCACTACTATTAATGAATGAATATATATTTTTTTATCCATTGATGTAGCTGATTGTACCAGAGTAAACACACCGGCCGGTGGGTAATTCACACACAACAGGCCACGGATTCGTGCACGAGATAATTGGCAACATTTCCATGTGAATCACCCTGTCTGTTGCGTTGCTCGTATTCCCCTAGTACTCACGTGACGCATGAATTGCTACTGCGGGAAGGGTAAAGGAGCATTTCTCTTTGTAACAGAATGCCACAACTGAAATTGAAACAGTTTTTTTTTTTTATATTACTTGCTGATAGAACAAGCAAATGGTCCACCTGATGCTAAGTGGTTACCATCACCTATAACAAACACACAATTACATTTATTTGATAGCCATCTCAGCTCAGTCAGTAGTATCTCTGCCTTGTGTGCGGTTGAGGGTTCAATCCCTACCAAGAACCAACTGCGTTTTGTTTGTGTCCGTTATCAGACAAACAATTTTTTTAATGTCAAGTGAATAAATAATAATTTTTTGGTCTAGTCGAATCAGTAAAAACGTAATTTATTTCCCCTTAGTGTTTTCCTTCATCGTTTTGTTGTACATATGTTATAAATAAAAAAAATCTAAAATAGGATTCGAACCCACGACCTTAAAATTCAAAGAACTACTAGGCAAAAGCTGTTATTTTTTAAAACAAAGAAAAAATATTTAAATAGTCTTCGGATGTGGCACCGCACTGCGACGTTTGTTATCGTGTCTCATGGGTAGGGTGACCATCGTTGAAGTATCAAACCAAACCTTATACCTTACTCATTATTGAAGTAATACTCCTAATGCGACTTCCAACAAGGTTGCGTTAAACGTTTAACACTACCATGGAGGGGGTATGAAAGCACTGTTCTTTCTCTCTTTCTCTCATAGCCAGTTACGTTTCGTATATTAAAGAAGTTTTACTTCAGTCGTGTGGTCTAAAGTACACTCGTTTTTTCATTTAAAATCATATAGTTACAAAACACACAAAATTACAGGCACATGAGACTTAACACCTGTATGCCTCAGGTTGATGGACGCTGAGCAATGCTTCGTAGGGCACGTTCCTAGCGAGTGTGACCTACGAGGCAAAACTTTGTTATAGGCGAATTGTTCCACTCTGCCCCACCAAGGCGCCCCACTAGTGGGGCAGAGGCTGGCGATGGTAACCACTTAACATCAGGTGGGTTATTTGCTTGTTATATGAGCAAGTATTATAAAAAAAATGTGTCTTAAACAATCAATTAAGTAAATGATAAATCTATATCAAGTATAAGATCTTACTGACTGACTGACTGACATTTAGACAACGCACAGATCGTAGAGACTTGAAATTTAAGGGTATATTTGTACGTAGAGGTGTACTAAGGAATTTCCAAATTTCAACCCCCAAACGCATCCCCGCTGCATGCGTTTAGGGTAGGTTGAAGCTTGTATTAAAATAACTTTACGCAGATGAACACGCGCGTTTTGCTAATTAAATTATAATAATTTTAATTTATAACTTTTTGTAATTTACTTACCTGAAGAACTGGAACACAATGCCTGTTATTTTGAAAACAGTAGACTTACCTGAAAAGAAATAACTTAATTATTAAAAACTTACTCATCGACACATTTGACACATCGAACAAAAATCTATGTTCTTGACACAAATGTGTGTTTTCGGTAGGGATCGAACCTACAACCTAACCTAACTGAGGTATGACGGAAAAAAATATTCACATCATTATAAAAAAAAAAAAGAAATAGCATCACGGCTAATCCCCACGCACGGTAGACATCCCTTCAGATCTCTAAGTACCCACTCGTGACTCTTCGAGAATATCTAAGGTAATCAGAGGTATGTCCGCAGATATTACATTATAGAATAAAATGGTACGGAACCCTTCGTGCGCGAGTCTGACTCGCACTTGGCTGGTTTTTTTTATTTGACTTCCCAATGGAACAGTTAAATGTCCCACCTGATGTTAAGTGGCTAGTGTTACCTATAAAGTATTGCCGTGCAGGTCACGTTTATTAATATGCCCTATGGTGCAATCTGAAGCATATAGGTACAAGCTAAGCCTCATGTGCCTATAATTGACAATTGTAATGACAGATATTACAGCTTAGTTAGTAGCTTTGCCTTCTGCGCTGTAAGTAGTGGGTTCGATCTCCACCGAGGACAAATATTTGCGTGCTGAGTAAAGATGTTTATTCGGTTCGGGTGTTTTATTGTATTCTAAGTATCTATTTACCAAAACAACATGTATTCTATTAGTCATTAGGTTTTTAGAGCACAAGCTGTGCTTAGTTTGGGGCTAGATGGTGTGAGTGCTAGCTAGATGGGGCTAGATGTTATTTATTAAATTTCACCAGTACTTATACCCTACAGAAACAAAATACTTTTCTTTATATATAAATAAAAATAAGTCAGGCATTTTGTTACCGCAGCAAATAGTGCGGTTTCTATAACAACCCTTCGTTCGCTATTTTATTCAGAGGGTGTGTCTATCCCTTATTGTGACCATCCCTCAATATTTACATGAGAATGTTTGTTCATATTTGATTAGGTTGGGTTGTGGTACAGTACAGCCTTTGGAGGTTTAAGAAATAAAGTTGATTGTATTCTTTCTTTCTCTTATTATTAAAATTCATACTATTTGTGAATAATCAATACAATGTGCGTCTGTCTGTCTGTTTCGCTTATACGACCAAATCATGAAAACGAGTAGTTTTAGTAGAAGTAGATCTCTTTATGAAGGGCTCGTCCGGGGAAGTACTACCATCATGCATCGAGCGTGGTCTACGAGGATGCTTTGTTATAAGCGATGGTAACCAATTAACATCAGGTGAGTCGTCCGCTTGTTCATCAGCAAGTTGTATAAAAAAAAAATGAGTGTGCTTTAGACCACGCGACTGAAGTAAAACCTCTTTAATATACGAAACGTAACTGGCTATGAGAGAAAGAGAGAAATAACAGTGCTTTCATACCCCCTCCATGGTAGCGTTAAACGTTTAACGCAACCTTGTTGGAAGTCGCATAAGAAGTATTACTTCAAACACAATTTCCCTCAAACTTAGATCGGTGGTAACTTACACTTCTTACGTAGTGTATTTAAGAGGGCACTTATACAACAAACGTGATTTTTTTTGCAGGTTTTACTATAGATAATAAGCTAGGGCCAAAACGAAATAATTCAAGTTTCGATAACTTGAATTTGTCGATATTTCGTTTTGAGAATTGGGATTTTGGTCAACCAAGGTTTTACTATAGGTATATAAGTAATATTGCGTCCGCTGCGGGTCTTATCTCTTTGTCTCACCGTTCAATAGGATAATGGATGGTGATTGAATAGCGCTTAGTAACATTCAGTTACTTATTTTGTAAGATACCTACTGAAGGAATGAATTATTAAGTATAATATTATTAATAGAAAAGCATAGAAAATATTTACATTTTGTCTACAAAATCTAAAAAAAAGATAAACCCGAGCAATGAATACGAATACATCTAGAGTAACGTACCAACGTAAAAAAAAATATCGCGTTTGTTGTATGAGAGCCACCTTAAATATATTATTTTATTGTGTTTTTTAGTATTTGTTGTTATAGCGGCTACAGAAATACATCATTTGTAAAAATGTCAAGCCACTAATTATCACGGTTCATGAGATACAGCCTGGTGACAGACGGACAGACAGGCAGCAGAATCTTTGTAATAAGGTCCCTTTGGGTACGGAACCCTAAAAACGGAAAACAATGCTATCTGTCAAGCACAATAGGAGCAATAGTTTTGGCGTAGATTTTGACAGTTAGCAGCCGCACTACAAGAGCTCGGTTTGCGGGCAAAGTCTCAGTTTCCAGCAAAACATGGTGCCTACAGCCTCAAGAGGTGTTTCAAAGACGTCGTGGATTAATGGCTCTCATGAATTATAGCTCTGTTATTACAATCTGCCTGTCTCAGGCGACGTACAGTGTCCATAACACCTTTAACACGAAAGCCTCTGGGAAGCGAGCTTAAAGCCACTCAACGCCAAGAGTAGTAGTAAAACTGTTAGGGAAGGGCTTGTACGAGGAATAAATTAATAAATAAATATTTATGAACATTTTTCACATAATCTAGTCCCAAAATAAGCATAGCTCGTACTATGTGAACCAGATCATTATCATCATCTCCCTGCCCTTATCCCACGTAGTGTGGTCGGCACAATAGGTTTTTTTTCTTCTATTCTCTTCTATTTTTTTTGGTACATTTGACGACCGATGTGGATATACTCGTAATAATCGATGTAATCTGGATATACCTCTGACTACCCCCCTAGGTATCCTCAAAGAATCACGTTGTACTAAGAGATCTGAAGGGATATCTACCTTGCCTCGGGATTAAAGTCATGATGCTATTTCTTACATCCGTTTATTAATCTGCTGTATCTGTTTTGAGAAAGTAAACCAACCCCCTTATTATTAAACCCGGCAGTGCGTTTCGCTAGTTCATAATATACGAGTATCAAGTATAATATAAGAAGATTTATTTTGAAATTATTCATATGAGCATTGCAAATAAAATCACGTGGTACATTTAAGCCTCTTAGTATGGAGGTACAGTCGCATTAAAAAGTAATTTATCACATTTATTTTGCGTACTTCAAAGGCTAAAGGTAGGGTTTTTCAGGTTCTCAAAACAGCGGTGCAAATAACGATTGTAAAATTAACAATACTTTTGTAACTATTACATTCGGTCATAAATTTTGTCCTAACTACTCTTCATTATCAACCTAAAAAGGAGCTCCCCTATACCAAAAAACAACGACAGTTAAATAGAAAGCGTCCCTGGGCTTGCAACCTGTCATATTAATTACAGGTTGTTATTTTGTATTTAAATTATGTTTACAATAAAAAACCGGCGAAAAACTACTAATTTTAATCATTTAAACTTATAACGGCCGTTTTAGTTATGGCGGTGGTAACCATTAAGGAAATTTTGAGTTAAACCGGTGGCGCTCTGTGCCGTATTTTAAATTCTACTGTAATGTTCTTTCAGGCGTCCCTAGGGAGGGGACACGGTTGCTCAGGTTTCTCGGCTTTAGATACACCCTAACGAAATATCTATACGCGATACTGAGAGACTACGACTACCGTTGTAAAGTCATTTACGGAGGCCTTGAGGCGGCCTAAACCTTTCCCCCGTAGGTACTTATAAACGGTATTTAAATTTAAATACTTCTGTCACTGTTTGTAATTTCCTGCCTGTTTGTCTGTCACCTTTTGATAAGAGTTACGGCAGATTTTTATTAATATATTAATGTTAATTAATTTAACTAACAAATTATAATAACCTAGTGATTACCAACCCACCCTATAACAAAGCATTGCCTCGCAGGTCACGTTCATCAGAAACGTGCCCTACGATACACCGTTATAATAATAATATGAAATAACCCACACTCTTCAAACCGGAACACGCTGCGCTGCTCACAGCCAGGAATCGTACTTCCTCTGACGACGACTTCCACTAAGAGTTCTATTACAAGTAGTAATAGAACTACTTATAGTATTAGTATCTAGTAATAGAACTACTTATAGTATTAGTAGTAATTTACTACTAATACTATAAGTAATTATAAACTAAGTGAACCTGAGAAATTCTGCATGTCCAAAGCTTAGAGTATCAACAACATTTATATCGAGAGTTGTCAAAACTCCACACTAAAGTCTTCAACTGTGTGCATGCTTTTCTACCATACTGTTTCTATACCTTCAAACTTGAACACACTGCTTTGTGGCGGGAATAGGCATGGTGATAGTACTTCCCTGGATGAGCCCTTCACTAAGAGCTCTACTAACAACAAAGTTAAACAAGAGTTACAAACAATTCAGCTTACACTTTTCCCATCTCTAGTATATCTGCCGGGAGCGTTAATATTGGAAATATGTAAATGATAGCCAATCCTGTGGGATCCACATAATACTCCCGATTATTTATGGGTTTTTTGTCAAAATGACGGAAAAACTCAGAATATTCCACTTACGGGAGCCAGTGGAGGCATTTTTGGGAATTTAGGGGAATTAAATTTCAAAGGTTACAAAGTTGAAGAGAAGACTGTCAACTGTTAGAAAATAAAGGTTCTTAAATATCAACCTCGGAAGGCAAAGCATAGGACATCTGATGGACCAACGATATTGCTAGGAGTGTGGGTGGTGGTGGATGGGAAAGGCTCAAAAGCATTCTTCCTGTAACGTATAAAGGAGACTTAAGACCAAAACTTTAACAAGCTGATGATAAACCTTAGAAAAGCTGGAGAAAGGTGAGTATTTGAGTATGAACTCACCTTTCCGTATTTGTATGAAGGAACTCGTCTAGGCGTAATCGTATTAGTAGTAGTAGAGCTGTTAGTGAAGGGCTCGTCCGGGTGCGTACTAGCACCAGGCCTATTCCTGCCGCCAAGCAGCACAGCGTATTCCGGTTTGAAGGGTGTGGGTGCCGGTGTAATTACAGGCACATGAGGCTTAACACCTCTATGCCTCAGCTTGATGGACGTTGAGTAGTGCATCGTAGGGCACGTTCCTAACGAGCGTGACCTACGAGGCAATGCTTTGTTATAGGTGATGGTAACCACTTAACATCAGGCAGGCCATCTGCTGTTTCATCAGCAAGCTGTATAAAAAAAATTTTGAATGTTATTAACATAGACTATAGAAATGACTACGTACGTAGCGAGTGGTATTAAAATTCTCGACCGCAATCTTTCGCACCGTATAAACGCGCCTTTACTATAGATGCGACACGCCATTGGATATGACATATGACGGCATATGACAAATGTGGGCAACCACGCTGGGTAGACGGATTTATGACCGCAGTGTTGGTGTTCAGTAGATGGTGCTGGTCATCAGCCCTTCCCTCAGCCTCCCCTTACGTCATCCATGGAAGATAATGAAGGTTCATATTCTATGCCAGCCCAAAGATATATTCAACATTTAACTAGGTTAGAACAAGCCATATAAACGTTATCAAGAATTTATAAAAGTCCTATTATTCCATCCCCTGATTACCCGCCCCTTTGGCCGTAAAACTGTAATGTGCCACGTGTGGAATAAATCCGGGACTAGGCACGTGACATCCTGGATATAAAGCTTATAAAGCCTTACAGCAACAAGTACTGTTAGCAACAAAATTCATGAACATTTGACAGTCGTCACAGCGCAGTTCGTAGCAGCCTTGCCTTCCCCTCATTTCAACTTCGGAACCCGTTACTTTAGAGTCAAAAATTTATCTTATATTAGGAAATACGTTTTTTTTTAAGTTTTATTGGATTGGCCATGTCTTCCGTATGTTGGGATAAATCCACTAAGCAACTGGAGCGAAGGAATAAAAATCTTTGTCCTACAATAGGATACTACAGGATATTGTCATAATAATATCAATGAACACTAGAACTCTTTTTAGAATTAAGCTTTTCTTTGTGCACGTCTTAATCTATACTATAATAATATTATAAAGAGGAAAGATTTGATTGTTTGTTTGTTTGCATTGAATAAGCTCCAAAACTACTGAACCGACTAAGCTACACTATCTCCGGGTGACACAAGCTAAATTATATTTAAAAAAAAAATAGTGATCCTTACTAAAACACGTGCGAAGCCAGGACGCACCGCTACTCTTAAGTAAACTCATATAATTTTACTGTGTATCAAAGACTAAAAAATACAAATAAAATATTTAGATCCTTTTGTCAGAGACTATTCACTTCATTTTTACCGCCCATTATGTCACTGGAGGTATAGGAAAATAGAACAGATAATAAACTCCCAAACCTGTATCCTGAAATTCTTAGAATTGCAAACATTTCACATAGAGTATTTAGCCCCAAGCTAAGCAAACCTTTTAGTTTGGAAAATTTTACTGAAATTATTAGCAGCCTGAAAAAAAATCACTACAAAAAAATCTCAAAAATCCATCTATCAGTTTCCCGCGGTCGGTTGAATCAATCAGAGTATACTCTATTTTTGAAAATTCATCCAGATACAAATGTCTCGATGGAAATTGAACCTACAACCTAAAACGCAGATGACAAAGCTACTATCAACTGATTAAGGGCAGTCAGAACATTACCTTGTGATCTCAGCAAGCGTCCACGTACCAGCTGTCCTCGTCTGTCTGTGTCAGCCACCGGAAACGGAAAGCAATCAATGAACGGATATTGACCGGTAGTGATATAGTCTGTGCAATAGCCAGAGCCTTTGATAGAGCCTTAGTTGCTTTTACGACGATACGTGATACTCATGTTAACTATTCTATTTTCACTTTGAACGTTAGCACTTTTGGTTTGAAAAGCCTTTTGACATGTATGTGTAAGCTACTGTGAAGTTGTCTGGGGTACCCACAGTTTGGATACAGACAAACTAATAAAAAGAAAAGTATCCCCAAGCACGGTAGATATCCCCACCGATCTCTTAGTACCAAGTACTTATTCAAGATGCTTCGAGGATGTCTAAAGGGGGTAGTCAGAGGTATATCCAGATACTACATTTGGTACGTACCCACATTTTGCAGTAGTTAATTTTCCATACGTGACAAACCCCATTGCCGCTGCTAGAATACTAACTGGTTTCCCGATATTTTAATTCTCCGTTTGACATCACTGGCATTGCACATAATTTTTTTAAACGGAAAAATCCATAGGTGCACAACCGGATTTGAACCTGCAACCTTAGGATCAGGTCACTACTGATGATTACAATTCGCTTTGAGTGTCGATAAAGCTTTTCACATTTCTAAATAAAAACAATTAGTAGTAGTAGAGCTCTTAGTGAAGGGCTCGTCCGGGGCAGTACTAGCACCATGCCTATTCCTGCCTGTGAGCAACGCAGCGTGTTCCAGTTTGAAGGGTGTGGGTACCAGTGACAATACAGGCAAATCTTATGTAATGGTAACCACTTAACTTTAGGTGGGCAACCTGATGCTCCTTCAGAAATAAAACAAAAAAAAATTATACTATCAGTCCACTACTAGACATAGCCTCCCCCCCAAATTTAGGAGGTTTGCCATAGGCACCGATACTACTACAATTAGGTACAGATAAAAAATCATAGGTACCTTCATTAGGACTAAAATGTCACAGCTGTGTAAGCGTTACAATTGGGTTTGTAACAGTTACTTGAAACTAATTTGTGTGTTATTATAATATATCTATAAAAAATTAAATAACTTTTATGATGACTGTCTGATATGGTAGACAGTCTTAACAGTAATAATAGAAATATTTAAGGGCTCGTCCGGGTGTGTACTAGCACCATGCCTACTCCTGCCTGTGAGCAGCGCAGCGTGTTCTGGTTTGAAGGGTGTGGGTGCCGGGGACATTACAGGCACATGAGGCTTAACACTTGTATGCTTCAGGTTGTTGGAGGCAAAGTTGTGCATTATAGGGCATGTGCTTTACTAAAGTAATCTACAATGCTTGTTATAGATTACGGTAACCACTTAACATCAGATGGGCTGTCTGTTGATGGACACATCAGAAAGACGAATGAAAAAAAATACTTAGAAAGGAGAGTTCGTATTTTAACAGCGGCGATGGGCTTGCAACCTTTCACGTATGGAATATTAACTACTGCAAAATGTGGATTGTACCAAATATTCTATATGAACGTACCTCTGACTACCCCCCTAAGACATCGACGAAAAATCTCATGTATTTGGTGTTTTAAAACCGGAGGGAATATCTACCGTGCTTGGAGATAACAGTTGTAATGTCTTATTTTAGAAAGTAATTCCTGAAATTTGACCCCAAAAAGTGACGTAGAAAGGGTTCCATAAATATCTTCGCGCAAACGAAGTCGCGTGCGGTTCCACAAGTGAATAGTATATAAAGAGTTGTTACTAGTTATTTGATAAGTAAACAAACATGAAATTCTTAGTATTTTTGTCTATTTTTGTTGTTTTTGCAGCTGTGATGGTGTCCGCCCGTGTTGGACACGGCCACCAGCGTCAGATTCAACGTCTCTCTCCAATAATAAATAGAGGTGAGTTTATATTATTGAAGTAATACTTCTAATGCGACTTCCAACAAGGTTGCGTTAAACGTTTAACGCTACCATGGAGGGGGTATGAAAGCACTGTTCTTTCCCTCTTTCTCTCATAGCGTTTCGTATATTAAAGAAGTTTTACTTCAGTCGTGTGGTCTAAAGCCACAAAGTCGTGTGGTCGTTTTTTTATGGTATCACTAGTCAAGTCTTTGGTTCACTCCCGATAATCCCGGTAACGGGGACAGTAGTATACCTATAATGTAATATTCGACGACCGATGTGGCGCGGCGGGCGAATGTCCGCCTGTGACGCAGGAGGTTGCGGGTTCGATGCCTGCCTTGGGATAAATGCTTGTACGATCTGCAAATTTATTAATAATTTATTCCGGGTGTTCTGGGTATTTTCTATGTATAATAAAAAATATCTATGTATGTAATGTATTGTACAATCATCTAGTACCCATAACACAAGCTCAGCTTAGCTTGGGGCCAGATGATGCTGTGTGGATTGTCCAGCATTGTTATTATTATCATTATTATTATAATTACCTATCCTAATTTAAAAATAATAAATAAAATAATATATTTCACCTTTACACAAAATTCTTCGTTCGCAACTGGTGGCAGTTGAAGTGTATTTATTCTACTGCCACCACCAGTTGCGGGTTAAAAATGATATTCCCATTTTCACAACTGGTTACGAAATTTAGTTGTGGAAGGGATATTTTATTAAATCATTAAAATTGGTATCAAAAAATTCGCGCGAAATTGCCAAGATTGAAAATAAGATTTTGGGGATATATTTGCCCAGTAGTGGGACACAATAGGTTAAAACGAAATAATTTCCATTATTCCCGTTAGTTATTATTAAAAAGAGCTCCGTTATCCCTGCTAAGTACCTGACCTTAGGGTACGCTCTTGGCATGATTCCCTTTTTATATTCCGGTATATGCCTTACTAAGTTGAAATGGCACCATACTAAAGCTTGGTAAGGTAAATTAACAAAAAAAAATTGCGTCATGACTCCATTACCTAAGCACTAGATATCCCCTCAGATCTCTTAGTACCACTCGAGATACTTCAGGGATGTGTTAGGGGATAGTCAGAAGTACGTCCAGATATTACATTCGGTACATACTCACATGCAGTAGTTAGTATTCCAAATAGATACACTGCTAAATAGTAACTGGCTTCTTCTGATACTAAGGCTGTAGGTTTGAATCCTGTCGTGAATAGATTTTTCTGTTCGAAAAATATCAGTAAACGGCGGAGAAAAACATCGCAAGGTAACCAGTTAGTATTCTAGCAGGGGCGATGGGCTTGCAACCTGTCACGTATGGAATACCAACTACTGCAAAATGTGGGTATGTACCAAACGTAATATTCGGACATACCTACCTCTGACTACCCCTCTTAGACATCCTCGAAGAATCTTAAGGAGCTACTTGGTATTTTGAGATCGGAGGGGATATCTACCATGCTTGGGGATTGAAGTCGTGATGATATTTCTTTTTCCTATAATAGCTGCCGTAAATTTAGTTATTCATTTTTATTTAAATGTACTTGTGTTTTTTCAGAGAGATGGAATTTGGGATGTAATACCAATGGTGATTGCAACGCTGGCTGCTTCTGCGTAGCAGAGGTCTGCTCCTGCTGAAGCATTCCTTTTCAGTTCATGAAAATAATAAACGTAAATAAATAAATATTCGTGGACATTCTTACACAACATCAACTACCCCCAAACTAAGCATAGCTTGTACTATGGAAACCAGATGACTGATAGAATACTTATATGTTTTATTTGTAAATACATACTTAGAATACAATATAACACCCAGACACAGAACAAACATCGATGTTTATCACACAAATGTTTGTTCTGTGTGGGGATCGAACCCACCACCTACAGCGCAGAAGGCAGGGCTACTACGAACTGAGCTGTGATGGCTGAACATGTCATGACATGAACTTTTCCTTTTTTCTGGTGGAATCTTGCGTTCAACCCTAATTAACCCTTAACACCCCATAAAGAAAAAAAGCGAGAAGAAATAATTTAATTTAATCTTCAGGTCGATATCCTCTTAGATATTTTAGTCCAAGTGATACCGACTCAAGATCTTTAAAGATGTCTAATGTGGTAGTCAGAGGGACGTCCAAGTATCACATTTGGCACATTACCACATTTTGTATTAGTTAGGTACAAAATGCTGACACTTATTATACCCTAAAAGTTAGGAGTCTGTACGAGCGGCAAAGTCAAAGTCAAAGTCAAAAAGCATTTATTCAGTAATATCCGCAGGGATCATCTTGAAACGTCTTAAATCTAGGTGAATCTAAGCGCCAGTTCCTCGCGACCAAGCCTAGAAGAGATTATACGTGTATAATAGGATTCTCGACATTAGCTTTAGTAAGTCTACTGCTCCTTATCCCTACTTATCACTGCTTATCCTAAGGTAGGTGGTTAACTAGTCTAAGCGGGAAACGAACCCGCAACCTCCTGCGTCGCAGGCGGACATTCACCCGCCGCGCCACATCGGTCGTCAACCATTTTCTGACTTTGAAAGTAGGCATGCAACTGAGGATTTAGTATAAGATCATATTGATGCAGTCGTGGGATGCAGTCATAAGATGCAGTCGTGAGATGCAGTCATAAGATGCAGTCGTGAGATGCAGTCATAAGATGCAGTCGTGAGATGCAGTCGTGATATGCAGTCGTGACATGAAGTCGTAAGATGCATTCGTAAGATATAGTTATAAGATGAAAGTGGCGGATAGAGATGGCTCAAATCTATTCTTCTTGGTAATTGATCGAGAAAACAATCTCTGAAAATATGGTTAATTTAACGGTAAATTTTTCTTAGTACATGTGTTTGTATGTATGCTGTTATGTTTGTTTGTTCGAGCATCACTTCCGAACAGCTAATCCAATACTGAAATTCAGTAGTTTAATAAGTTGTTGCTGAGAAATTTACTGATATTATAATTAACATTTCTCTATTTATGTATTTTTTCTATGTGATGTTTGTAAACAATAAATAATTAAAATGTTTCTGCCTGAGAAGATTTTTATCATATAGTTTTAGTATAACCATCAACGTAACTTACAATAGACTGCATAAAAAATAAAACAAGATCTAGAGCTTGTGGTCTACCTCTCTTCTTTTTACCTTCGTTGGGATATCATCTTGGCACTTTCTTACTGCATGATGGATGAGGATATCAGAGACCTGACAGGAATGTGAAGAAGAAGAAGGATGGAGAAGGTTGGAAAAGGCCTTCGCCGACTTGTTATAACTTGATAAGCGTGTTTCTACGTTTTTATAGAATTATTTTAATATTAGAACTTTCTAAGTTCTATATTTAACTATAATATAACTGTAGAAGTCGAAAAGTCAGTACATTAAAGATATTTTTCTGAAATTTTACTAATATGTAGTTCTTAAAAACCAGCCAAGTGCGAGTCGGACTCGCGCACGAAGGGTTCCGTTCCATTATCTATAATAAAAACAGTAAAAAATCACGTTTGTTGCTTGAGAGCCACCCTAAATATTGATTTAATTCAGTTTGTTAGTAGTTTTTGTAATAGCGGCAACAGAAATACATCATCTGTGAAAATTTCAACTCAAACTATCACGAGATACAGCCTAGTGATAGACGGACAGACAGGCAGACGGCGGAGTCTTAGTAATAGGGTCCCGTCTTACCCTTTAGGTACGGAACCCTAAAACGGTAAAAAGACGAAATCAAGTAAAAAAAAAAGTTATTTGCTTGTTGTAAGACTGTATATACACGCATCACGCAAAAACTATTGAATTAATGTTGATGCGATCTGCAGAAATATTTGCTAAACTGAAGTTTGTATAAAAAACGCGAACGAAGTCGCGAGCGGGTCAGCTAGTGATAAATACTAGTGGAAATTTATACACAACATAATTTAGCCTCAACTTGAACATGGCTTGTGTTATGGGAACCAGATGACTGATAGAATACTTATAATCGTTTTATGTAAACAAATACTTAGAATACAGTATAACACCCATACACAGAACAAACATCTATATACATCGTGTAAATATTTGTCCTTGGTGGGGATCGAACCAACAGCCTTAAGAGCACAAAAGGCAGAGCTACTGAGTTTTGAGGCCAAATAAAACGCTCTTATACTATTATAATTATAATAATAACAATTATAATAATCTTGTATTAAGAATTATAATATTATAATATAATTAAATTATAAGTCTGGGGGTCCTAGCAGTTAATTTCTTCCAACTCATGATGATGAAAAAACACTCGTAATTTCATTAAACCTAAAAAATATACCAAATTAGGTAAGCATAGTAATTGTTTAACATCTAAATTATTTACAACTAATTGGTTTTATAAGTATAAAAGAACGTTTCAAAAAAGTTTTATTAATTTGTAAGATAGAAGTGAAACATGAAATTGCTAGTTTTTTTATCTATTTTCGTTGTTCTATCAGCAATGATGGTGTCCAATTGTGATGCCATCAACCGCTTGCAACCTTCAGTAGTGGCTCATCATCAGCTGCTGAGTCCAGACTGGACTCGACTCGGTAAGCTGCTTTTTACTATTTCGTTTTCTCTTATCTTCAAATTCAAAATTGATTGACGCTGGTTCCTGATGAACCTGCGAGGCAGCGCTTTGTTATAGGTGATGGTGACTCAATTATGGTGACACTAAACATCAGATGCTTGTTGCATCAGCAAGTAATAAGAAAAAAACCTGCCAAGTGCGAGTTGGACTCGCGCACGAAGTGTTCCGTACTTACCATTATTTATAATAAAAACGGCAAAAAAAATCACGTTTGTTGCATGAGATTAAATAGTTATTTTATTCTGTTTGTTAGTATTTGTTGTTATAGCGGCAACAGAAATACATCATCTGTGAAAATTTCAACTCTCTAACTATCACGGTTCATGAGATACAGCCTGATGACAGACGGACAGACAGACAGACAGACAGCGGAGTCTTAGTAATAGGGTCTTGTTTTACCCTTTGGGTACGGAACCTGAAAAAAAGGGAGTATCAAGACTCATTTAGCGGTTGCGCGCGCTAACTCTCCGCTGCCTCGCACTCTCACCGCACTCACTGACCATCCTGAATGTGGCGTATTTTCCGACGAATGGCATACCATTGCGTTGGTATGTCTGAAATACTGTGAGAAAGAATGATGTAAGCAAGAGAGTGTGTGTCTGACTATTGAATTTAATTTGTGATCTAATTTGTTTGTAAATATTTAATAACTCTATGTGATTCATTTAATTTTAATTTTCAACTCTAATTATTCTTTTATATGTACTTTTTCTCTTCTCTTTTTTGTATTTTGTTTCATCCTGTTTAAAGTTATTCTATAATCTAAATTTATTTTGTGTTTGTTAGTTATTTGTATTACTTGTTAATTAGTGTAATTGGTGTGTTTTGTGCCGTTCTAATTAACTCATTAAATAAATAAATTTTTAAGTTGATGATTTACTTAATAAGTAAATCATTACTCAAGTTTTTGTTTGCTTTTCTCGAGTGAATATTCCAGAGCAAACAAAAACCATTCCGCAATCTCATTCTTTTCGCAAGGGATTCTATGTCAGATAATATTACTTGAACTCCGAGTGCAACACTCCGTTTATCATTATTACTGTGAGGAAGTAAGATGATATCTTGTCTTGTAATCCCAGGCGGTGATCTTATGTCTCACTGAAGTTTTATTATTTACCTACCTAACATTAGTCTACGAATTTATACCATTATTATTTCCGTTATATTATTTTAAGTGTACTTACCTATGTTTGCTGTGGTTGCCTTAAGTGGATAAGCACAGGGCGGGACATTGTTTTCGTTTGAGCTTAGTCTAAGTTTTGTGTATTATTTCTTGGCAATCCTTAATAAAATAAATAAATAAATTAGTAATGTAGGAGGAAGTATTTAGGGGATCATTTAGTAGTAGTAGAGCTCTTACTGAAGAGCTCGACCGAGGAAGTACTACCACCATGCATATTTCTACCGTTAGCAGCGCAACGTGTTCCGGTTTGAAGGCTGTGGGTACCACAAGAGGTAAGACAGGATAAGATATAAGACAAGATACAAGACAAGATAGAAGACAAGATATAAAACAAAATACATAATAAGACTTAACCAAAGAGCAAGAAGAAAATAGAAGAAAATACTTCAAGATTTTAATCTTCGGGCACGGTATGTACCATATATCTTAGTACTTATTAAGTCTTTAAAGAAGTAGAGGTAGTCTGAGGTACATCCAAATATTTCATTTGGCACAAAAGTTAGGAACTCCATACGTGATAAGTTGCAAGCCTATCGTCACAGCTATACCAACTCTAACTACGATGTTTTCGTTCACCGTTTGACTGGAAAAAGCATACAGAAAAAATTATCCTTTTTGTATTCTGTGTCTAGTTCTAATTCAAACAGAAATGCTTGTATTGCTGTGTTCCGGTTCGAAGGGTGTGAGTGCCGGGGACATAATAGGCACATGAGGCTTAACACCGGTATGCCTCAGGTTCGTGAACGCAGGGTAATGCTACATAAGGCATGTACCTATCTAAGGTGCGTGACCTACAAGGCAATGCTTTGTTATAGGTGATGGTTACCACTTAACATCAGGAGGACATTGCTTGTTCCACTAACAGTAGCAGTAGAAAGCCTACAGTAAAAAAAAATCTCAATAACATGCGTAACTTCATTAAACTTAAAAATAATTGCATTTTCCTCGCATTATTATTATTTTAACGAAATTATTTTCGCCTAATTGGTTTTTTGTTGTATATATAGCGGTGTTTTAATGAAAAGTTATTAAAGTCGAGAAAATGATGAAATTAGTAATTCTTTTGACTATTTTGGCTGTTTTATCTGTGGTCATGGTGTCTTATGCCAAACAGTACCCTCGCCACCACAAGGGTCGCGTAATCTGGAGTAAGTAAAGAGTTTATCAGCTATCACTGGCCTAGATAAATAGCATTCCCAAGCATGTTAGATATCCCCTCAGATCTCTTAGTAACAAGTACCTACGCCAGGTTCTTCTAGGATGTAGTTAGAGGTATGTCCATTAATTACAGGAGGTATAAACCCACATTCTGTAGTGGTTGGTATTCCATACATGACAGGTTGCAAGCCCATCACCGCTGCTACAATACTAGCTGGTTTCTTCACGAGGCTTTCCTTCAGCGTTTTAGAGCACTGCTATTGAGCACATATATTTTTCGAACAGAAAAATCCATTGGTGCACGACCGGATTCGAACCCACGACCTTACGACGTAACCTTTAAATACTTACATTGTGATTTATCTTTTTCAATTTAATTCTGTCAACGCAAAAGACAAAAGACGGTGTTACTATTTCGAGGTTACGGCGAGTTTATTAGTAGGTACCTACTAAGAAGCTATAGAACAAACATCTATGTTTGTCTTCAACCCCCAACCAATACCGCATAAGGAAAAAGTTGAGTTGTGGCAATAAAATTATGTTTTTTGTTTTTAATGGTGTTTTAATAAGATATACGTGTTGTTTCAGCCGGGTTCGGTTGTACGACCGATTCAGAATGTGGCTATAAGTGCTTCTGCCTCAGCGGCAACTGTGCCTGCACTTAGAAGCTGTCTGCGTTCCTCAGCGTGGAAATACAAAATATACTTAATTGAAAAACCAAATAGTTTTTTTAGGGTTCCGTACCCAAAGGGTAATACGGGACCCTATTACTCCGCTGTCTGTCTGTCCGTCTGTCACCAGGTTGTATCTCATGAACCGTGATAGTTAGAGAGTTGAAATTTTTACAGATGATGTATTTCTGTTGCAGCCATAACAACAAATACTAAAATACAGAATAAAACAAATATTTAACAGGACATGCAACAAACGTGTTTTTTTTTTACTATAGATGATGGTACGGAACAATTCGTGCGCGAGTCCAACTCGCACTTGGCCGGTTTTTATGAGTATTTAGACTGAGCGAAGCGAATTTTTATTGACATCTAGCAAAATGCTTTTCCCTGTCAGTTTGTTAGTACTCCTCTACGAGTCGTACTTTGTAACTGTTGTTTCTTTGGAGCTGAGACAAGATTGAAACTAGAATTTGATTGGTGATGTTATGTATGTAGTAATAAATACTCTCATGTATTGCATGCACTATAGTTTATTTCTTAACTAAGTATAACAGTTAGGAACGGATCACTTTTACTGCGTTAGACGCGTCATCCTCGTTTTTTTTTTTTGTGGCATGTGTCCGTCTTGCAGACAATTTTTCCAATGTCAAGTGGGTTAAATTAATACTTCTTAGTCAAGTCGAGTCGGTAAAAAAAGTAAAGTCAGCCGTCATCGGTTTTGAAGAAAAAGATGGCGTTTTTCTTCAAAACCAAAGGAAAACATTTTCGTTCAAATCAGGATGCCTCATAACACACTTTCATTTCAATTGTTCACACTTGTGCTAAGACCTCAAGTAATGATGGTTAAAATACCACCAAAATTACCCATCAGAACTTAAAATAACACTAGAAAAACAATTAAAATGAAAATACAATGTTGCTTCCAAAGATGACAGAAAACGAATCCCCATCTTCCAAGCTGAATAGGCGGGAAAAATCTTGACTGTCATCCCTGTCGGTTGTCAACTGTCAGACGATGACAGTCGCGTTCCGTACGAGGCTATTATTGTATGTAGATTTGTAACAGTTGAAACTGGGTCTATCTGAAATATCAGTCTCAAAGATTACTATTTGGATAGATTAGATAGATTCAAGATGATCCCTGCGGATATTACTGAATAAATGATTTTTGACTTTGACTTTGACTTTCATAGACACGATCGATACTTTAATACAAAGTATCGTATTGTTGTTTTCTAATACACTTCGGGGTTACTGGGTAGTCGATCCACAGTTAATTTGTCGCTGCCTGACATGCCGCGTAGTGTAACTCAAAATGACAACATGAAACTTCGTTTATCGTTTCAATGTACACGTTTTACGACTTTATAGATTTGTTTTGATGAGAATATTTGATTAGAAGAGTACTTCCCCCAAAGAGGGGTAAAAAGGAGGCTACTGAATATCTCAGACTTTTTTATTCGACTTACTGATGGAAAAAGCAGATGGCCAACTCTTGTGTTTACATTGTTAAGTGGTATTACATATGTGACAGATTGCAAGCCCATCTCCGTTCTGACAATCAATCTTTGTTCCTTTGTTCTGACTGACTATCATATAGACAACGCACAGCCTAAACCACAAGTTGTAGAGGCTTGAAATTTTCAGGGTATATTTGTCTTGGTACATAGAAGTGTATTAAAAAAAGGAATCAACCCCTAAATGGGTTGAGGTTCGTATAAAAATAACATCACACGGAAGAAGTTGCGGGCGTTTTGCTACATAGTTTACCATGTAATTTATAATCTATGTTTATCCCAAATTTCATCCAAATCGGTCTACTGGTTAGAGCGTGAAAGAGGAACAAACATCCATCCATCCATCTATCCAAACATTCGCATTTATAATATTAGTACTTAGGATGATATATATATATACAATGTTCCAGGTTGCAAGTCTGACGGGGAGTGTCCCGTTACATGCAAATGTCTGGGCGGCGTTTGTAGCTGCGGCGGATAGTTCTCTTACTTATTATAATCGAATGAAAAAAATAATTAAATTACAAATAAAATATTTGTTGTTTTATTTTTGTGTAAATCTTCTTTAAGTTTATACCACTTATCTATACTTCTATACTATATAAATATTATATAGAGGTAAAGTTTGTGAGTTTGTCAGGTTATAGGGGATAATCTCTTGATTTACTGAACTTATTTTAAAAATTATTTTACCAATAAAAAGTCACGTTATTTGTTTCGCGAAAAATGAAAAGTAAAAGTGTTTACCGCCCAACGAAGTGGGCACGGGTCAGCTACTAAATTTATAAAGAAAATTACAACTAATACAAGTAGTCATAATTGGTATGTAGAAACACATATTTTATGAAACAGTTGAGCTATCTACAGAGCGTTTCAAACGATCTAGAGATAACTCAACTGATCCAAATCAGTAGCAATCTAGAGCGTCCACAAGATGCAGTCTGCATTGCCACGCTGAGTTACCCTTCACTGATGCGCTGAACCAGTTATGCCACTTCGAGAGAGCCTATGTCCAGACTGACTGACATAGATAACGCATAACCTGGTCGTAGAATTAGAAACATGGATTTTTCGGGGTTGGTCTGTCTTGGTGCGTATGGGTGAACTACTAAGAGAGGAACTCTTCAAATTCAACTCCTCAATAGCTGCAACGGGGTGTTGAAGTTTGAATAAAAATAGATTCACGTGGACGAATTCACGCGCGTTCAACTATAGTATACCGGGCGTGATAAAACCACTTGCAAATACTCCAAGAACGTGTAAAGTTACCTACAATAAGGTCTTATAGAATATACCACACAGCCACTTGGCTGATAGTCCAATACTATTTAAAGTATTACGATTATTTTGCTAAAATTCAGATTTATCAAGCAGCGATGAATTTCGTAAAACGGTCGATGACCGCACGGTGGCAGTGACCGCGGCAGCAACGCAGCGGTCAGATAATCGCGATTTACTTTAGATTATTGTTTATGGTGTTCCGTAGTTTTTACGCGTTATTAAATAGAATAATTAAGTGCTTATGTTTGCTTTATGATTTTTTGTCGATGTTTATGCTAAAAAAGAAAAAAAGCGGACGAAAGTATACATTTTTTTCGCGTTTATTTTTGTAATTAAAATCATAGTTTCAGTTTTCAGAAGTAGTCGTATTACACCCGGTATACTATGTATATACATAGGACATTTTAGAATTGGTTGGTGAATCGACAGCATCTTAAAGCGAACCAATTTGAATATAAAGTAGATAGCATTTATCTGTAGAGATAGGTAGGTATACTCCGGATAAATGGAGTTTGTGTTACAATATCAATGGAGCAATTGGGACAAAACTAGAAAATTGAGAAAGATTATGAAGTCTGAAATGAAAAAGGTTACAAAAACTGTTTGTAGGTACGCTCAGCGACATTTCTGCCAAATAAATTTTAGAATGTCTAGGTTTAGTAGTAAGAACTCTTAGTGAAGGGCTCGTTTGGGAAAGTACTACCACTATACCTATTTCTGCTACCAAGCAGTTTTCTGTATTACGGCTTGAAGGCTGTGGATGAATACAGACTTTACAGAGGCTTAATACTAATGATAATTATTTCCAAGAAAATGTAAGTATTCTGTCAGTTGCTTAGCTCCCATTGCTATATATTTATTTTTACTCTGTTATGTTATGTATAGGTTATTATTTCTAGTATTATTTATGTTCTATTTATAAAACGTTCATGTGTGTCCTTTTCTTATACTTACTGTGTCGTCATAAATAAAATCTTTTTCTTTCTTTCTTTCTTTCTTTCTATATAATATGTTTACCAGTATTCAATTATTTATGTATTTTATCTGTGTATCCTCATATGACAGTTCCAGGTAGAGATTGCACAAATTCTTTGCATAGGGGAGACTTATGGCCAATAGTGGACTTTTACAGGCTGTTGGTGATGATAATGAACATTTGGACGAACCCTGACTATCTCTTTTATACATTTTCAAAAAAATCTTGAATAAATCCTGGTACTTAAAGATCTACGGAGATGTCTACCGTGCCTGGCAATTAAAGCCGTGGTATATAATTTATCTAACAGGCAAACAAATTTCGTATTTGTAGTTTCAAGCTAGTTTCCAAATAAATTATTCAAACAAATTCAGTGCACCCTGCGGGAACTCAAGACAGTAAACAAGTGACTGTTGGCTGCTATCCAGGACTTCAGATAATGCCTAGCGTCTTGATCCTGTGACACACCATTTAGCTTCCAGGATTTACCTACAAATGGGTTCACTTTGAATATATTCTGAGATTTGTCAGCTTTGTGAGCTGAGATCGAGCAAAGATACTGGTTTAGATTTGTGAGACGAGGTAACAGAATGGTTCACCTGATGTTGAGAAAAACCACTGCCTATAGCAACTACACTATCTCACAGTGCACGACCACGGACGTGCCATCTGTTTGTTTCATCAGCAATCACATAAAAAGAATGAAATACTTCTAAAACCATCTATTACTCCTAGGACCTTGACCCCCAAGGTCACTCGGTGGAAGATCATCCCCTTTCGCTAGAGGGCAAACACTCCAAACTGGTCCTCCACCCACTAGGCTGGTGATAGATTATGTACGTCGCTGGTAAGCCACTTATCTGTTGTGATAGCGCGGGACAAAGTGCCATTTGTTTGTGAAAAATACTGAATTTCCTTCAATTTTACGTGTTCAATGTATTGGTACAGATATATTTTGATTTGTATGCCTTACCCGATACAAAAATGTTTTTTTAAAGTTTTTGCTAGAAAGATTTAGGACGCTTTAAATCTCTTTTCGTAACTATGTATGGATTTTATGGATCGTTTTCTTCAGACTTATGAAAATGATGACTGTAAATAGGGGTACTATTGAAGAACTGCCCAAAGATTGTTTTTTTTAGATGACTTGCTGATGAGACAAGTATATGGCGCACTTAATCTTAAGTAGTTACCATCACCATAACAAAGCATTGCATCGCAGGTCACGTTCGTTAGGAACGTGCCCTACAATGCACTACTCTGCGTCCACCAACCTGAGGCATACAAGTGTTAAGCCTCATGTGCCTGTAATGTCCCCGGCACCCACACCCTTCAAACCAGAACACAGCTAGCTGCTTGGCGGCAGGAATAGGCATGGTGCTAGTTCTTCCCTGAACAAACCCTTCACTAAATATAAAGATATAAAAGATATTATAAGATAAATTAATTATAAGATATTCCGTGTAGTTATTTAGGTAGCTGCTGGAACAAGCATACAGTTAACTTATCATATAAATAACGCAGCCTACATAATAAATCACGGGCCTGTTATAATTAACATAAAGTAGGTACATTTAAGTGAAAATACGTGTTGACCCGCGCAGGTAATTACATTCATAAACTACCTACATATACCTACTGCTTTAGGGCAGTTACACAACACCGCGTTAATTAGTGTGTTTCTTGTTAAAGCCCTAAGGCTAAAACAACGCTTCTTATAAGGTATAGCTTGAGGAAGCTCTATGTGAAAGGCTCGTTCGAGGAAGTACTAGCACCATGCCTGTTCCTGTCTGTGAGCAGCGCAGCGTGTTCCAGTTTGAATGTTGTGGGTTCCAATATCGATCTGGCGCGGCGGGCGAATGTCCGCTTGCGACATAAGAGGTTGCGGGTTCGATTCCCGCCTAGGGATAAATGTTTGTACGATCTGCAAATATTTGTTCCGGGTGTTCTGGGTGTTTTCTATGTATAATAAAAAATATCTATATATGTAATGTATTGTATTAAGTATATCAGTCATCTAGTACCCATAACACAAGCTCTGCTTAGCTTGGAACAGGCAAAGATAAAGTCTTTTATGTTTTTGCATTTTTGTTGAAATTTTTAAGATCTTTTACAAGCATCGTAGAGCTAGGTGATACTAAGCGGCAGTTCCTCGCCACCGAACCTAGAACCTAAACCTAGATAGTCTAAAAAACTTACGGCTTGGTTCCTACCGTTTTTTTGTGTGATCTTTTTTACAACATGAGACTTGAATCTTAGAATGAATGGGGTAAGGCATCAGTACAATACCCCATAGAGCACGTCGGCAGTGGTCGTGTCCTTCTACAATTTTAAAAGGATCAGATAGCTTATCTCAAAGGTAGTGGTCTCCAGCTTCCAAATCAAAGAGTCATTGAGAGTGCTCTACAAAGAAACCTTCAAGAGTGGAACCTGACGGTGATAAGACTGCTCTTAAGTCAACGTTCCTTGAAAACGGTGGCCGCAAGATGTTGTAGAACCGACTTCAGTAGGCCAAGTCTGAGTATTTTTCGTTTTACAGATTTCAGATTTACAAATCAGACTCAGTATACAAGCACAAACTTGTGTAACCTTAACGGTCGGTTTTGACGGAGACCATTTTGTATAAACCCTCATCTTTATTGGGTGAGTGACCTTGATAGCACTTTATGATTTGAAATGTCAGGGATCTTGGAGAATGGTCATTGGGGAATATTGTTACTTGTATTTCGAGTGGGGTTGCTAAGAATACTAGGATTTTAATTAATTTCACTAGCAACCTTTCACAGTGAATTTAGGCTGGCAACCTGTCACGTATGGAATACTAACTACTTCAAAATGTGGATATGTGATAAATGCAAAATTTGGACGTTCCTCTGATTACTCTCATTAGACATCCCAAAAGTATCATGAGTCGGTACTACTTGGTACTAGGTAATCTAAATATTTATATCTGGGAATAAGAGTCTTACATAATAGAATATAGATAATGAATTACATAATAAAACCGATAGCGGATAGAATATTTCATACTTCTTTGTTTTGTAAAAACATACTTACAATACATATAGCACCCAGACACAGAACAAACATCTATGTTCATTGCTTAAATGTTTGTTCTCTGTGGGGATCGAACCCACCACCTAGTGTAGTAGGAAGAGCTACATACGAACTGAGCTGTGACGGCTGTGAAAAATCCGATAGATGTTTTTGTAAGTAATGAAATGGTTATTTCTGTGTAGCTTACACTTAAATTCAGTAATCAGATGTTTCGCTATGTGTTGCGAACAAACAAGCAGACTAGAGAGGCATTACAATAGATATTGGTTCGTCGCTGTACGACCGACTATCAGTGGCGCGGTGCCACCCACTTAGCTCACTGTTATACAACTTAAGCCCTGGTTCCTAACCAGCTGTGGTGAAATTATGACGAACGGGAAAAATTAAAAAATCATGCAAAACAGTCTAATTACTAACATCCGTTAGAAGCGTTACGGATTGTAGTCCGTCAGAGATATATTTTCATCGGGTGACAGTTCATTTTCATTTATTGGTATAGTTCTTTAAAGAAACTGCCACCTAGATTTGTTTAGAGTAATAATAATAATAACAAAAAAATGAATATTGACGGTAAGACCAAAACTTTAGGGTAATGAGTTAGCTGAGGTTAATGTGCATCTTCGTAATCCTTACCCGTTTTTTAGCAGTCGATGCTTTTAGAGAACTCCAGCTTTAATTTCCAGTTATACAACGCTTATCCCCTAACTTTGCTTATAAATCTGCAGCCGGAAATTAGCTTCGCTGACTACTTCTCTGCTATTGTGTACTGATGTTCGACCACTTTAACTTAGACGGATTATACCTAGACTGCTTTGTATACAGTAAGTTTGACGGCTGTCACTGTTTTGTTGATAATAGCTCTGCCTTCTGAGCTGTGCGTTGTGGGTTCGATCCCCACCAAGTACAAGCATTTTGTGATGAACGTACAAGTATTTTGTTTGTTCTGTGTCTGGGTGTTATTATATTCTATGTATTACATTGAATTTGATGTACTTATGTATTTTAAAAAAGTTTACAAAGTATTCTATCAGTCATCTGGCTCCAATAATAAAATCTTCACTTAGTTTGGAACTAGATGGCGTTGTGTCAAATTAATGTCAGTATTTGTTAATGTTTTTAACGAAGCTGCGAGCGGCCGCTAATAATATGTTATACGTTTTATTGTAAAAACCTATGCTACAAAATTAAATATCAAAAGTATTTGTAACGTTATTTTGTGTACATGTTAGCAAAGCAAGGCAAGTACAACACATTTAATTTTATAGCTAAAAAATGCAAAAGGAAGCAATTATTTAGCATTTACATAATGCATACAATTTAAATTCAGGTATTTTCAGGGTTTTACAACGGTGTTTTAATAGGTACTCATATAAAAACAGGTACTGACTAACTGACTACAACAGTTGGAAAAAGTTTTTTTATGAAATAGTAAAATGTAGTAATAAAGATAACGATACAATGCAACACTGTGAGAGTAGGTTCAATTTCTTTTTTTTATTGAAGTAATACTTCTATTGTGGCTTCCAACAAGGTTGCGTTAAACGTTTAACATTACCATGGAGGGGGTATGAAAGCACTGTTCTTTCTCTCTTTCTCTCATAGCCAGTTACGTTTCGTATATTAAAGAAGTTTTACTTCAGTCGTGTGGTCTAAAGTACACTCGTTTTTTTTTATTATCGGTTAACAAATTGAGACATGCGCGTTTTTTACATCTAGAATTATCTTAAAAATTATCATTTTTGGCGCAGTTTCTAATAGCAGTGAAATTCAGTTCATTAACCATAAGTCAACATTACTGATAATTTTCAATGCGCTATACTATGAACAATAGTAACAATCGCAAAGGAAGTGCCGCCAATGGCAGTTCTATTTAAATACTTCCGTACTTTAAAGACCACGTTAAGCTGCCAGTCCTAGCTTAAGCAGACGTTAAGCCATGAAGAAAACCAGATTGGCCTAAAATGTCCGTTACAAGAATCAGTTGGTGCCAATAACTAATCCATTACTTGATAGCATAACTTTAAAAGCAAATTAAGAAGACGTAAAAGACTCATGTGCCTGTAATGTCCCCGGCACCCACACCCTTCAAACCGGAACACGCTGCGCTGCTCACAGGCAGGAGTAGGCATGGTGCTAGTACGCACCCGGACGAGCCCTTCACTAAGAACTATACTACTATTAAGTATCAGGCAAGTGAAGCCGCAGATAGAAGCTAGTACGTATTTGTACTAAATAAAGTTTGAGAGCCCATGAAGCACAGTCGGCGATCCATAAATATTGAAAATATTTGTTATTTTATTTCCAAAGCGGTATTTTCTCGTTTTGTATCGAAAATCTATATTTAAACAAAATATAAGAATCTTTGTCCTGACTGACTGACGTATAGACAACGCACAGCCTAAACCACTACAAGTAAGAATATATTCGTGTTGGTATGTAGAAGTGTACTAAAATAGGAATTATCGAAATTCAACCCCTAAACGATATAGCGGGGGTGGAAGTTTGTATGAAAATAACTTCACGCGATCGAAGTCGAGCGTTTTTGCTAATCTATACTTCTATAAGATTTGAATGTTTGTTTGTTTGCATTGAATAGGCTCCGAAACTGGATCGATTTGAAAAAATTCTTTCACCGTTGGGAAGCTACACTATCCCCGGGTATAACATAGGCTATATATATAAAAAATATATAAAAAAAATTAGGGATTTATTTATTTATTTATTTACTTATATACATATAGACCTAATATTACAAATTACTCCAATCCTTACTAAAACCCGTGCGAAGCCGGGACGGACCGCTAGTATGAAATAAAATATTTAACGTGAACTCAACAATGTTATGACAATAGCTCGCAATATTATTTTATAGCTGTGCTGCTCCCGGCTTAGGATAGGATGGAAGGAATGGAGGGGCCATTACCGCCCATGGATGACGTAAGAGGCGAGTACGGGAAGACACCAGGAGATGAGCAGGATCTTCTTCTACGCCTGCCCTATACATATGGGGACTCCTATCTCAGCAGTGGATTTATTTTCACGGATGAGGTACATAAATAGCGTATAAGTGGGTTTTTTTATTTAACTTTCTGATGGAACAAGCGAATGGCCTACCTGATGTTGAGTGGTTACCATCACGTTATACAAAATGCCTCGTAGGTGCTCTACAATGTACTGCTCTGCGTCCATCAACCTGAGGCATACAGATGTTAAGCCTCATGTGCCTGTAATTTCACCCTTCCGTTGGTAGTATTTCCCCTACTACTCATTTTTAGGGTTATTTGTTTAAAAGATAAAACACAGATTTCTTTTGTACTATTTTTTCTCAATACCATACATACCGTAAGCGGTTATATTTTTACGCACTGAAATCATAGATTTCAGGTTTGAAGAGGCTTTGAACTTGATTGTGTGATATCTACAAGCCTGGTAGAGATCGCTTTTAGCGATAAGGCCGCTCATTGTATTACTGCATTGTTTACTTTATATTCTTTATAAAATGTGTGTACTTTACTTGTGGTAATCAATAGAATTATCTATCTATCTATCTACCACCTCGTCAGTTCCACGTGACCGAGCTTAGAAGAATATACAAGAAAGTAACAACTTGGTGCTTAGCGATTTATTGTACAAATTTTCTTAAAACATAACAATGGCTAATAAAAATCCAGTATAGTCTAGACTTAGACTATGTATGCTTTTCCACCTCACTGGTTCTGTCTTAGTTTTGTATGATTAATTGCATTGCCCAGAATAAGCCTTGTCTACTCCAGTACATTTCAGGCTGTAAAATTGGAAACATCAAATAAATCAAACAAATAGAAAACAAGAAAGAAATACCATTACGAATGTAATCACCAAGCACGGTAGATATCCCCTCAGATCTCTTAGTAGCAAGTACCTAATCAAGACTCTTCGAGGATTTCTAAGGGAGGTAGTTAGAGGTACGTCCAGATATTCAATTTGGTGCATACCCACATTTTGCAGTAGATAGTGTTCCACACGTAAAGGTTGCAAGCCCATCGCCGCTGCTAGAAGTACTAATATCCTCACGATGTTTTCATTCACCGTTTTAGAGCACTGACATTGCGTGCAAAAATCTTTCGAAGAGAAAAATCCATTGCTGCATGTTCGTATTCGAACCCACGACCTTGGAATCAGCCAGTGGAGTCACTTCCACTAGACAATCTCGGTGCTCTTTACCGTTTTAAAAATAGGGAAATATATATAAAAAAATATGTTCCTATTTCAAGGTAGCAGTCCACTACTGGACGGAGACTTCCCTCATACGTTTCCAGGAAGAACCATTTGAGTCTTTTCCATCCACCGACTTCCTGCGACCCTAACAATGTCGTCTTTTCGCCGAAATGTCGCTCGATCAACGGAACAGTGTTTTCCTTCACCGTTACTCACTGGCAGGCGTTGGGGTACGTCTGGCCGTCGACGCCGCACACCGGCGCGTAGATGGCAGGACAGAGGCACTGGGCTGCTGCTTCCACCAGGGATCCAATCATCAGGATAATGGCTTAAACTATAAGTATATGATAAATATATCGTCCGGGGAAGTATTACCACCCTGCCCGATTCTGCCGCCAAGCTTACTGTGTTCCAGTTTGTGGGTGGGGGTGACATTACAGGCACATGAGGCTTAATACCTGTATGCCTCAGGTTGATGGACGCTGAGTAGTGCATCGTAGGGCACGTTCCTAACGAGCGCGACCTACGAGGTAATACTTTGTTGTAGGTGATGGTAACCACTTAACATGAGGTGGGTCATCTGCTGGTTTCATCAGTAGTACAAACCGCGGGGGTTGAAGTTTGTATAAACATATCATCACGCGGATGAAGTCACGTGTTTGGCTAGTCTATACTAATATTATAAAGAGGAAACATTTGATTTTACTAACAACTAGCGATCGTCCCGGCTTCGCACGGGTTTTAGTTAGGATCCCTATTTTTTTTAAATATAATATAGCCTATGTCACCCGGGGCTAAAGTAGCTTCTAGGCTTGGTCGCGAGGAACTGGTGCTTAGATTCACCTAGATTTAAGACGTTTCAAGATGATCCCGGCGGATATTACTGAATAAGTGCATTCTGACTTTGACTTTAGAATTTTTCAAGTAGTTTCGGAGCCTATTCAATGCTAACTGACAAACAATTAAATCTTTCCTCTTTATAATATTTGTATAGATATAGATAGGTATAGGTACCTAGTACTGTTTACTTGTAAAAAGTAAATGACACGTTATAATGTTCTTATCTCTCTAACATCCAAAGACATTGTAGACAAGACAAGTACAGGCTTGCTAATTTTATTTATCTTTAAGTACCTTGTTGAAGATTTCGATAAGAAATTATTAAATAATAATAAAATCTATGCACAATTCCTACTTACTTACTCTGACGAAAAGTTTTAAAATGCAATTATTTTTTTCAACTTTCAAAATGTTAAAAATTCAAAATGAATGCATACACCACAACTTTATCAGTTTTAAATAATAAATAATAATGCCGGACGACCCACACAGCATCATCTAGCCCCAAGCTAAGCAGAGCTTGTGTTATGGGTACTAGATGACTGATATACTTAATACAATATTATATTACATACATAGATATTTTTTATTATACATAGAAAATACCCAGAACACCCGGAATAAATATTTGCAGATCGTACAAACATTTATCCCAAGGCGGGAATCGAACCCGCAACCTCTGCGTCGCAGGCGGACATTCGCCCGCCGCGCCACATCGGTCGTCATATTATTAGGATTCTTTTTCTGCTCAATAACAGTCTACTTATAAAAAAAAACATATTTTGTGTTCTTTGTATTGGATGATAAAATAAAATTATTATTAGTTTTAACTTTTTTTTAATTCTAAGACCAAATTGTTAATCAGACAATTTTTATCATGAACAATAATCCTACTGCTTCATACAATATTATTATAATATTATTGCATAGGTTTATTTTTTAAATTTTTAGTTGGTTCGATTCCCAAGCAATTTTTAGAAGATGTTTGAATGCAATATTGTGTCTTTTTAAAAATAAAGGAACGTTTCCTTTCACTAAAATGAGCGCACTAAAGGATTTAAGATAGTTCCCCGCCAAGGCCCATAGATTTTTTCCACCCTGTAGGTATAACATTTGGACGAATCTCTGATTACCTCCTTACACATCCTCGAAGATATCTGAGAGAATATCTATCATATTTATTGTACTACTTGGTAGACTAAGAGATCTGAGGGAATACTCACCGTGCCTCGAGATTAAAGTCGCGAGGATGTTTCAATTTTAATTAAAACTAAGTAAATTACTGACTTACCAAATAGGAACTTCATTTTGAAGATATCTCTTTCACTCACAAACGAGTACTGACCACTGACTGTGTCACCACTGTCCTTATATTTATATATACACCACATCAAAACTGGATTCCTATTCATCTATAATAATAATTATAACAATATGAGGCTTTTTCCTGACTGACTGACTGACGTACACCTAGAACAAACATTTGTGTGATGAACATAGATGTTTGTTCTCTATCTGGGTGTTATATTCTAAGTATGTATTTACATACAAATTAGATAAGTATTCTATTAGTTAATTGGTTTCCCATTGTACGAAATATGTTTAATTTGAGACTGAAAATGTTGTGTAAAAATATCTACAAATCTATACCAATTATTATTATAAGAATATTTTGGATAAAATCGGGATATTTACCATGATTTTTATGTTTGATTGTTTCCTGATGTTTTGGCACAGTTGCATGCGTCATGATTACGGATCAAACAAAAAAATGTTAAATCTGAATGATTGACGACGTTGTTCAAAACGATAATACGAAACTTTGTTCATCGTTCTCAAGAGTAGACTTGCAGTCTAGAACAGCCTAGATATTTTTGTATGGAAATAATATCACGCGAGCAAAGCCGTGCGTGTTAATAGTAACACACTATTTATAGCTGATAATAGAGGTTCGAGGGCGCCACAATCGTGCAAGTAACATCAGCTCTGTCGAAATATTTCTTTAATTAATTACTAAAACGTTTAAACTGTGCCAAAATTCACAAGTTACGTAAACAATCGCGTAAAAAACCCAGAACATTGTTATCTCCGACGAATTACGCAGAGAAACTACACAAACTTAGTGAGTAGTATTGTCACTTACAATTGAACAAGATATCGTAAAATCAATACCAAATATCCACCTCCACCACCTACGGTCTCTATAACAGTGATCCAAACCTTTCCAAGACTAAAAATACAAGTAAGAAGTGCCTGTGACCTAAATTAAATCTAAGTAGGTACTATACCTACCGCGATTAAAATATTTTTATTTTTATGTGACGGTGTATATTGGCATAGAGAAATAAATTTCTGAGAACAGTAGTTATTCTGTACCAAAGGGTTAGGGTTTTTTTTAATTATTCTTATTTTACTTTGAACTAATGTGGCGCGGCGGGCAAACGTCCACCTGCGACGCACGAGGTTGCGGGGTCGATTCCCGCCTTAGGATAAATGACCTCTGACTAGCTCCATTAGAAATCCTCAAAGCTAAGCTGCTAGCATACGCTAGTGCTTTATAAATTTGCATCTAATGTCCTAGGTACTGAACCCACACTCATTATTATTCATCACGAACTTTAAGCCTCATCAACGTACGAGGAAATAGTGTTAATATTTGTAGTTAATTTATTGTACAAAAGTGACCTTATGTCATTATGATAAGAAACATAATGCAATGATCCAGGCTACTTTTTTGTGTACGGGTTAGACTGGGTGTTCACTAGCACCGTGTCTTTATAATAAACATAAGGAAAACCAGCGAGGGATTCCCCTACATCTGAATCTACTATCTAAATTCGTTCCAAAATTATCCCTGTGATTGTGACTGGCCAAAGTCAAAGTCAAAAAGCATTTATGTGTATTCAGTTACATCCGCAGGGATTAATAATAATAATGCTGGACAGTCCACACAGCTTCACCTAACCCCAAGCTAAGCAGAGCTTGTGTTATGGGTACTAGATGACTGATATACTTAATACAATACACTACATATATAGATATTTTTTATTATACACAGAAAATACCCAGAACACCCGGAATAAATATTTGCAGATCGTACAAACATTTATCCCAAGGCGGGAATCGAACCCGCAACCTCCTGCGTCGCAGGCGGACATTCACTCGCCGCGCCACATCGGTCGTCGATCGATTATCTTGAAACGTTGAACCTCACAGTTCAGTTGGTTTATTTTTTCCATCCGTTGACTTCCCGCGATCTTATGTCGTCAGTCCGTTAGGTAGAAGAACCCACGTCCTAAGGATCAGATGGCAGGGTCACTCCCACTAGACCACTGGTGCTCTTAAATGAAATATGTAATAATAAATTAAATCATGTATGTCCATTTATTAAAATCGTTTGATCTACTCTTGCCTGATTGCTAATGCCTGATATCATTCTTCCGGGTAACATTTCATCTTATGTACTAAAATATGAATTGCCTCTGACTACATCATCAGGCGTGATGAGAATCCTAGAAATGCGTAAAGATATTGCGTGTGCTCCCCAAACGGCAATAGCAAGTAACACGCATCGTGAGTGTAGCTATATTATTTATTTCTTTTCCTTCTTTTCTAAATGCATCCCTAGGGATTATACGTGTTACAAATTATAAAACCTATTTGTAATCAGAATATAATGGCTAATAATATTTTCATTTTTTTCGGATTTTCGGCTTAGGATTATATTTTGATGAATATTTTTGTTAGCATATTGCCAGCTAACCAATACTGGCATGCCGCATTGCCAGTGCTCTGTATCGGTGAAGGAAAACACCGTAAGGAAATCAGCAAGAATTTTGGCAGCGACGATGGGCTTGCATCCTGTCTGCGTTTATTTTTTTATTATATTTTATGATGGGGCAAAAATATGGCGGTACCTACCAGATGAAATAATTTCTCATGCCGTAACTAATAAACCAATTAAACTAAGCTAATATACATGACATAATAGTTATTGAAGAAAATAACCACTAGGCAATAAAATTACAGTATTATACCTACCGAATTATATGAGGAAATAAACAAAATATAATATGATGCAGCACGAGGAAAACCGGCCACAAAATCATAGCTTAGCTATCAAATTTTTTGCAGCGTCGTTTGTTGTTAATTTAAAGATAATGTTTTTACTAGCAAAACACGCGATATTGCCCGCGTGAAGTAATTTTTATCCAAACTTTATCCCCCATTTTTCGGGAATACATTAATAATATAATAAACATTTGTTTTACCCCTTAAATAGTTTCACGGATTTGATATGAAAATTAAAATTAAAATTTCTGTCGTAAATAAATGAAACTATGCAATTTAAACCTACGTAAGCAATAACATGTAAGCAATTAGTTTTACATAACTGAATAATTTAGACATTTTTATTTGGTGAATGTGTTGACGCTTAACAAAGGAAATGAATTTTGTATTTGGTAATTAAATATTATGTTTTCTTTCAAGTTCTTCCTTTTAAGATTTTTTACATTCGAAAAATGTACACAAAATATGTTGAAATTCAGTTTTTCGTCACGTTGAAGCGAAAATAGTTCTAGACATTTTACTACAATATGACGTTGCCCTTATTTTGCAGTTTTTTTGATGATTTTAGTCATAAATATGTTGCAATATACCTAAGTTAAGTGTTTGGGTTATTCGCCAACTTAGGTAGGGTGTATTTTAGGGGCACCGAGCTAGCCGAGTTTTCAACCCCTGTATAAAAAAACCTAAGTTTTGAATTATTTATTTCTGAATTCCAGTGTATGGTGTGGTACTGCTGGGACTGCTGGGGGGGTGGGCAGCAGCGCAATGCCATTGTCCAATGTACATTAACTTTGTTTGCGGAGACGACGGTCAGACATACGCTAACCAGTGTCTGTAAGTAGACTGCTTTTTAGGGGTACATCTACTTCAAGTGTTATAAATACCCTTTAACATTTTAAGTAGCAAGGCTTTTTGTGAAGGTCACATATTGTGTAGGTATAGCATAGTTTAAAGTTTGTGTGAAAAAAAATCCGCAGATGAAGTCGCACGCGTTAGGCTAGTGTTAAATAAAATACACAATATTGAAAAATAATATACAATACTATGATTCAAAAATTAGTTTTTTCCAGAATGCATAATTGCGGGAACAGCCCGGTGACCTTGGCTTACTGGGGGAAGTGTAGAGGAAAACAGATGCTAAAACTGAATCGCAATCGAAACAAGCCTCATAGACTGTGACCTTGAACTTGACCTTGACCTTGTTATTGATACAAGATCATAAAAATTATTAAAAGTATTAAATGATTGTCATTTGTTTATTATTATTTGTGTATAACTAGTAGTCCCAGCAGTCTCTAGGGAAAATAAAACTTATATGATCCAAGAAATGTTTCGGCAACCGGCGTGGAATTACTTTATAAAAGCTTATGGAAAAGTTTCTATTAGAGTGCTTAGTTTCAGTTGGCTTTAAGACGTTTTTTTATGATATTTTGTGGATATAATGTACACAATACTGTACACAATATTATCTTGCCCTAAATGAAAAAAAGCTTGTACTGTGGAAATCGAATAGCTGATACTTATTAGAATACTTATTTATACTTTTATGTAAATGCAAACATACAATACAATATAACACCCAAAAGAAAACAGACACCATGTTCATCATGAAAGTGTTTGCCCTCGATGGGAATCGAACCTACAGCGACCAGCGCAAAAGGCAGATCACCTACTACTATGGAGTACTACTAACTATGGAGTAGGTATATGTATGACAAGAAAACTTTTAATCTGAGGCCCAATTTTCGTATTTTTTCGGAGCTAAGACGAGATTGAAACTAGAATTTGTTTGTTATAATTGGGCCTGTCTCGTCACTTTCGAAGAACACCATTTGGAAATTGACACGATTGAAACTTGAATTTAATGATATTTTATTACGATAATTGAGCTATTTAATGTTGTAAAATACTCGGAAATATCGTGGGCCTAGTCCAATGTGAAAATAGATCATGGAGGGTCAGGGAAATCGGGAGGTTGCAGAACTGCTGGCTAAGCTGAATATAATTAGTGAAACAAAACCACATAGGTTATGTTGGCTTGGCCACTTCCAACAAATGGAGGAGGGTCGTGCTGCTTAAGGTCAAAATGGGAGTGCTGGTCGGCCGATAACGTTGGACGACTCAGGTACCGATGGAAGGACGAAGTGGAGAAGGATTTTCGCTCTCTTAAGGTATCCAACTAGGAAGATGTTGCACAGGACAGAGGCCGCTGGCGTTCTATTGTGTTGAAGGCCAAAACCCAATTCAGGGTTGATGCGCCGGGAAAGTAAAAAAAGAGAAGTGATAAGAAATTACCAGAGTATCTACTTATACTTTGACCATTTAAAATTAAGTGAGCATATATTTTAAATTAAAAAACAAGTCCAATTAACCATACATCAGAAAAATAAATTAAAGTTTGTAATAAAATAATTACCTCATCGTGAATAATAACTTTTACTTCTAGAAAATTCGTTTATTTTTTGCAAATTTACTGTTGCAGTAGTGGCTCGCTGATCAAAATGAAGTTAATTCTTGGTAAATCTATTAAGTTTAATAAAACCACTGCTGGATAAAGTCCTCCCCCATATTCGGGGTTTGCTATAGTCACCATGCTTAGCAGGTGGATTGGTGGCCGCAGTAGGTACCTATCGGGGCTTAGCACTCAGGAGACGCTGTTGATATTTTCTTCCTAGTGCGTTAGGTGCGTTCCTAGTCGCCTGTTATGACATCCATGGAGGAAATTGAGGGTTTTAGTCTTAGCTTGCACCATGACAGCTCTTTCAATCAAGATCTTTAGATACTGATTCTATATTTTGGATAGAAATGGGATATTTACTATGACTTTTGAGTTTGATTCCTGCCTGGTGTATTGGCACAGAAGGGTAGACCGTATGTCCTGCAATAACATTAGATCCAGTTACCACAGACTTCAGTTCGACCCGTGATCGTGGCGTGTGCCTCGTGGTCACTTCAAACCATGAAGAAAAATATCTTGAGAAAACCCGTGGCTTACCCGCACGTATTGACCACGTCTTTCCTGTGAAATACCTAAATAAAACAATGTTTAAAATTTTCCAAACCTGGTTGGCTATTTCTCATTATCTATTGGTAAGATAAAATATGGCGATTGTTTATCTTGTGACAGATTTGTATAAGTAAGGTCGGTTTCACAAGTTTTGTAACTTTAATTATTCCAGCGTGCGCGGTGGTAGTTCTGGGACTACTGGTGGGTATAAATGCGCAAGGGAACAGACCTCCGAATCGGAAATGCAACTGTCACGCCATCTTCAGACCCGTCTGTGGTACTGACGGGTTAACGTATGCGAACCTCTGCCGGTAAGTTCACTATTAAAGAGAAACTTTGAAGTGGTAAAGATGCAAGTTTAAGATACAAATACAGATGTGTACAGGTGTTCTGGGTATTTTCTATATATAATAAAAATATCTATGTATGTAATGTATGGTATTAAGTATATCAGTCATCTAGTACCCATAACACAAGCTCTGCTTAGCTTGGGGCTATATGATGCTGTTTGGATTATTATTATTATTAACAGTTCAGCTATCTGCAGACTGATTCAAACGATCTAGAGATAACTCAACTGATCTAAGGCACAACCAATCGGAAGTATACCAAAGATGCTGTTTATAAAATAATAAATAGCAAGCCGCCTTTAATCTCTTAGTACCAAGTTGACCTACTTTGAGAATGTCTAGTGGGGGTAGTTAGAAGTACGTCCAAAAATTACATTTGTTTAGCATACCCACATTTTGCAGTAGTTGGCATTCAATACGTGACAGGTTGCAAGCCCATCATCTCTGCCAGAAGACTAACTGGTTTCCTCACGATGTTTTCCTTTGCCGTTGGCATTACGCACATACAAAAATACGAGCTTTGGGCCTCTGACTGTTTCATCAGCAAATTAAACATCTTTAGGCGAATGGACTGAAGGTAGGCTGACTAATGATATGTTTTTTCAGTTTACGTAACTGCGGCATGAGAAAGGTGCAATTAGCTTATGTGGGAATATGCTCACCAAATGGAAGATTCGATCGGGAAAAGCAAAGGAAAATATTGTATCAAAACTACCGTCGTCCATAATATTCCAACCAGGGTCCTTGTTCATAGGCCCAATTCTCGTGTCGAAATATCATGTGAATCGGACGATATTTCGTTACTACAATATTCCTTGATACTGACATTTCAGACAGGCCCAATTTGGACAATCAAATTTTTATTCCAATCTTGTCTCAGCCCAAAAATGTTACAAGATTTAAAAGTCCTATTCCAATTCATGTGACGTCAATTGTGATTTTATTGTCTCTTTTGTATTTATCTTATTTATAAGCACAGTATACATCATTTTTCCTTTTATCTCCCTTCTATCTCTACGAAGACTAGTTATATGACACTAATAAATGCCCACACAAATCCAAAACTGTTTTTCACTGGTCACTGGGGCATCTTTCTCGGTTTTTTGACCGAGCGAGCGAAGCGTTATAGTTTCAAGATTGGGCAAGAATGCTTTTGTCTGTATATCTGTCTTTGCCTATAGGTCGCATTTCTCACCTGATTTTGAGGAAAATTGGCACACAAATTCCATTTTATAAAAACATAATTTTTGTTTGGGGCGAAAATATCGGGAAAAAAGTGGCTGTGACATACGGACGGACAGACAGACAGACATGACGAATCCATAAGGGTTTTTTTGCCATTTGGCTACGGAACCCTAAAACATACCTTGATTTGAGTCACTTTATCCAGTGTTTCAATTAATCTGCAATCAATAGCCTCAATGCAAAAAAAAATAATCTGAGTGTTGTCCTTATAAAATATGTAAAAAGGAAATGATAACAATAGCTCTTTCTAATTTGCAGTGACATATAATATCAATAACAATGCTTGATAATCTAACCAGCTTCATCTAGCCCCAAGCTAAGCAGAGCTTGTGTTATGGGTACTAGATGACTGGTTTAATTCACCTAGATTTAAGACGTTTCAAGATGATCCCTGCGGATATTACTGAATAAATGCTTTAAAAAAAAATACAATACTTTACACACATATTTTTTATTATACATAGAAAACACCCAGATCACCCGGAATAAATATTTGCAGATCGTACAAACATTTATCCCAAGGCGGGAATTAAACCCGCAACCTCCTGTCGCAGGCGGACATTCACCCGCCGCTTCACATCACAAGAATATATAGACAGAACAATCAAGGGCGAGGCGTACCCGCACTTTTAGTTAGCTTTAAGAAGTCTGGTCTCGTCGGCTGATTTAAGTCAAATTTAACTCGATTCCAAGTTCAGGCACTGTGAGGTTCCCCTGCGGCTCGTGAGGATCAACTTTTACCAAAGTAATACGCGATGCGTTTCCGAAATGAGTTACAACTTGCTGCAATGCAGATAAAATGTAAGTTATCTGTTGAATTTTGTATAAATTACAATGTTTTGTAGTTTTTTTTGTGTTTGTTTGACATTATTACGTGCGCAACGTCAGTGATCTCAACCGGTGAAGGAAAACATCGCTATAACAACAAAATAAATATTAAAAACAGAATAAAATAGTTATTAAGGGGGCTCTCGTACAACAAACGTGATTATTTTACCGTTTTTATATGGATAATGGTACAGAACCCTACCCTACATCAGCTACATGCGCGAGTCTGACTTGCACTTGGTCGATTTTTTTCTTAAAGATTAAAGTTCCAATTAAATTACGATTTTTGATCACAAACGCGTAAAAAAATAGCTTTTAGATAGCTTAATAAAATAATTATAACAAGGCTTATACTAAAAATAGAGGACTCTAAGTACTTGTGTCGCACTACGACCGTCACATAAATTTACATCGCTTTGCGTGTCGCTCGTTATATTCGAAAAAAGTTTGCAAAATATCAGTGGCTTTGAGTAAATATGTTGTGTAAATAATAATTTATAGTTTACCAAAACGTTTAATATATAATATTTATAAAAAGCTTAAAAACATTGGTGATGCATTTACCTTCAAACTTAATTATTTACCTGTATTACCTGTACTTAATCTGTATGCCTCAGGTTGATAGACGCTAAACATTCCATCGTAGCACGTTTCTACGAGGTAATATTTTTTCATAGGCGATGGTTACCACTTAACATCAGGTAGGCCATCTGCTTGTTCCAATAGCAAGTAGTACAGAAAAACTATACATTCAGAGCAAATCGATACTAGTTATTTTTGTCCTAATTAACTAACATTTAGATAACGCACAGCCTAAACCACTGCTCGTACAAACATGAAATTTTAACGCTTGGTTGGTTTTAGTGTACCTACTAAGAAAGGAATTATCAAAATTAACCCCTAACAGGGGTAGAAGTTTGTATGAAAATGTACTAGCTAAAAATTATGGTAGCTGTTCCAATAGAGTCTGTTGTTGTATCACTTCTGATAACACTTACTTTTCAAAACGAAACTTAAAATACTTGATCGGAAGACCAGAGTGACCTATAAAGAACAAGTGTGAAGAAAATAAACTAATAGTAACCCACTTACCTGTTCCTGCTTGTGATCTTTTCGCATGGAGCCCCCATGACCGCCGGTACTCTGTACTGTGTTCATTACAACAACACAACACTACAATTTCACAACACAACTTCACAACTCAACAATTCCACAACACAACAATTTAACAATTAAACAACAAATGGTCATCTTCCGCTACTGAGGCACTTTAGTTCACAGCACTATTTAATAAAAAAATATACACAATAACATTGTATTACTGAAACAGATAGAAGAGCTTTACTGTTCTAATCGCTAGGCATGGTAGATATCCACGTCTTAGTACCAAGTAGTACTAATTCAAGATTCTTTGAAGATATCTAAGTTACTTTGGTATATGTAATTAACATATACCAATATACTATTCGGATGTTATAGGTAAATGTGTTAAAACAGGTCGTATGGAGGTAGTCAGAGGTATATACGTGAGAATATTACATAAAGCACATCCCATATTTTGTAATATATAGTATTGCAGACGTGTCAGGCTGCTAGAATACTAACTGGTACACTCACGATGTTTTCCTTCACCGTTTTGAAGCACAGACATTGCGATACATACGTTTTTGTATAAAAAATTCTGCTGGAGTACTACTCCAATATTTAAAAAATACTAAAACGCCTATATCAAAGTATTATCTCGTAAGTCACGCTCGTAAGTAACGTGCCCCACGATGCCCTACTCTGCGTCCACCAACCTGAGGCATACAGGTGTTAAGCCTCATGTGCCTGTAATGTCACCCCCACCCACACCCTTCAAACCGGAACACAGTAAGCTTGGCGGCAGAAATAGGCATGGTGCTAGTACTTCCCCGGACGAATGGTTATAGTCCGGTGTATAAGGTAACTTTATCGAAGGATCTAGAATGCGAGCAAAGCGGCGTGCGCGAGCTCAAGCGCGAACAAGCAATTCCAACTAAAATTGCCTAAGAAAATGGTCTCATCTCACGAAGCTACATCTTGCTTGTCTTCAAGTCTCCAGCTTTACAAATTAATTTTCAGTCATTTTCTCGAAGATTCGTTTTTAAGTAAATTTTGGAGCAGTTCCAGACAATTTGTTAGCTTAGCTTCTACTGTTTTTGCAATTAAAAATGTATTTACTGAGAAATACAAGTTTTAGGTTAATGGTTTCACCCCAATCTTACCAGCCGGGCTAAAATGTGTAACGTGAGATGTTATGTCGCGCTTGACACGAGTTATTTTAATGTCAGAAATTATAAACAAAAGACCTAGATATAAGCTAAGCATTAACGATGGGTCTTCATTTGATAGAACAAGATAGGGTTTTTACACTGCCATGTTAGCATAGGTAGACATAAAAATATATAAAACTATACAATAGAGTAAATATATTACTAATCTGCCACTTTAATATAAATTTAAAAAGTTGTAAGCGTATATGTGCAACTCTTACATCACCTGCAAAAAAGTTAAAAAATTGTAAACTAATTAAAGTGGTGGAATAGTACTATAATATATTTTATACTTTTATAATGAACTTCCGCAAAGTCACGCAGTCTGAACCAGTTATTTTTTAAGTAGACAAAATTTTGTCGCCTTGTACAACTTAGCCCGATAGGAGTTTACTTATTCAGACAGATCACGTGACAAACATAAGAAAGGGCCAAGCCTGCTAGTGATTATATTAAAAATATTATTTCCGGGCAGGTGTGTCAGTTTAAAGCCGGGACAAGCCATCATCGGGACGGGATCGCGTGACCGCAGACAAATAGCTTTATGCTAATACAGGATCACTTCCGACCGAACCGCTGTGTATAAAATATTCTGAATTGACTATAATTCTGCTATTTACGGGTAAATTAGGTTGCAGTATTTGTTGTTTGCTTGAAAAGGTGAATTATATGAGGCTAACACTTGTATGCCTCAGGTTGATAAACGCAGAGCAGTGCATTGTAGGGCACGTACACAGTTGCAACACTAATCTAGAATAGATAATAGTTTATTATATAGTAGATACTATAGTAATCGAGAACCTAGTAGCTAAGTCAAACCTTTCTTAGGGTTTTTAGCTACTACTGATATAATTGTACTGCTTTTTTTCTGTCACATAAATAAATAAAAAAAAAAAAAAAAAAAAAAAATAAATAAATGCATAAACAAACAGACACAACAAACCAGTTTGCTGTAGTCAAATGAATTTGTTTTTCGTTACAGAATTTTCACATGTTTAAATATTCAGTTAATTGGTATTGAATAATTTAAGCGCATTAACATATTTGAACTAATTATACGTAGTTTTCTTGATATATTGCTAATTACTTTACATAACGATGCATAAAGGTTCGTATTAATTAAAAGTCACACTGCGCACTATGTACGCCAGCGAAAATTATCTACCACGTCTACCGCGCAATGCATCTCAAACTTCCAGCTAGAGCTTTTTGTTCTCTTTCGCAGAACACTGCGGAATCTGTTAGTGGGTTGCCGTCAAAGTTTATGAAACAAAAGATAGCAGAAGCAATGAAGAGAAATGAGATGGCGTCAGTCTTTTTTTTACGATCAACTAAACAGAAGCTATAGTTTACTGATATACTTACCTGTAACAGCGTGTACTACTAGCCACCCGCCCGATGGAACGACGACATTGCTAGGATCGCGGGAAGTAGCAGGATGAAAGTTGGGTCTAGCAATGGACCTTTAGAAGCTGTTGATGATGATGATGATGAAGTAAACTCACTACACTATAGTAGTTAAAGATTAGTGAGAGTTAGAATAGGAGTTTTACTGCGAGATAGAATCAGAAATGAGGAAATCCGTAAAAGAACCAACGTCACCGATTAAAGCTCTCGGAATTAGCAAGTCGAACTGGCAATGGGCAGGCCATGTAGCTCGTAGAACCGACAACCGCTGGGGCATAAAAGTTCTCGAATGGCGACCACGAACCGGAAGGCGAAGCATAGGACGTCCTCCTACCCGATGGACTGACGACATTATTAGGACCACGGAAAGTTGATGGATGGGAATGGCTCAAAATCGTTCTTCCTGGAAACATAGGGCAGGTTCATGTCTAGCAGTGGACTTCTATAAGATATTGATAAAGATGATGAAGAGGTTAAAATGAAGCGATAGCAATAGAAACTCGTGCTACGGGGTCTGGTCGAACACTGATTGGTTCGACGCGAACTTTATAAAGTTATTTCAAAACTTCTGTTGAATAAAAACCAATATTCATAAATTTAGCGAGTTTTTTAGGGTTCCGTGAAGCAGATTTTTATTTATTTGTATTATAGCCAATCACATTTTTTTATGTGAGTTGTTATTTTATAGGGCTAAAAGTGATAAATATAAAAAAATAACCTTTTTTTATACGTTTTTTTTATGGAACAAAATCCTCTGCCGGGGTAATTGGGAAGCTCTTTTAGCCTGTACCTAGAAGTCCAAGAAGTTCAAGAAATACCGGGTTTGAGCTTTTTTCTGCGATCCAATGTAGAATAGAATATTGTTTACTTGACACACATACACATTTGTATAGATAAAAAAAAACCCAAATGAGAAAGTAAGTATGCATAATATTTATATAATGTTTGTATATATTATATAATGTCGGTTCATTGGATGGGTGGCATCCTACGCTTCGTTCATGGTCGCAATTGAAGAATTTTTAGCTCAGCGGTTGTCGGTTCTACCGAGCTATATGGGTTGCCCAGTGGTACTTCAACTTACTGGTTCAGAGAATTATGTCGATGGTTCTTTTACGGATTTCCTCATTTCTGATTGTATCTCGCAGTGAAACTCCCAGCATCGCTCTCTCCATAGCTCGTTCTGTGACTTTGAGCTTGTGTATGAGACCAATAGCTAGCAACCAAAGGAACAATTGAGAATGCTATAGGTATACATTACTAAGGCTAATACCCGGCTCTAATATCCTACGTGCATCCGTTAGTAGTACTGCAGGTCATAGTTTGACGATTATCCGGTGAGATGGAGGCTTATCCGACAAAAAAAGATTCTTAGTAATACTAACGGATGCATGTAGGACATTATAGAACCGGCTATAAAATAATAAGGTGATCACGGGACTATTTTGGTAAAAGTTTAACTCACACTTGTCCATTTTTTGGTTTATTGTTTTTCGATAGATTGCTTAGTACTTCAAGAGTCTACTTACTATGTACCTACTTACTTGAAGTAGCTTTTGTATAAGTATATAAAGCTTTATATTATTTTCTGCGGCGTGTGGATTGACTTACCGATTGAGACGCCAGAAGCTAGTTTGATTCCCGTGGTTGGACAAATATTTGTCTAATGTATAATTTTTGTTATTATGTATTTTGAGTAAGCGGGATATCTACAAGCACATGAGACTTGGAACCTATAAATCTCAAGATTATGGACACTGTGCAGGTCCACGTGTTTGAAGCATGTCGACGTGTGTTATGCAATTGCTATAAGCAGAGGTAGCCACTCGACATCAGGTGGGTATTTTGCTTGTTCTATCACTACCTGTCTGCAAAAAACTTATAAAAAGTTGTATACAAATAATAAATCTTAAGAACATACAATAAACTTCTTCAAACTCTACCCTAACATTAATAAAACAATGTAACTTTGGTAATGAACTTGATAAAACTTATTATTTTACTCAATAACGCTGTATCGGCTAAACCAATTTCGATAAAACAAAATTTATGGATTTTTAATCAAGAAAATCAGAACTACTGTAAAATAATATAAAAAATGTGATCAGAAAAATAAAGTTCTAGGTTTGATTCCGGTCGTGCACCAATGAATTTTTTCTTTTCGAAAAATATATGTGTAGAATGCCAATACGCGCAAACGGTCAAGGAATATTGTGCCGTTAATATTCTAGCAGCGGTGATGGGCTTGCAACCTGTCACGATTGGAATACCAACTACTTGGACCTACCTCTGACTAACCCACTTCCTTAAGACCGAAAAAGATATAATTATACCGGGCCTGGGGATTAAATTGTTAATCAATTTATTTAATTTATTTAATATAATCGACATAAAATTCAAATTTTAAATTTTCTCGCACTTCTTACCATATATTAATAAATTTCTAGTTTTATCAATAACTATTTTTACTATTGTATATTATAATACAATCTATGTGAAAAAATATGGGGGATGCTTTTAAGTTTAAAATAATAATATTGTTATTTTTTGTTAAATACATAAGAAATTCTATGATCTCTAGCAAGTTAATTTACATTTAGCAAGATTTAACCAAACATTTACTTTCAATTAATTCACGATGTTATCACGAACAATAAAATCGACACAAAGACACAATCACCCGACACGCCACAAACAACCCTATCACCAAGACATACAACCTAGTTTCATTTATCAAAATAAACCACCTGTAGATTTGCTTATAATCGATTTTCGAAATTTAGTTTTTATTTTTTTTTACCGACTAGTGTGTTTTTTTTAAGAAAGAGAGTCGCAAGGAGAAGGTAGATTGAGGAGGAGGCACGTGCGGTGTCTCCGAAGGCTCGGCGTGCACTGCCGTATCAAAGGATGCGGGTCCCGAATTCCCCGACTGGTTGACGTATAAATCTCTCTGTTTTTCGGGAATTTTAATTTGTGATTTGTGAAACCCTTTTTTAAAGCTTTTTGATTGGGGTCGGGTGTTGGATGTCCTGTCGAGATTAGCTTTCCGCATTCTAAAAATAAAAAGTTATAAACGTTTTTGTTGGACACAAACCCAGTAATGATGATGTAATTATGAAGTACTAGTTTTTGCCCGCGACTTACTTAACACTTAGCGTTATATTTTGGACACTTTTCGCAACAATATTTTTAAATTATATCCTGTGTTATTCTGATAAATGAACTATATTATAGTAAAGTTTCATTAAAATTCTGTCTGAAATTTTTGCATAAGAGTAAAAATATTCATACATCCATACAAACTTTCACATTTATATTATATGTAGTATTGCCCGTATTTATTACTTGAATATAAATTATAACATAAAAGCGGAATATATAATAATATTAGGTTTGTCCTTAATTTCCGACATAATTTGGAAGGCTGATCTTGCCTAATTATTAAAACATTATGAAGAGGAATAGGTACATTAGAATGAGTAGGTACAATATTATATTACTTTATTATCTTATTAGGTATTTTACTTTGTCTGCTATTAATTTGGAGGCCTTTTTCTAGCTTGCTGTGTTCCTCGGAACCTTATTTCCCTTTTCGTAGGGTAACATTCAGCGTATTGATAATTTGGATGAGCGACTCAAAATGTTTTTTATTCGATGGAATCACATTCGTAATCACCATAAATGGGCCACTGGACTAAGGCCTACCCCATATTTCAGGGGGGTTTATCACTGGAACCGTTATCAAAACGCTTAGTCAGTCCGAAGCGACCAAGCTTCTGCGAACAGCCAAGATACTAATTTCGTGGTTTTTACTGTTTTTAGGGTTCCGTACCCAAAGGGTAAAACGAGACCCTATTACTAAGACTCTGCTGTCTGTTTGTCTGTTTGTCCGTCTGTCACCAGGTTGTATCTCATGAACCGTGATAGTTAGAGAGTTGAAATTTTCACAGATGATGTATTTCTGTTGCCGCTATAACAACAAATACTAAAAAACAGATTTGGCGCATATCCAAATTTTGCAGTAGGTAGTTAGGCATACGTGATAGGTTGCAAGCCCATCGCCGCTGCTAGAATATTAACTCGTCTCCTCACGATGGTTTTTTCACCGTTTGAGAACACTGACATACACTTTTCTACTAGTTCAGACTTGCTGATGAAACAAGCAGTTTGCCCACCTGATATCAAGTGGTTACCATCGCCTATAACGGACGTTATATAACAGACTTATTTCTTTGAAGTACGATAATGTACAAATAATATTAGTCTGCGTCTCTTGTTTCATTACTTACCATCATTACCGTCGCCATATTGGATTGAGTTGACAGCCCAATTTGCGAATATTCGGGAAATGGGAAAAATAAGAAAAGTGCTAAGTATAATTACTTACTGCCGAAAATCTCTGTCAGCAACGATGCTGAGAGTTTCACTGCTAGATAGAATCAAAATTGAAGAAATCCGGAGAAGAACCATGGTCACCAACATAGCTCTTTGAATCAGTAAGTTAAAGTGGCAGTTTGTAGACCATATAGCTCGTAGAACCGATAACCGCTGGGGAAAAAAAGTTCTCAAATGGCGACCACGAACCGGAAGACAAAGCGTAGGGCGCCCTCCCTCCCACCCAATGGACCGACAACATTATTAAGATCGCAGGAAGTCGGAGGATGAAAAAGGCTCAAAATCGTTCTTCTTGGAAACGTATGGAGGAGGCCTATGTCCAGCAGTGGACTTCTACACGCACTACATCAACAGATGATGATGATGATGATGAAAACTGAATTAAACTCTAAAGATGCGGATTCAACTCTAGTGCTATTTTAAATATTTAAGGCTCTTTGTGAAGGGCTCTTAAGTACTACCACCGAGTGCATACTAGCACCATACCTACTCCTGCCTGTGAGCAGCGCAGCGTGTTCCCGTTTGAAGGGTGTGGGTGCCGGGGACATTACAGGCACATGAGGCTTAACACCTGTATGCCTCAGGTTGATGGACGCAGAGCAGTGCATCGTAGGTTACGTTCCTAACGAATGTGACCTACAATACACACAATACACGTGAAATTAAGTGATGTTTATCTTCATACAAATAAATCTTTTCTTTAATCTTCGATCTAAAAGGATTACTTGACGTAACTCAGCACCTACTCCCGCATGCGTAATAACAAAGCCTAGTACACCACCCTTCACACATGTTTTAGAAGTGGAATTACCATATTACCCACCTGATGTTAGGTAGTAACCATCACCTATAACAAAGCATTAATTTGTGGGTCACGCACGTTACGTACGTGCTCTACGATGCAACGTCTACCAATCTGAGGCATACAGGTGTTAAGCCTCATGTGCCTGTAATGTCCCCGGCACTCACACCCTTCGAACCGGAACACAGCAATGCAAGCATCACTGCTTGGCGGCAGAGATAGGTACGGTGGTAGTACGCACCCGGACAAGCCCTGAGTTACTTTCAGAGTGATGGATGAAAAATAAATAAATACTAATGGACATTTCAACAATAACTAAACACACAATAATTTATTATGTAATATAAAAATATATACACCTTCCTCATAATTCACTCTATCTATTGCTGAAAACTGCACTAGAATCCGTTGAGTAATTTAAAGGATCTAAGCGAACAGACAAAAAGTGTAAAGATGTAACATAAACCACTGAGTGCTAGAACAAATATTTTACTTCATGTTGTAAGTGGCGACAATAACCATAAAGTAAGTAGGGTAGGGTAGTAAGTAGGCTTTGTAAAGGCGCCGCTCGCACATTTGACTCAAATTGATTGATGCTGGTATCTCGAGCTGTCAGCGTTATTTCGTTTTGGTGAGTTCGTCCTGAGAGGTCGCGACCACAGTGCACCATACACCAGAACAACTATTGACACGATAGTAATTGAAGTAATACTTCTTATGCGACTTCCAACAAGGTTGCGTTAAATGTTTAACACTACCATGGAGGGGGTATGTATTTTTAGGGTTCGTACGTCGTTTACCCAAAAGGTAAAACGAGACCCGCTTACTAAGACTCCGCTGGCTGTCTGTCTGTCCGTCTGTCACCAAGCTGTATCTCATGAATCGTGATAGAGAGTTGAAATTTCCACAGGTGATGTATTTCTGTTGCCGCTATAACAATAAATACTAAAAAAACAGAATAAAATTAATATTTAACAATAACAACAAAAGTAATTTTTTTTGCCGTTTTTATCATAGATTATGGTACGGAACCGCACTTTACCGGTTTTATTATAATTACCTTACTTTTCTAGTAAGGACAAAATCCTTTGTGATGACAAAGGATCAGGCTAATGCGACTGTGCGAAATCTTTCACGTTACACTCTTGGAGTTTTAAGCTGATCTAAGAAACTCAATGTTACTACTTTCATATCTGGGTAGCACTTAGACCAAATTCCACACTAACAGGTATTTAATGAATTTTTAATGTGTCGTAAAAATGTATGTAGAATAAGGACGCCGCCTACTGGTATTTGTTACACTGTGTGTATATCAGTGCGGGTTCGCATTAGCTCCCACTCTACGTATACGTGAGTTCGCGGCACACCGCGCGGGAAATGCCGCTGACTACACTACACATCTATTTAAGCCTTGTCGTGTTTCGCAGAAATGGCTACCGTTTTCTAGCATTCTGGCTGGCTTTGAAGCTGCGGGTTTAATCCCCGTGTAAAACCAACATTTGTGTATTTATACCAATTATATAAATCTTTGCCTTCTGAATGACATATAGACAACGCACAGCCTCAACCACTGCTCGTAGAAACTTGGAAGTTTCAGGATATATTTGTTTTTAGAGCGTAGAGGTGTACTAAGAAAAGAATTCCCGAAACTCAACCTCCAAACGGATACAGCAGGGGTTGAAGTTGGTATGAAAATAACTTCACGCGGAAGTCACGTGTTTTGGTAGTATGATAAGTCTTAAGTACAAGCATAAAGATGGATAAGTGAGTTGGATAAATAGGTACAGAAACATTATAAATAAATCTAATTATAAGTCCGTCGTACAAAAGAAATAAAAAGATAAATAAGAACAATAAAGGTAAGCAAGTATGATAAATTAGGTAGACAAATTATTTAAATTTGTTTCGGTGAAAATTATGTTTTTGTAGAATCCTGGCTCCGGGCGAGGTCTGGGCTATAAGGTGTAGTAATACAACAATTACAAAAAATCAAATCAAGAATGTTTATTTAAAACTAGTCAATTTAATTATAAACTTAAAGCTAACACATTATAATACATACACAGAAAAATATTTTAACGTATTTAAACGTATGCTACGTGCTAAGTAAGCCGCGGGTTCCTTTTGATGTTTTCCTTCACCATTTGAAAAAATTAAAATTACGCACATTATTAAAAAGAAACTAGAAGTAAAAACTGCAGTTTAAAGTTGAATAGTACATAAAGCTCAACACCCAGGTTGAGGACAGTACATCGTAGGACACGTTTCTCACGAATATGACCTTGAAGGTAATGATTTGCTATAGGTACACACTTAAGATCAGGTGGGCCATCTGCTTGTTCGAAATCCAGAAAGTTAAGAAACTCGTATAAAAAAAGTTTTAATGGATAAATAAATCGTAATAAGTTATCGAAGTTTTGCTACACTTTTTGATACGAAATGTATGTTCAGGTTGAAACATATAAAGTATGTTTTATTAGGGTTCCGTAAGCCGTTTCAGAAGTAGGTATGATTTTTGTTTCACGCTAAGAAACAATTTCTTATAGATTTATTGGCAGATATTGATTCTCATATGAATTATACTTACATACTAGTAGGAACACTGAAAGCACTAGTGTCCTGGTGGAATCACATCCCGTAAAGAAAAACGTATTGAAACGAGTTGGTATTCTAACAGCGGCGATGGGCTTGCAACCTGTCACGTATAGAACAATTACTAACTGCAAAAATGTGGGTATGACATGTAATATCTGGACGTACCTCTGACTACCCTATCGAAGACTCACGAGTACTCGTAGGCACTTGGTTGGAGAACATATCTAGGCATTACTTTTGATACGCGTCTGAACTTTCATGAGCACCTGAAGACACTCGCGTATGAAATACTAACTACTGTAAAATGTAGGTACGTGCCAAATATTTGACCGTACCTCTGACGACCTCTTCTAGACATTTTGAAATAATTTTGGGTAGATACTTGTTATTATGAGATCTCGTGGGATACCTACCGTACCTGGGAATTAAAGTCTTAAATTTAACTTTGTTACTTAAACAGGTAATTGTTTGCCTCAGGTTGATGAACGCAGAGCAGTGTATTGTAGGTTATATACCTAACGAACGTGACCATTACATTATAGTGAAAATACATAATATATATTTATTTATAATATTACGTTTTTGATTAGTAAAACAAAACATAAAAAAGCAACCATTTCCATGTTCCATTCAAGTGATTGTTTTAAAATATAACTTTAAAAACCTTAGTTTTAGAAATGTTTTGAACCAAGGAAGGTAAACTCTCATGCATACGGAATTCAGACATCAATATAGTTTTCACACTTGTCAGACTCATTTAAAACGAACTCGCTAAACTTTTTTCGTATATCCAGTGTAATTTATTTCTGAAAGTTTAATCTCACTAACAAAATTCCTGGTCCTCTAAGAAACAGATTAGAATACATAATGTAATATTAAAGGTATGAACCGTAAGCAAAAAGTTAGTAAAATAGTTTAGTTTCATAGTTGCCACACATAACACGTGATAGAAAATCTGTTTACACAACTTCATATTTGTCCGAAGAAACCTGTCAAAGCTTTTTCCAGCAGCTTGGACGGTTTGGCGTTTGTATGTTTGAAACATACAAGTTTCTATGAGCATACATGTATTTTTTCTACAAATAACTGTCAAGCTGTTGAGTAGGTCGAATTTAACGATTTTACAGTTATGCATGAAATTCAGGAAGTTAACAGATTGCACTGTTAAGATTTACTGATAAGGTTGTAAGTTGAATCGGCTTAGAGGGTATGTAAGATATCTAAGTCCGAAAAGAGGTACAAGTAACATAGAACTACATCGTGAAATCTTATGGGAGAACCACTTATCATCATCACTATCATCAGCCTGTAGAAGTACAAAGACACTATCCTCTCAAGAAGAACGATTTTGAGCCTTTTCCATCCACCGACTTCCTGCGGTTTTAGCAACGTCCTCGTCTGGTGAACTACTAGTTATTAATTATTGCAGCCCACTGTGACATGCCGCAAAAGTTATATAGCTTGCTGTTACTACTCCGTTAACTATTTTTTTTTTATTATTGCGTGTAATATTTGCACACAAGCTTTGAGAACAAAGCGTTTTTTAAAACTTTAGCTGTTATTTAATAATAGATTTTGCTTTTTGTTTCCAGACCTTTGGCTGGTCATACAACAAAGTATTTTGAACCTTATCTATAATGTACAGAATTCAATTTCAAAACTATGAAAAACAATAATATTTTACCGAAAAAATATGATCAGCCCAAACGTTTAAGTAGGTTTTTAATAGTTTTTGAGGAACCGGTGCTAGAATCTCCCTTCTTATCGTACTCAGATCTCCGCCTTTTAGTTTTAAGTTCCGTAAACACTCGACATTGGCAAATTCGTGGCAACCCTCAGCCGCTGAAAAGCCATACAATAAAAGAAGAAGAAGAAACAAGTGCCCCAAAAATACATAATCAGAGGAGCTGGTTCGCAAAAACAAATGTAGATATTACAAAAGGCAAGCTGTAAGTTAGTTTTGTCGCAGTCCGCAGTCACGCCCGCCTCGTGTCCATGTGACGCGTACCACAGGCACGCATTTAGACAACACAACTACAATCTGGAGCTATTTCATTCCAGTAGTAGTAGTAGAGCTCTTAGTGAAGGGCTCGTCCGGGTGTGTACTAGCACCATGCCTACTCCTGCCTGTGAGCAGCGCAGCGTGGTCCCATTTGAAGGGTGTGGGTGCCGGTGTAATTACAGGCACATGAGGCTTAACATCAGTATACCTCAGTTTGATGGACGCAGAGCAGTGCATTGTAAGGCACGTTCCCAACTAACGTGACCTACAAGGCAATACTTTGTTATAGGCTATGGTAACCATTTAACATCAGGTGGGCCGTATGCTTGTTCCATCAGCAAATAGTATAAAAAAAGTTAAAGTATTTTATACAAACTTCAACCCCTACTTCACACCTTTGGGAATTGGCTTTCTAAGTACATCCCTATAAGATACAGAAAAATACTAGCGAAACGCGTGCGACCTCGTCCACGTTACTTTATTTTCATACAAATTCTCTACAACTAGAGGTTAAGGCTGTGCGTTGACTATATGTCAGTCAGTCAGTCGACAAAATATTCTTATATGTAATTGGTTTATATAGGTCTATATTGCTTGCCTATTATCCCAAAAGTTATGCCAAAAGTTTCAAACCCACAACCCTCCGTTTGATTGGGCAAGCACAACGCAACTAATAAGTTCGCTTTGTAAATTTCATATTGATTTCAGTCAATCAACATCTTTCGTTATTCAACTGAACTGACTTCGGCTATCGAGCAGGCTTTGATAACTGTAGATGCAGGCACGGTCGCTAAAGTACCGTATATTTTTAAAAGTTTTTTGTCGAGTGCGATTAGGATCCGATGGCGCTAAAACATCGCTTGCGTCTTTGCCGCTATTCTACTTATTATTTAGATTATCGTTGGAGTAACCCCCCCATGCAGTATACTTCTGCAATACTTGATAGAATAAAACAACTTTGCAGGCTGTGTCTGTTTCAAACAGCTTTTGCAACTTATAAGTAGGTAAAGAATGTTTCTGAAGCGAATACACTTCACAAAGAGACTTTTGTCCCTTCCGCCAATCGCGCACTCTTCTTTGTGGAGTTTACAACCAATCTCTTTCAAGTTTCAAAGATTTTTTTAAAGCATTGGTGGCCTAGTGATTACTATCTGATATAAGGACGTGGGTTCAAATGAAGTTACACTTAATTCTTAAAATATTGATCAAAACCATGATAGTTTAAAAAAGTTAGCTCTTAGTGAAGGGCTCATCCGGGAAGTATTACTACCATACCTATTCCTGCCGCCAATGCATGCAAAATATGTATGTATGTAGGTATACAATGACATACATATTTTTTATAATGCGTAGAAAATACCGAGAACACCCGGAATAAATATTTGCAGATCGTACAAACATTTATCCCAAAACAGGAATTGAACCCGCAACTTTTTACATCGCAGGCGAACCGCCGTGCCACATCGGTCTTCGGTAAACTTAATTACTTAGAGCTATATAAAAAAAATAAGTAAAAGATTTTCACATCCGCTCCCCTCAATTAAAGTGCATATAGTGCCTAAGGCCCGCAGTGTGCCATGCAACTGTCCGTGTAGTGCTTCCACTAACCAATCTCACCAACTCCCTCGACACTGACAGTAAGTTCACCAACACTAACAGGCGGTTACTGTAACCATCAGTTTAGATACAATAAAGGTAAGTTGATTGGAAAACAACCTTCATAATTCAATACCGTGCGTAACGAACGACCCTAACGTGATCTGCGAGATATTGCTTAGTTATAGATAATGGTAACCACTTAACATCAGGTCAACCATGAGCTTGTTCCATCAAAAAGTCGTGTCCTTGATGTCCGTAACCACTAAAATTAGAATAAAGTTCTAAGGAGTGTGGAAGGTGTTGGTTAAGGTGTTGGTGAACATCGTCCTAACTAGGTTTAATTAGTTCTATTTTGAAGTTTGTTTCTTTAAAGTTTCTTTTGTAAGTTTTCTGCATATAAAAGGAAGTTCCCTATTTACGCTTTAGTAAGTTTTTTAAGAAAATATGTGAATCAGTCATTTGGTTCCTGGTTTTAGTAAGGATCCCTAATTTTTTTGAAAATATAATATAGCCTATGTTACCCGGGGATAGTATAGCTTCCCAACGGTAAAATAATTTTTCAAATCGGTCCAGTAGTTTCGGAGCCTATTCGATGCAAACAAACAAACAATCAAATCTTTCCTCTTTATAATATTAGTATAGATAAGGTAAACAAGAACGAAATTGTGCGTATTTGTGCTAGCAATAAGATAAAGAAAAAACGCGTTTCAAAGACTAACAACAGTAAATTCAGTGACACGCCAGTTTTCAGCTAAAATAGAAAACTATCTTCAGCCTTGATCCGACCGTCACATCCGGCCCTCGCCGGAAATACGTCATTACCGTGGCGGCGCGTCATTACGCGCATTTAGGTCAATTTCCACCGCCTGATGCTCTACTGACTGTCTCTTCAATGTTGCTGAGGCACTTGTTAAAGGAAAGAAATAGCATCACAACTTTAATCCCCAAGCACGGTTGATATCCCCTCCGATCCCTTAGTACCAAGTAGACATCCTCGAGATCTTTCCAGATGTCTAAGAGGTGGGTAGTCAGAGGTAAATCCTGATAATACCCACATTTTGCAGTAGTTAGTATTCCATACGTGACAGGTTGCAAGCCCATCGCCACTGCTAGAATATTACTTAATAACCTCACGATTGGCATTGCGCACTTAAATTTATCAATTTCAAATAACTTTTTTAATAAGCATAGATATTTACAAAAAAAAAACAAATCTTATTGTCACAATAATAATCTTGAAAAAACATTTCACACTGAAACTGAAGCTACCTTTTCAGTATCCTACAGTATAAATATTTCAGCGACATCAATATTTATTGGGAACACATGTTGTGTGGACGAGAACTTTCTGTTTGAAATGGTTTATCTTTTTAAATACGAGCTACCAAAAATAAACTCTAACACGACGCAATAAGTTCCAAAATAATGTCATTTTTTAACTCATTCCAAAATAGGTCTACTGTTTTTCCAATGAAGAAAACGTATATAAATTTTTTTGACAAGTAAAATCAAACTGTTTTACGCTTGTAATAAGTTTCAATACTGTTTGTATATTTTCGCACGTGCCATAGATACGGTAAGTGTTTGTTCTTGCAGTGCGATATCTCATAGTAACTATAACTGGTTCTATGACCTTTGCTGGACGATAAATAATAAATGCCGTGTAAAACCTTACGGAGTGAGAATTTATTGCTTCCGAGAGATGCTCTCACGCTTGACCGTTTAATGGTCTGTTACAGTAGGTATCGTGGATATTACTAACAAGTAATGTGTTCCTGTTTTATGTACCTACGCAGTAACAACCGTAGTACTATTAAGCAATTTGGGCTATTTTTGTATAAATAATAAATAAATAAATATTCGTGGACATTTTTACACATCATCATCTAGCCCCAAACTAAGCATAGCTGGTACCATGGGAACGACGAGATGACTGATAGAATACTTATATACTTTTTTTTTGTAAATACATACTTAGAATACAATATAACACCCAGGCACAGAACAAACATCTATATTCATCTCACAAATGTTTGTTCTCGGTGGGAATTGAACCCACCACCACACACACACACAGAAAGCAGGATTACTACGAACTGAGCTGTGACGGCTGTCACATGTATGTGTATGTGAAGTTCGAACATAACTTTTGAAGCAATTTTTCTAGGTAATATTTATCTTGGCGCGTAATAATATATGTAGTTAGAAATGAAAAGATAAAGAAAGAAAGAAAATATATTTATTCAATTGTCTTCAATGAATTAATTGTCTTCAAACCTCAATTGTGCTGCAACAGGATTGAAGCGAACGAAGCCACATTTCACTAGATGGCAGCAGGTTTTTTTTTTATTTGTGCTATTTTTTGATAAATTTTCTATATTTTTATGTTTAAAACAACAGTTTGATCTAAGTATCTACTTCATTTTATTTATTTGCTTGAAAACGATCAGGTTTTTCTCCCAGCCCAGTCTTTTATCGGATAAGTTGGGACGCGGATTAGCGTCACCGTAGTGCTGGAATCTTAGCGTACCCCCCTCGTCCCGCACCTCCATCCTTGCAACGTTACGTCTCTGGGATTGAGATGACGTATTAAGACGGCCGTAACTATCTGAGAGGCTAGCGAGCTTTCACAGATTAAATATTTTTTATAGTACTTACTGATGGAATATGTTGATAGCTCACCTGATGTTAAGTGATTACCATTACCAAAGTACTGGTGGCTTTGGGTGTAGGTGCTGTTGATATTACAGGCACATGAGGTTTAACACCTATATGCCTCAGGTTGATAAACGCAAAACAGTGCATGCATGATCTGCGAAGCAATGTTTTCTTATAGGTGATGGTTGCCACTTAACATCAGATGGGCCAATACTTGTTCCATTAGCAAGTTGTTACATAAAAATATGGTATAAAACTTAGGATAATAAAATAAAATATAACAGCCACTGCTGACGCAAAATACAACGCTCCACGGACACTGCCGTGGGAGTGGCGAGTTTCTTCGCTTGTGTAACCATCTGACGCGCTACAAGAAAAAGACGGCCACCGGTTTTGTGAAGGCTCCAATGTGACACCCTGTCAGTGGTAAGCCGAGGATTGGCAGCGACTTTTAAAGTGATCGCCTTAAAACTGTGGAAGAGATGGCTTAAAGCTGATCCAGGAGAGGAGACCTTTTGTAATGCGGCGGGTAGTTTTTATTTACATACTAGCGACACGCGCGCGATTCCGTCCGCGTCAAGCTATTCTCATACAAACTTCAACCCCCGCTGTACACGTTTAGAGGTTGAATTTTGTAAAGTCCTTTCTTAGTACACCTCTACGCACCAAGACGAAAATACTCTGAATTTCAAGTCTCTATACGAGCAGTGGTTTAGGCTGTGCGTTGTCTATATCCCAGTCAGTCAGGGCGAACATTCTTAGAATTGATATAGATTAAGTTAAAGTCAAAGTCAAACTTACTAATAAACTCAGCGTAACGTTGAAATAGTTACAATACGTTTTGTCTTTTGCATAAGATTTCCAATTCGATCGAATGAGACAAAACACGGTGTAATTTATATAGTTTTATAGGTTATTCGTTTTACGTTGTTAGATTAAGTTTCAAATTTTAAGTATATTGCTACAAATAAATTTTTTTATTCTTATTCTTTTTCTATTCCTAATTATTTCGGTGTTCATAATCAATCTGTTTAAGTAGTAAAAGCAGTTAGTTTATTCATTTCTCCAATTTGAACTTATTTATGAAATAGCAGCAGAATAGCAGAATAGCTCCAATCTGAAATAGCAGCTTTCTGTACGAGAAAAAAATACTTCTGTGCCGTAAAATCCTTTCATTTCAAACTGTAATCAAATACTCAGTAAACGAATTTAGTTCGTTTAGCCGCGACAGCGTTGCGGCACGGGTGCGGCCCGACAGAAGCAGGCTGATTACGCAAAGCGATAGCGGACGCTAAGCGACATTACACAAAAAAGAGTTGCATGAGGTTACTATGGAAGGCGGTTACCATAACCTATACGCCTGCATTGTTAGGCTATTGTATCACGTGCGCGATGCCTTGATTTAACTTTTTTAAGTTAACATCAACAAACTGTGAAATATAAAAATATATATGTATACTATATAAGTAGTTTATGTTTTTTAATCAACGTAGTAACAAAAGTAGCGTTTGACTCAGAAAAAATAAACAAAAGAAAGAAATAACTTCAAAATTTAAATGGTAGATATTTCCTCAAATCTCCTAATATCAAGTACATATTATCAACACATGATTCTTTGAATATGTTTATTGAAGGTAGGCAGAGGTACGCCTAAATATTATATTTGGCTCACACCTACATTTTTCAGTTGTTAGTATTTTGGTATTGACAGGTTACAAGACTATGTATAGCCTGTACTAGAATACTAACAGGTTTCCTCACAGTGTTTTCCTTTACCATTTGAGAGCAATAGCATTGCACAGCTTGATTAAGATTATAATATTTAAACTTATCGCAAGCCTGTCGCGTAATACGTAATCAGGGTGCGGGCGAAGGCAGACAAGTAACGTTAGCCGAAAACTGTTTAATTCCAACGTTTTAATGAACGTAACGACTTGAGGCCACGAAGTTTACTTTTATAAATGTAAAATTTGTATGATTGTGATGAGAATGAATATTTACATATTCTAAGTGTGGTAGGTACACCGATTATATTTCTAAGTATAATAATCTATACTAATCATAAGAATCTTTATCCTGACTAACTAACATAAAGACAACATACAACCTACCCACTGGTCGTAGAGACTTGGAATTATCAGGGAATATTCATGTTGGTGCGTAGGGTCTAATAAGATGTATTCTTAAAATTGAACCCCTTAACGGGTAAAATATTTCACACGGACAAAGTCACACGCGATTTCACTAGTTTAGGTATATAGACTATGGCAAATGGTATTTGCTTGTCATAACATGTGAGTTAATGCTTTGCTATCATTTGACATCAGGTGGGCCGTCAAGAGTCAAAATCAAAGCTTTTTATTCTATAAAATCATAAGCATCACCTTGAAAGGCATCTACGGAGTAACTACTAATGCTATTTCATTTCTCACGTTAACAGTGGCTATCTTTTGTTTCAGAATTGTCGATGGTGGCGCCCTCCCAACCAATAATCTGGCACTATTTCTTTATTCGAGTTTAGTGGCCCAACCTGAGTTATGTCGTCAAATTTAATTTAATTATCGTTCAGTTAAATGAAGGTTCTACTGAGCGCCGTTAAATCTAACTGATTTACTGATAATCCTTGGCTTAGCATTAATTACAGAATCATGTTAAATTGGATTTTATTTTAATTATTGCTCAAAGATAAATTAATTAGGCGGGAGAAAGGATACATATAATACAATATATCGTAACAATATTAGAAATAATTAAATTGGGTCGTGATTGTAATACTCAGGCACGGTAGATATTATTTCAGATATTCTCGGTGTTTCTAGTGGCTTAATACTTTTTAATTCATTTAATTACAAAGAAAATTATAGTAAACAAGTATTTACAATAAATGTGTCTATGTATAAAATAGATTTAAAATATATTATAATTATGATTTTTTTCCAACTACTGCCAAATATGAGCATGGACGGTTTTAACTATTCATCTCAGAGATATCTGAAAATCGAAGATCTGAATATATGTGTGAAAATATAACAGTATTTACAATACTAACAATACCAAAAACACTAAAAATCACTATGAATATAAACAATTTAACTTTTTTTTAAACAAGTTATGAAGCAAGTAGAGAAAAGTAACAAAATTAACATCTGCATACTACCGTAGATCTTTACAATGTCACTGGTTTATTTTTAAAAAGAAAAAGATAACACTTTCTCTAAAGCTAAAGTAGCCATTGTATAGATATATTAGATGCTACCGAAAATATTTATTTATAGGTATAATACTCGTTAAAATTAATAAGCTCACGAACGAAGATAAGTACCTCATCCTAAGCATTCTTCATACAATAAGCTCTTTGTAGCATTGTTCCTTCAACATTGTTTTCATTCAGTCCTTGGTTTGAAGTAAGCCGGGATTTTCACTTGCTACGGTGTAGATGGTCTACGACGTAGATAGTCTACGTCGTAGACCTTATCACTAGGGTACGAGACTCTAGTGCCTTTTTAACCATGGGTATTAGTTAATTTTTTTCATCAATTCTATATTTAATAATTATTAAGCCTGGAAGAATATCTATCGCGTTTAGTATAAAATAAGATATAAAATAAGTATTTTCTTAGAGTAGAGTGTACTGCCATCTGTTGGAAAACTCTTGAACGAAAACCAAGTGTACTTCAAAGAACCAACCAAACTAAGTGGTTTGTTAGTTCAGATGATCGAAACCAGATGGCTCTGCAATAAAATAATACTACTCACCGAAAGATGGCAGTTACTAGAATAGGCTAGCCCTAGAATATTTTAAACTACGAAAAAGTTTAATTAATTTGAGGTAACTGACTACGCACTTTAACCATTTAAGTTCTTATTTAGAGTACATACTCTAAAACTTACCCCAAAAAAACATTCAATACAGTTCCTTCATAGTTTTTACAAATATTTTAAAATAGTACCTAGCCTTTTTATATAATTAGTAGCCTAGCCTACTTAGACCTAACTCCTGACCTAAATAATCAACAAAGTAAAGTATTTGTGGTGCGTAAAAGTGCACTTAAAAAACCGGCCAAGTGCGAGTCGGACTCGCGCACGAAGGGTTCCGTACCATTTATAATAAAAACGGCAAAAAAATCACGTTTGCTCTAATTTTATTCTGGTTTTTAGTAGTTGTTGTTATAGAGGCAACAGGAATACATCATCATCTGTGAAAATTTCAACTCTCTAACTATCACGGTTCATGAGATACAGCCTGGTGACAGATGGACGGATAGACAGACAGACAGACAGTAGTCAATATTCTAGCTACGATGGGCTTGCAACTAGACACGTATGGAACATTTACTACTGCTATTTACCAAATGTCATATTTGGACGTACCTCTGACTACCCCTAAAACATCCGCAAAGAAATTTGAGTTGGTCTTGTAAGGCTTAAAAGATCTAAGGAGATATCTACGGTGCCTGGTGTTGATATCGTGAAGTTGTTTCAGTTTTGACAGGCACTGAAACTAAATTCTTCAATAAAGTAGATGGAAGGTTCTCAGAAGAACCCTCATTAAAAATCAACGTTCTCGTCATTTCTCATGAATACGTGGGACGACTGTCTGCTGGAGTGAGCCAAGCAAATGAATCCGACGTCACATCGTCTCTAGATCTGATTTCCCGAGGGACGCTGGCTCTATCGTGCGGAGCATCGTCCTTAACAGAGACGTAGCTAGAACTATTACTAATTGGAGAAAAGGGGTTCGAGTTTTACTAACCACATTTTTCATAATTATATTTTTGTAAAGTTGATCATACTATGGCTGGAACCAAGCTATAATTTTTTTTTTAGTTAAGTTATCAAGATAATAAATGTAGCTCTATCTAGGTCTGGTCTTTTGACCTATTTAAGATAATAACGCAACAAGGGGGGTTTTTCACTAATGCTCCTATTTGTAAAATTCTCACATCCTAAGTTATATTACTTGGTAAAAGTAGATGTAGAAGTAAAAGTATTTAGGTAAAATAGACTTCATCGCTACTTACACCATGCTTTTAGCTCAAATAAACTACAGCACAATAAGATGTTAAATTCATAATGATTTTAATTTCAATCAGTTTTCAAAAAACTTGTACTATGGGAACCAAAGAGCTGAAAGCTTAGGTACTTAAATTATTTTTTTTGTAAATACTTTCATAAAATATATTATTACACCCAGACAAAAAGAAACATCTATGTTCATCACACAAAATATTTGTTCTCAGTGGGGACCGAACTCACAGTTTACAGCGCAAAAAGCAGGGCTACAACCCACTTAGCCGTGACGACTGTGGTTTTAGGAATTATAAAACCACAGTAATTAGAATACAATACCAGTTACTAAATAAAATTTTAGTGATTTGGGTTATGAATCAGCTGCCCCCATCTTCATCCTTAGTCCATCCCTATCGCGTACCCATTTTAACTGCAAACGTACCTAAGGATTCCGATGTGGTTATGTCGATGTGATAAGACGTTATCGAGAATCGAAGGCGCACCTTAACGAGGCTCTTACGGTCTTATTAGGCATTATTTTGTTGGTCTCTTGCTTTTGTATTGAAGACTAACAGGTTATAACGCTTTACAACGGATAAAAAGATTTATTCCTCGTAATTTTTGATGCAAATTTATTTTATTAAATATATTTGAAGCAGTAACTATCTATATTGCTACTGGCTTCATTCAGTTGGCAGTTAGAGCTCTTAGTGAAGGGCTCGTCCGGGGAAGTACTAGCACCATGCCTACTCCTTCAGCTTACTGTTCCGGTTTGAAGGGTGTGGGTGCCAGTGAAGTTACAGGCTTAGCTGTGTGTTTATGTATTAGGTTGATGGACGCAGAGTAGTGTATCGTAGGGCACATTAACGAGCGTGACCTGCAAGATTTTAGATAATGGTAACCACTTAACATCAGGTGGGCCATCTGCTTGTTCCAACATCAAGTCACGTTCGAAAAAAGGTTGTTGGTTCGATCTTAACAAAGAACAAACATTTATGTGATGTTTAAATTGTTCTCTCTCTGAGCGGTCTTTATGTTATATTAAAAAAAGAATCTAAAATTATATCAGATATCTTAACTAAAGCGTGCTTGTTTGTGATAAGATATCACTGTGTGATAGCACAAATAGCAGTCATACATACTTATTTCATACTTTGGGTTTGCTTAGGCATTCTTATAAACATGATTTAACTTACTAATTGTGTGATTAAGAGTTTTGTAACAAAAACTCGCATTTTTAATTTTTTCTTAAAAAACATGTTCGAGTTTATAAAGAGGTAAGTTTGTGAACTCATCCGATTAATTCGAAACTTTTGTTTGTTCTCGAAGTGCACTCAAACTGAAACTTGGAGAAAAATGCACAAAGTTTCAAACAAATTAATATTAATTAAGTTTTTCTTCAGCTAAAATCGGTTTTCCAATAGTTTTATAAATGTTTTAAAAAAAGCAAAAAAAAACCTTCTGCTAAAACTTCTTCGTTTGCCAATCATTCAATATAGTCCTGCCACGGGATTTGAACCTACTTCCATTGCATTGCATGCCCAATGCATAATATCTTACAAGCGTCTGTTAATACGAGTATTAATAATAATAATAATGCTGTACAATCCACACAGCATCATCTAGCCCCAAGCTAAGCAGAGCTTGTGTTATGTATACTAGATGACTAATATACTTAATACAATACATTACATACATGCATATTTTTTATTAGACAGAAAATATCCAGAACATTCGGAATAAATATTTGCAGATCGTACAAACATTTATCCCAAGGCGGGAATCAAACCCGCATGCGTCACAGGTGGACATTCGCTCGCCACATCGGTCATCGAGCTTTTATCTCATTGGTTCATTTTACAGTGACAACTTACACAGACCAATAAGGTGAGACTGGTAACGAGCCGTAATATCACTAACAGACGCTCGTAGGGTATTGGAACCAGGCAACAGTTGGACAATCGTATCCCCGCGAGGTCTAATAACATACAGATAAATGATTATTTGATGCTCATTTGATAAATAAAGCTAAAAGGTGTGTGTGCAGATTCGTACGTCCAAAGTAGATAAATTGACCCAATTTCCGAAGGCATCGAACACTTCAGCCACGCGGGGATTGCTACTTTGGTTTTTATACAGCCTCTGTACTCCAACAAACTATGACCGTTATATACTTGACCTTAGAACGATAGTAGGGACCAAGGTTCCTACTACTGTCAAGACAGGTCTCCTTAACAAACATCGGAGCTACCGACAGTCAACTCTGCAGAATCTACCTGTCCGAAGAATCAGCTGTCACGTCCACGTCCTGGAATGCGGGGGCGTAGCTAATCATATAGTTAAGAAATTTCAGGAAACCCTGGGGGCCCGATTCTCGTAACAAATTATGGTTAAATTCAAGTTCCGATCGTGTCAATCGTCATTCGTTGAAACTGACATTTCAGACAGGTACAATTTTGACAATCAATTTCTTGTTATAATCTCGTCTCAGCTCAAAAAAAATTCGAGATTTTGAGTGGCCTTAGGTCACTCCTCCAAGCCTGCGAAGCTGTGCTTTTGGGAGAGTTTGTTTGTTTGTTATGAGGTTTGTTTTGAAGTTTTGCCCAGATCTCTCTTCATGCATAATGGACTGCTCTAGAGTCTAAATGTGGATACAACCGATGTGTGACGACCGATGTGGCACGGCGGCCGAATGTCCGCCTGCGACACAGGAGGTTGCGGGTTTGATTCCCGCTTTGGGATTATTTTTTGTACACTGCAAGTATTTATTCCGGGTGTTCTGGGTATTTTGTATGCACAATAAAAATATCTAAATATGTAATGTATTAGTACCCATAACACAAACTCTGCTTAGCTTGGGGCTAGATGATGCTGTGTGGATTGTCCAGCATTATTATTACAAGAGACCAATACAAGGTACAAGGAGATATAAGTATAAGTATTAGTGACGCTGTTGACTGTGTCGTTTTTAACAGATCAAATAAGCTTAGCAACGTTTAGCGCGACCATTTGAGATAAGTAACGGATAGTTTACTAACGTACATTATTATGCTATTTGGTTTCAGTGCAACACTTGTAGCGTAGCTTATTAAGTAGTTTCTAACAACTTTTATAACATCATAAACGCCGTCCATTTTGTGCAACGAAAGATAGCGTCCTATATACAAGTACATAGTACGAGCTATGCTTAGTTTGGGGCCAGATGATATTTGTAAAAATGTCCACAAATATTTATTATATATTTTTGTAAAAAGCTTCTGATAAGTTTTTCGCTACTGTAGGTACTGTTTTATTTTGTATATCTTGCTTGCTTGCAAGGGCAATTCTTCTTGCTTATATACTTGGCCACTTTGCAACTATCAAAATTTATGGCAACGACTAACGATCAAAGGGCTGGCGCTTATCTTGGACAGAGAATTAGTTTAGCTAACGTAACGGTAACGTTGCCAGCCTTTTGGGCACACTTCCTGCGGTCAGTGTTTAAATTCTGTTTTCTACCTATAGTTACCCGCAGTTAGATTACTTATAATATTGTTAATATTTTTATTTAAATACCTTTTTTGCGGTAACATTTGAGTAGCTGAACCACAGTTTTATTTTCAATACTTTTTTTGAAAAGCATGCGGTAGATTTAAGCTGTATCAATCCTTAAGCCATGGCGTAAGCCTTCCGTTTGACTCCTCACCAGAAGAATTTTAAAGCAGTCACTCGAACTTAGTTAGGCGTATGTGTAGTTAGGTGATGTATTACAGTCGTAATTGACGGTGGCCGTTTTTTAAAGTAGTCTTTCGTATCTGTAAGTCAGTAAGCTCAGAGGATCACAGGAGGCAAAAATAATCCAGGACTGTGATTGAGAATGATGGCTACCCGTATTTGCGCACAAACTAACTAGTCTACCCCGGTTTCACCTGTAACTATTTGCTTTGGCTTTGTTTTACTTTTTATTTTATTTTTTATTATTTCACCAACAGTTCTTCTGCTACTATTACTACAATGCTTTGAACAGCGGGGTCTAACAGAAATAATGTAACGTATATATTTAAATTAAGTTGCGTGGTATTGATAACTCAATTGCAAGTTATTCTCTGGTTACCGCGCAATGTAACTAAGATAAACGATATGTTAATAACACTATAACATTGACTCGTACTCTGAACACAGCTACAATTCATCTCTAGAAAATACACGACCATTTATATCAGTTTGTACAGAAATATAAGTATCGTTTGCCATAGTACTATAAAGTACAGTTGGGTAAGTACATTCTTACACAATGCTTTTTATATACATGGTACCGTCTTAAAACGGTCGTCTTATCTTATATTTATCCAGGATTTAGAACATTCAGCCCAGCAATATTTATATATAAATAGGTATGAATTGACCTATGAAGTTAACGATACTAATATTTTAACGGCAACATCATTTAGCCCAAACTAAGCATAACTGAGACCAGATAACTGGTAGAATACTTATGTGTGGTTTTTTTGTAAATATATACTTAGGATACAATATAACGCGCCCAGTCACAGAACTAACAGCTACGTTCATCACACAAATGTTTGTTCTCGATGGGGATCAAACCCACTACCTACAGAACAAAAGGCAAGGCTACTATAAACTGACCTTATCTTACGGATACTATACTATATGGGCCTGTTAAGTGTGGTATCTAGACTTGGTCTAAGCCTAGTCGCGAGGAACTCTAGCTTTAAGACATTTCAAGATGATCCCTGTGGATATTAGTGTATACATACTTTGTGACTTTGACTTTGATTATAATAAGCCCATTCGAATATGGAGGAGGCTTTTGTTCAGTGATAGAATAATTAAGGTTTATGACATGACTCTGATTGTGACCGCTTTATGAACACCGGCACCGTAAAGAGTATAAAACTCTACGTAAGTACTAAAATAAAATCGATTGCACTTACTGATATGTAATAAAACTTTAAAGCCCATAAAATTCCAGTCCAATACAAACGCGGGCAGAGAAACATTTAATGTAATGCATTTCGTTCTCGCTGTGTTTTTCTGCATCACAAATGCTGGTTCGATAAAAGGTGTGAGTGATATTTCCGTTAGCAACGTAACTGATATATTTACATCACTACTGAACAACACTACGAATGAAAGAATTGATGAGCTGAAAGATAAGATAGAAACTATAAACAAATATGTTATAGATCGTGAGAAATTTGCTGAATTGTTACTAAACGTAACGCGAGAAAGTAAACTGAATGAAACTAATTTTTTCAATTCACTGAGTGAAAATGATCATTTTAGGTTCCTATTAGAAGATGAACCTAAGAACTTGTATTTAAAACTAAAAGAAAAAATAAACAGAGATGATGTTTTGAAAATTCTAGCTGAAAGAGGCAATACTAATGAACTAGTAAAGGATGCTAGGAAATGGATGGGTGAAGACCGTTTCGGGACCGATGAAGATATTGTGGATGATGTTGTGGATAAAATCATAGCTACGAAACCTCTTGATAACCATAAGTTTGATGCCAAGGATAATGAAAGCATTTACTGGGGTAAGTTCTTTCCACTTGATAGAAATAAAATTTGATTAAAAAAAAAACCGACGTCAATTGATAATGGATGCTATTGTCAGAACTAAACCAATTGAAATAGGACCACACGGGAAGCACCAGCTTTCAAGTAAACGAATCATCAAAATCGGTTTACCCAGTCGAAAATTCTGAGGTAACAAACATTAAAAAAAACAGTCGAATTAAGAACCTCCTCCTTTTTGGAATTCGGTTAAAAAGACGCAACTTGCGCTATCACACTACAAAAATGAAATTATGGGAGAAAACTTTTACAGCAATTATTTTAAATAGCAGATTACTAAGTACTATCATACAAAATTTAACGCTAAGTGTTTTGTACAAATACGTTTGCTCTTCAAATGTTTTCAAATCCACCTTCATTCTCCAGATCCTCAGAGAGAACTAGAAGACCTTCAAGATTTCCACCAGCATAGTGCTAGACGCATCTTTAAGGGTGAACGCACCACCGTCCGATACTACCCTTTTATGGCTTCCGTACACGTAATGGGAAGGTTCTGGTGCGGAGGTGTGGTCTACTGGCATGACCTTGTGCTGACTTCTGCAGCATGCTTGCAGTTGTAAGTATGCTTTTAACACATGACAGTTACACATGTAATCCTGACCTCACTAGGACTCATAGTGTCATGAATATTAGAAACTACGAGTAAGATGGTACCATAATACTCAGAACTGGGACAAATATCTAAATTTTTTGCCTGTTGTACCAAATTGTCATCATAAGGTACCAATCCTAATATTTCTTAGTCTCCTCTTGACTCAATTATCTCCAGTTCTTTCACTTCATAACCATAAATCATCATGTCATTATCATTATCACCATGGTTGGGCAAATCCACTTACCCTTTTTCCCATTTCCAAAGATCCAAAGTAGTCTGATTTTTTCAGAATGCACAACAATCGATTCTTTCGTGAAAACCCTAAGGTTCTCCAAGTCAGGATTGGCAGCAACCACAGCAGGATCGGTGGAGAAGTAGTCGAGGCTTTAGAGGTATGGTTTGTCTCAAAAAGTAACACTTAGTTCTTATAGTAACACTTTATGCCGGTTTAATGTTCAACTGCGTAGAACTGGCTTCACCTCTTCTCTATACTGATTATCTAATTGTAAGCGTCCATTTTTTAGATTTTATAAGCATACAGTATGTTCTGTTTCCTCCTAAAGATCCCAGGAGATGTTGACGGTAGCTTACAGTATTATCTCCCAGGTATACTTCCACCCCAGCTACAACCCAAGGACGTTAGGGAACAACATCGCTGTGATCCGGCTGCGTCGCCATCTCTACTTCAACTACCATCGCATCCCCAAGGTCATCGACATCTCGCACAGTGCCAAGGGCGTGCCGGCGACTGCCGAGGTCTTGCTGCTGGGCTGGGGAGTTACAAAGGTACTTTTTATAACTTTTTTCTACATTTTATCCCGAAACATTAAAAGAAAATAAAAAAAGAGAAAGACCAATTAGGCCCTGGAAAAAAAGTGCTTTACAATTTGACTATAGCAAAGTGGCTAAAAAGGCGACTCCTTGTTCTCTGCAAGTCTATGTTTTTGTGTGGTGAAATAAAGAGATCTATCTCTTTTAATTTTAATCTATCTATCAATTTGAGTCAAACCCACTAATCAGAATAATCCCTACCACTAAGCCTCCAGGTGCTCTTTATAAGTTCCTACTCTTCCAATATTCAATTAATATCTTTCAATTTCCCTCAGCTCATCGCGCTTGACCTTTTCTTAATTACCCGATAACTTTTCACGCAAGATTAAATGAAGATTTCCCGAGATAGCAGTATTTATAATTTAGCGCACGTAATAAAACAGTAACGGGTACACTTTCTCTTTCTTTAAAAAATAAAAATCGACGAAAACAATTGTAAAACTACTGACATCTATAACAAAGCATTGTCACTCAGTTCACGCTCATTAGGAACGTGCCCTACAATATACCTTGCGTTATGTTACCGGCAGCCATACCCTTCAAGCCGGAACACAGCAATGCGAGCATTACTGCTTGGCGGCAGGAATAGGTTAAAAATTTATAAGAGTTTTCATTATATTTCATTTCATTTATTTATTACCAGAATCAACAACAATCATTATTATCAACAATAGAATGTAAAAATTATTTTAGAAATTCTCCATTATTTTATTATAAAACAGTAAAGATCAAAATATCTGTATATTAAAGGTATTTTTCTGAAATCTTGCTAATAGTGCTTAAAAAAAGGCAAAAAAAAAGAATTCAACTAAAAAAAGTTATGTTTGTTTGTACACACATCACGCAAAAGCAAAAGTTGATGCGATTTGCAGAATTATTTAGCCTATAGTCCAACTTAAAACTTGGTTTCATTGAGCTGTCATCCTAAAACGGATGAAAAAAGGGGATGAAGTTTGTATGAAACGCGAGCGTGTCAGCTAGTATAAAACACGTTCGTTATCCGACGGCCACCGCTTTGTTAGAGTCCGATGCTTATAGGAGCCCTGACTTGACGTTACTTCTCACACAAGATTAGCGATCCAATTACTGGCCCCGCTCAGATTGTGATCAACTCATTGCCAGTTCGTGTCTCATAGAAAAGGGGATTGTGAATTACCGTGTTCCTCAAGGTTATTGCTAAAAAGCAAACAGCTGTTGACGTCACCACACTTGACAGTTTCCTACAATGTAATGCTCTGCGTCCATCAACCTAAGCCATAATGTTAAGCCTCATATGCCTGTAATATCACCGGTACGCACACCCTTCATACCAGAAGGGTACCTACGTCGAGGTAAAACATTTGGTACATACCCATATTCATGACTGCTAGTATACTAACTGGTTTCCTCACGATGTTTTCCTTCACCGTTAGAGACTACTGGCATTGCGCAAATATTTTTTTTAAACGGAAATATCCAGTAGTGCACGACCGGGTTTGAACCCGCCATCTTAGATCAGAAAGCGGAGTCATTCGGTGCACTTTACCAATTGTCCAATAATACCTCAGTTCAACAAACTCCAAGTTAGTGTTTGTTGAACGCCACCTTTATCTCCGTCGGTAATACTTAACCAATGTTGTATTACATACTTCAGTTACTTTTATCCAATTCTTCGGTTCGTTCGATCACCCGAATTGTCTGGCAACATGTACACGGCCGCTAAAAAACAGCTTAAATGTAGCGTTCACGAATCTTATATAATTTATGATCATGATAAAAATTGATCTCAGTTACGGTTTAGTTGGTGGTTACATATACAATGTGTTTCTGTCCATCCAAAGGTTGGCTGGAAGAGCTTGCTTTTAGCAATAAGACCGCCCATTGTACCTATACTTTTTAAGTTGTCATGTTACTTACTTTCCACTACTTTAATGGTGTACAATAAAGATATAATCAATCAACGGACGCAAGAGGTTGCGGGTTCGATTCCCGCCTTGGGATAAATGTTTGTACGATCTGCAAATATTTATTCCGGGTGTTCTGGGTGTTTTCTATGTATAATAAAAAATATCTATATATGTAATGTATTGTATTAAGTATATCAGTCATCTAGTACCCATAACACAAGTTCTGCTTAGCTTGGGGCTAGATGATGCTGTGTGGACTGTCCAGCATTATTATTATTATTATAATCCATCAATCAATAGAATAATAATAAGGACCACTTAGAATCGTTTTACAGCTATTGTGTATATTTGTTACTAAATGCCAGTTCCCCGCGCGGCTTACTTTAAAAGATCAGGCAAAAAAGCCAGCTTAGGTCTCATCGTATTGTTTTGCGTAAGTCGGCAACGAGACTCGCACAAGATAAAAAAGATGTGCCGTGCCGTTTAGATAGCAACCGCGTGAGTGTACAAAGGCAGCTGAAGGGTCAGCGTCTGGGGAAAATAGTTTGAACAGCAATCCCGTATATCTTGGACAACTTTGTATTGTGGCACTCTGTGGGTTACATTCAGGGCGCAGGTTTTTTTGGAGAACTTTGAATGTAATATATAATTGGAAGTTTGTGAATTCTTTATGATTTATTGTGGTGTTCATACTAAATTATAAAGGTAAAGGTACACAGATTTATACAGATAGAGGTGTATTTCAAAAAATATCTGTTAGTGATTAAATTAAATCTTGGAGTAATGATCAAGCAACCCTAATGTTAAATACACTAAGGTCGTGGGTTCAGATACGGTTGTGGCACAGTGGATTTTTCTATAGAAAAAAATTGTGCGCAATGCATTACAATTAAAGGGTGTAGGAGCATCATGAGGAAACCAGTAAGTATTCTAGTAGCAGCGGTGGACTTGCAGCTTGTTACTTATGGAATACCAACCACTGCAAAATGTGGGTTAACACCCAATGTAATTAAGACACACCTCTGACAACCCCTATTAGACTTTCTCATGAACCTTTAGTGGATAATTAGTACTAAGCGAGGGGATATCTACCGTGCCTGTGGATTAGAACCGTGAAGTTATATTATTAAAAACTAAAAAATATTTCAGATGTCTCAAAAAATGGCGTATGAACCTATTTTTCTGCAGCGGAAGTTCCTGCCGGTCTACCCTAACTACTTCTGCAAGGAGGTCTATGGAGAGTACGTATTCATCAACTCTTGACCTACGGGTTCCTGTTTTTTATCTGTTCCTCTAAGCTTAATTACAAGGATCTATTTTTCTTTTATGCTACTGCTGGTGGGACAAACATATGGCCCACCTGATGTTAAGTGGTAACCATTACCTACAACAAAGCATTGCCTTATAGGTCACGCACAGTAGATACGTACCCTACGATGCACTACACTGCGTCCATCTGAAACATACAGATGTTAATTGTCAAGTGCTTGTAATGTACCGGCACCCACACCCTTCAAACGGGAACACAGCAATGCTCACATCATTGCTTGACGGTAAAAATAGGTACGGTGGTAGTACGCGCCCCCCAGAGCCCTTTCACAAAGAGCTTTACTACTAGCTTAAATAACCTTTTGGAAATATAAAACAGAAACAATCCTCAGGCACAAACAATCCCTCAGATGTCTTAGTACCGGGTAGCTGACTAAAGATATTTCAAGATGTCAGAGAAACGTCAAAATATGACATTTACCCACATTTGACTGTAGTGGCGAGCCCATCGCCGCTGATAGAATACTAAAGAGTTGGTTTCCTCACGTTTTTATTGATGACGATTGACGTTTTAGATGCTTGCTATTATTATACTAACGACCAGCCCCGGCTTTGCATGAGTAGTTATATCAGTCAATAGTACTCGTTGATAATGTAGCTTTCTATAGGTGAAATAAATTTAAAAATCGATTACGTATTTTTAGAGTTTATCCATTACAAAAGAAAAAAATTAAGCTTCAACTTATAAACCTTATTTATATTTTAGTACTGCTTAAAATATCTTCTGTCACTGATTGCCATTACCCATTAGTAAGAGATGGCAATAGTTGAGGAGTTGTTTATCTTTTGACAGATTTTATGGCTGATGATGATGATTAGTTTAGAAAAAGTTGACCTTACCTAATAAGGTAAATCACGCGGTGAACAAATACGACCACAAAAACCACGAATTCACACTCGATATAACGTTAGTTAATAAACCGGTGATATGGAGTGTGAAAGCAATTCAACGCAACCAAATCGAGTGAAGTTTTTTTCATACAAACTTTAACTCCTGGTTCCTGTTAGGGGTTCAATTTCAGGAGTTTGTTAGAGCTATACGGGCCCGGTTATACCCACGCGGTTACTACGCGGTTGGCCGCGCAAAGCTTTCGCTTACATAGGTACCACCACAATTATGTTTTAACATTTTAAAGTTTTTACAAACAGTGTTTTAAGATGTGCGTTATCTATAATGTCAGATAGTCAGTTACGGTTATAGAACCAAATAGATTAATTAAGTTGAATTATATAAAATCCAGCACTTTCTGCTTGTTTCTCCTGAGATAATTTTCGCTTCGTTGAGATTTTATTGATGTTTCATTAAATATTTGCGACTCCTTAGAACAAGTTACTTTAATATCTCATATATTTTATGTACATAATAATGTTTATTATTTTCAGCAAATTTATAACGAATTCCATGTTTTGTGCCGGCACGTTCACAACGGGAGAAGGAGCCTGTGACGTGAGTTATTTATCACTTTTATTTATCAACACTTTATTTAATTAGCAGGTGAGTTATAGAACACATTCCTAATAACACATTCGTGGGTTCAAATCCAGTCGTGGGTTGAATGAACCAATTATTTTTTTGTGCAAAAATATATGTACGCAATGCCAGAGCCAAACGGTGAGGAAAAACAACGTGAGTAAACCCGTGGCCCACACGCCCCGCACGTATTGACCATGTCTTTCCTGTGGATTAGGTCATCTTAGCGGTCTGGGATAGATGCTGGGCAAGCCTGTTTCTTCTAGAATCTTGTCTAGTTCAAACTAGACCTACACTAGACTAGTGTTACTAATCACCCAACATCAGATGAGTCATCACCTTTGCACGTATGTTTCGTTTGCATCCTCAGCTGTTTTTGTAAATAAATAAATAAATAATGCTGGACGATCCACACAGCATTATTTAGCCCCAAGCTACGCAGAGTTTGTGTTATGGGTACTAGATGACTGATATACTTAATACAATAACTGTATGTTTACCAACAGCATGACGCTGGTGGTCCAGCAATCCTGGCCGGCAAGCTGGTCGGCATCATATCCTTCGGGCCCACAGTCTGCGGATACCCCAACGCCCCCACGGTGTTCACCCTGGTCGGAGCCTATTCGGACTGGATCGAAACTATCAACGAGACGGTAAGTACTACACACATTGATTTATTGTCTCAATTTATGTTCACATCGTGTGCAGTGAACCAGAGCAGTTGTGGAGATCCTGGTTAAGAATGAGACACCTCTATCACCGTAAGAGGTCTGTAAGGGCACCTAAAAGTACCAGGAAATGGATAGCACCAAGTCCTGAGTAATAAATACTGAAAGACCGGCCATCTGATTGCCAACCGTGGTGACTACGGCAAACTTCTTCAAATGTGGGGGAGTCTATGTCCAGCAGTAGACATCGACCTATTTATTTGTTGTGTCTAGAGGTCTACTTATTTTTTAAGTTCAGAAGAGCTTCCAAGACGCTGCGCTGGCTGCATCACTGAACCAAATGGCAGTGCTGATACGCTGAACTCACGATTTTAACCCTGATTCTATCCCATCAGATCTCTTAGTATCAAGTATCTAAGATTCTTTGAGAATGTCTAAATCAAACTCAGTCTTCTTACTACTATCAGATGCCGAGCTACTACCGCGGCATGAAGCGCACCACGACCACCACCCTGAACCCTCTGGTAGAATTCTTCGACACCTGGGACCCTACGACGAAGAACAGTAAACTAGCTAGCTTGGAGCCCTTCGTGGTTGGAGGTGACACCTTGGCGCCGATGCCCACGGAGCCGCGGGAGCTGCGCCCGGAGGGGCTGCAGCCCAGCGACCTGCGGATGCCGCACCAGGAAGTGCTCAGAGGGATCAGGGATGATGAGACCGATGATGGCTGGAGTATTGGAGATAAATAAATTATGTCGTATGATTGTATTTTTGTTTAAATACTTTAATGTACGATTTTGAGCCCTTTTAATGCATCGACTTCCTGCGATCCTAAAGCGCCATTTAGACGGTGAGAGTTTCTCGCCTCGAAGATACGATTATCGAAGGAATATAAAACATTTTTTTCGCCTAAACAATCGCTCTCCTCGCTCGTTGCTTTGGGCGACAATTGCCTTGCAATGGAATATTATTATGTCCGTGTAGACAGAATTTCAAAGCAATAATCGTATTTCGAGATTTTATGCCAGCCGTTGCACCTCATGCCCCCCGCCGCTCGGACCCAAAAATCGACTTCTGCGCATTCAAATCCAGCATTCAATCCACGCCGATACCTATAACTCGACTGACAAATCTCGCACTAAAAACGATTCAAACTGATTTGTACGATACTCGTATCAACTAGAAAATATGTCACGGGAGATCGTGTTTATACAAGTCAAGACTCTCATAAGCAAGAATCTGCTAACTATACTTTTGTTGTGTAAACAAACATAGGCAATTATCGCCTAGCGATAAGTCATATGCGAATCTCGTATGACATAATCGTAGATTATGTCATACGAGATAACATACGATGTTAGTTATTGCCTGTATGTAAACAATTTGATAATTATATTATGGCGATTATTGCTTGTGATAGTAGCGTATGGTTTCTCGTAAGGAAACGTACGACAAACTCTCACCGTCTAAATGGCGCTTAAGTCCATCGGGCAAGAGAACGTCCTACGCTTCGTCCTTCGGTTCGTGGTCGCCATTCGAAAACCTTTATTCCCTAGTTATCGGTTCAACGAACTATATGGCCTGCCCATTACCACTTCAACTCGCTGATTCTGAGAGCTATGTCGGTGACGTTGATTCTTCTACGGATTTCTTTATTCCTGATTTTTTCTCGCAGTCAAACTCCCAACATCACTCTCTCCATAGCGCATGTATGACTTTGAGCTTGTGTACGAGACCAACAGTTAGCGACTACGTATTTAATATTTTGGATAGAAACGGGATATTTACCAAAGACCCACTTGCCAAAGACTTCAGTTCGACCCGTGATCATGGCGCATGCAACTGTGCCGAAATATCGGGAAACAATCAAACTCAAAAATCATGGTAAATATCCCGTTTCTATCCAAAATATTGATCAAAACCATGATAGTTCTAAAAGTTATATGACTACGTATTTGTTTCATAAATCATTAGTAACACATTAACTGACATACAAGCTAGTTTTATATATGTGAATAGCTGATAACGGTGCCTTTGTTCAAGTGGCAGGCACTCTCGAGCAGAGCCTCCATCCGGCTCCAAAGTTCATAGAATAGTTATAAGAGTACTCTTACTTGAAAGCAGTTTGGTCGTAGCTACTTGTATGAACTTTATGAAATGTCACACGATATTGTGTCTTGGCGAATCGAGAGCTCAAGTATGGCGTTGCAATGTTTATTTTTATTTATTTATTTAATTAATAGGCTAAAATTAATAAATAAATATTAACACACATATACACAATTTTGTCTAACCCCAAACTAAATAAAGCTTGCACTATGGGAACTAGAACATTATATACTTTTTAATTATAAATACATACTTAGATGTATAACACCCAGACACAGAATTAATGTTTGTTTTCGGTGGGGATCGAACCCAACATCTACAGCGCAGAAGGCAAGGCTGCTTCTAACTGAACTGTAGCGGCTGGTTAATAATTTAAAATGTGGGCTTTTTTATACGACTTGCTGATGAAACAAGCAGACGACTCACCTAATGTTGAGTGGTTACCATCGCCTATAACAAAGCGTTGCCTCGTAAGTCACACTTGTTAGGAACGTACCCTACGAAGTACCCTGCGTCCACCAACCGAGGTATACAGTTGTTAAGCCTCATGTGCCTGTAATGTCCCCGGCACCCACACCCTTCAAACGGGAACACGCTGCGCTGCTCACAGGCAGGAATAGGCATGGTGCTAGTATTTCTCCGGACGAGCTCTTCACTAAAAACTCTACTTGATTTCTACACACAGCTTCTTCTACTACTTGAGCGAGTTACCTTTACAGGCTGATGATGATGACTCATTACTTTTCACTGCCAGTAAGTACGTGTTAATTTATTTTTTGCCGTATCAATGTAAAACATAATGAACCACCTGCCTCCCAGTGACGGACTCATCCAATTCTAGTGATTGGATGTCGGATCCTATTCATGAGACCGTAGCTGGATAGTGGTAGGGCTGCCTCGCAAATTAAAAAAAACACTTGGCTGTAGGCTTTTTAGAAGGTTAATCTACAGCCGTCACAGCTTAGTACGTCTACTCTTGAAAACGATAAACTAAGTTTCGTATTGTCGTTTTGAATTACACTGCGGGGTCTTGGTAATCCATCTCCACAGGCAAGTTGTTGCTACCTGACATGTCCCGCAATGTAACTCGAAACTACAAAATTAGACTTGCAGGTTGTGGGTTCGATCCTCATCGAGAAACATGTGCGTAATAAACATAGATGTTTGTTGTGTCTGGGTGCTTTTCTAAGTAGGTATTCATAAAAAAGTATATAAGTATTCTATCACCTCTCGCTTCTCATAGTACAGGTGCTGCTTAGTTTGGGGCTATAGGGCGTTTTGCAAATTTCTGACAACAGCCAAGAAAGCGACCAATAGAATTAGTAGCTTAGTTCTTACCGGTTTTCATGATTCTTTTGAAAATCATAGTATCATAATAGGATTTTTTATGTAGATACAATTTTTCATTTTAAAAGTAAATGCTGAAATCACCTTAATAAAGTCAGCAAAAACATTGGTTCTCTATTTGGCTCCTTATAACCAGAGAGCAATAACCTTTGTGTTTGAAACTAGCTAGTGAAAACCCTAGTTCTGGTTTTAACTGGTCTAAACTGGTACGGACCAGTGCCTTGATTACGTATTATGCGACAGTTTTGCAACAGATATGAGTGGTATTTTTTGTTTAATATATTAACTGATTAAAATACTATAGATCCTATCTGTACACCATCGCAAGCGACCTAGAGATAGCCCAATTGTTTCAAATCTTTATTTTGAATTTCGCTACTGAAAACTATGAATAGTTTACCTTCTTTCATACAGTAAATGTACTAAGTAGTACATTTAGACTGTTATCCTATGAAAATTGAGACAGGCAGACGATTTTAGAATAATATATCATTTATTTTAGGCCGTTTATTATTTTCTAACAAAAACATTGGTCCATAAATGAATACCTTAAAACAAAGTAAACATACATATTATATTTGATGACCATAACTAAGATGTCGTTTGCTGTGACGCATACTTGGTGTCTCGTGTCATGTTTCTGATGAACTTCCCGAACACGACACCTTTCGGCCAGAACCCGCTATCCATGCATATCGATAACTGATCAGACCGGCGAGATCCCAACTGTTCGACTAATTTGCAACGACCTTCTGTAGTACGGCTTATATCCCACGTTTGTTATCGCTGTTGCAAAGTACGTAATCAAGGAGGGTACAAAAACTCACAGAGGATTTATCATCACTCGTAAACACTGAGTGCGCTTAGAATTTAAAATCCGTCGGTGTTTTTGTGGTTTGTGTGATATTTATCATTTTTGGTGCTTGTTGCTTAGTGGCTGCCTTTCATTAAGGTCATGAGTTCAAACCTAACGTTATACGACGAAACTAACGTTTAACGTGTTACAAAGGTAGCTTGTAAGCGAATGAATAAATAATTAAGCAGATCGTCAGTTTAAAAAATAAATATAATTTTTTGGAGCACTCAATCGACTAATATAGACAATATTAATAACCATGAGATTTGTTATAAATTGGAACGTAAAAAGCGTCAGGTGTCTTTGCAGCGTTGGGCGTGGCACGTGTCTCGTGTGCGACCGCCTTAAAGTATGGAGTAGAAGTTAAGCTTACATTTTGAATTACACTCGTAGAAGGAGCACTTACCTGCAAATGAGAAAAGTTATCGTTAGTTCGGAGGACAATTAAAGACTCCGTCTATTGAAGCACAACCATAAAGGCATAAACACAGAACTAAGCAGAATGCGCGTGGATTTGCTCACAAGTAGCTATTAATATAAGATATCATAATAGCTACTTCTATTCTATTCTATCAAGTCAGTTGAACCAGTTCCACGGAACTTTTAACCCCCTGCACCTTTGTAGGGGTTGAATTTCAGGAATTAATTTCTTAGGATATCACCAAAAACAAAATAAGTACTAATGAGATTGTTTTCTTACTTTACATAATCAATCATTAATCATTATTAATTATCTTATTTCAATCATTTAATTTTTTAATCCATGCGACCAAAAATACGTAGAGCATAAATACATGAACACAGTGCAAAAGGCAGAGTTCAGAGGCCGATCAAAAGTTAACCGCAGCTGAAAATGGTTGGAGTTTCTTAAAGCGACGTTCAAGACATGTTTACCTCAATTAAAGTCCCGAGTGCTCCAGTAAATAAAGGGAGTGTTTGGCGAGGACCCTCCCACTAATAGATTCTACTCATTTACAACTAACGGGTACTACAACCTACCATGGGCTTGCATTCTCGATACCAACTCGAACAACACCTAGATACTTGTTCTGTGAGAACAGCACTCCTCGCGAGATCTTATAGCCATGCAATGACCGACACTTTCTCCTTTCCTAAAATTGAAATCCGTCCATATATAACGCTACAGCTAACTTCCTGTCCTTATGCCCTCTCCACACTCTTATTGGTTTTTTTTTTTGCAATATCTTAAGTACAACGAAGCCGGAGCAGGCCGAGGAAACGTTGGCGTGACGACCTCGATAAGTTTCATAAATCCTGGTGGAAAGCGGCAGAAGATAGAAGGCAGTGGAAGGAGATGGGGGAGACTTTTGTCCAGCAGTGCGCCAGTATAGGTTCAAAAAAAAAAGATATCTTATGTTATATCTTGTGTTTACATAAAGTTTTTAGTGTAGGTGGTTTTCAAATTTAGTTGTAAATAAATGATGCTTCGCAAGCTTCCTCTCCTTTCCCGTTTATTTTTACTCCAATAAATAATCACGATCGGTAAGAATATTTAAATGAAAGTTGTGTAACAACTTGTTTTTGCCAAAATCTAATTTTAGGCTGTTTAATTTAATTTAAGTTATTAAGACTATTTTAGATGTCAACCCACGCCGCATCTTCACAAAATACATGTAGTTTGTAAAAATTATATTCAATAGAGATGTATCTTAAAATAATATGCCCTTCTCAGACAACCAACGCTTTATATTTATCTTCGAAAAAAGAAAGTACAACTCATGAAAAATTCCCGATCGTATAAGTTTTGCTTTGAATTCAGTTCCTTCGAGTCAATGAAAAATATGAATCTTTTGTACACTCGAGTCATGAATAAAACATGGTAGGGGTCCCGCTGGGAAAGTTAGATATTTCGCAACTGTGGCCAAGTTCAACTAGATTATAACTATCTTCATCTTCGAGGAGACATGTTACTTGACAAGTTTTGGATATCACATTCAACCCTTCCCTTTCTACCCCTTCAGGAATTGATTCTACCTAACTTTTATAACAGCCAATTTTGCACAGAAGAGCAAAATTTACCAGGGTATCTACTCCAAAAACCAAAGACGTAATTTAGTATTATCGTTTTAAATAACATTGCCTGGTATGTGAGGCAGCAATAACTATGCCATGGAACGGTTACTAAGTTACTCCGCAGTGTAACTTGAAACATTAGCAGATTCGTTTACAATTTTTTGGAGGAGACACACACTTTGCTTTCAGTCTGAATAAGTCTACTGCTGACTGGTAGGTACACCAGTACTCAGAAAATGCTGCTCCTCATCCAGCTAATGATGATGATGATGAACTCTTCTTAATAAAATCGGATAAAATCCCCAGACAATTAAAAGCGTCTTAGACATCGTTGTTCCCTAAAAGGAATGCTTTGACAAACTCTACCCCTTTATATCAACCCTTTAGTAAATACCTTACTCCTCATAAAACACTCTTTAAGCGAGTAATCCTCATCTTAATTCAAGCACCAGATGCAGAGAATTACAACCTCTTTGTGAAAGTGGGCTTAAAAGCTAAAATACTTTCACCCCCTTCCTACCCTCTTTTAAACAGAAGCCGACGGTGTTTTTCTTATATCATGTCGTAACGAGCCAGGTATGCGACGCACAACTATTAGTATGTAGGTATGTTGTTTTTTTCTGGGTATTTAAAGAGGCTAAGGGGTCCAATAACTAAAACGACCGATGAACGTATTTGTGGAAATGAAAGGGATAGTCACGAAACAGATGCTTTGAAGTGCTAGAAAAACCTACTTAGTCTTCTATCATGTCAATGGTCAACCAACATATCAAATAATTTTTAAAACATAAGCCAGAAGCGCCATCTTGGAAGTAAACCAGTTTTACATCAGTTACCGCATTACTAACTCCCGCTGTTAGTAAGTGCTCATACATCACAGGACCACCACAGTTAAATTAAAAAAAAAAAATTTTGTGAGTATTGTTTTGAAAATATTGACGTGAGGAAGATATCTCTAGCTCCCGGACTACAGGTATTACGTAGGGAGTTTCAGCATTCCAGCACTTTCAGGTTTGACAAGTTGACGTTTTGTGCATCCAACTATCCAAAGTGAAATTCACTGCTCCATTTCACTATCCACTTTTTGTAAACTTTTACAAATTTGTAAATTGAAATTGCGGAAGTTTTAGAAAAAATTTAAAGGTGGTTTAAAAACGCACATAGTTTTTAAACCACCTCATGGCTTTCAAAGCAATAAATACATAGAATGTCGTATTTACAAGTATTTACTGTCCCGAGCATACAGGAATTGTTCTGAGATTTATGCTGATTTCAGAAAAATACAAAAAAAGTGATAATGAAGTTATCACAAACAGAGGCGGTTATTGTGCCTCAATTTGATAGAGGCAAGGTAGTGCACGGTCTTACGAACGTAACCTGAAAGGTAACCTTTTGCTGCAGATTATTACAAGTATATTAAACGGTTAAGGAAAATACCGCGAGGAACCCGTGGCTTAGTCAGCTCCGCACGTATTGACCATGTGCTTCCTGTGGATGAGGTCGACTAATCTGTGAGGATGGTATACCTATGCCTACTCAAATCCTGTTTCAGGCACTACACCTACTACGCTCAAAAAATGTCCAGAAATATTTATTTATTTTGGGAACGCTTCCGATTGGCACTGATCTGGATCAGTTGAGCTACCTTAGATCGTTTGCAACGGTCTGTAGATAGCTCAACTGTTTCATATGTATTTTGTACTAACCATTATAAAAACTTGTATTAGTTAATTTTTTTGTAAATAAATGTTATTCCTCTTTATTTATTATTATTATTTAAATAAAGCACATGAAAATCATGTACAAGACTACAAACTAAAATGCAAGAGTTTTACTGACCTTTGTATTTATTACAAAAAAGTTATTAAAAATTCTCTTGCATACAAGAATTTTCATTAAATAAATATTATTAAAAGTTTTATAAGGTATAAACGTAGAACCCGTGACGTAGCTTGTTTAGCAGGTACTCGCGAGCTCAGATCTAGATTGTCCTTGTCCTAGTTAGGGGTCCCGGGTGAAGCCGAGTGATCGCATTATGCACGACCCTGGAGAAGCGTGAATAACTTCTGTTCTGAGATGTTGCATAATATCTGACCCGACTCAGAAAAACAAAAAAGTATGTTTTTTTTTTAGACTGTTTAGTATTTAAATTGCAAACTTACGTTCTAGAGAGGCTACCGTCAACTCGGTTGGTTGCGCGATAGTTTCTTGATTAATAACCCGTACCGTAGGTAAGCCTTTTAAAGTCTTGTATTAAAAAGATCATGAGAAACAAACAGGAATTACCCTGATGTTCAGTTTTAGCCACTACTTATAATAAGGAAAGTCGAAAGTCACGCACATTACTAACATGACCTACAATGCAATGTCTTGCGTTCAACCTGAGGCATATAAATGTTAAGTCTTGTTCCTGTAAAGTACCCGTTTTAAAATAAGGAATCCTTCCTTCCTTGACTCTATCAAGGTCACTATTATAGCTCTCAGAATCAGCAAATTGAAGCATCCATGGTCGGTAATGGCTCGTAGAACCAAAAACCGCTGAAAAATTGGTTCTTGAATAGCGACTGAAAGACGAGATCTAGGACGCACTCCTATCCGATGAACCAATGATATTGCTAGGATCGGGGAAATCGGTGGAAAAGGCTCAAAACTCTTCCTGAAAACGTATGGAAGAGACTTTCGTCCAGCAGTGGTCTTCTGAGGCTGATGATGATGACGATGAAAACAAGAGTCTCCTTGTTTTCATAATTCAAAGGGAATATTCTGCGTCATTCTATCGCCGGCCATATTTCACTACCAACTTAGTTACAGTAACTCAATACAGCCTTAATTCTCCGCTAGAGGCTTTCGCGTAAACGGTACGTTGCTACGGCCCGCAGGCTACGAAGTGCTACGGCGTAGGTGTGCTACGAGATCAGCTACGAAAATTGCTGCAGCTTTTTTTTTGAATCTTTCATCCTTTCGTTTTGTTTTATTTTTCAAATCATTATTTATCATCAGCCCGAAGCTAGACTTAGAAATCTCGTAAATATTTTTAGAAAAAACTTTTCTTATCTTCAGTCCGTCAAAATGTGGTATGTTTGGACGTACCTCTGACTACCTCTCTTAGATATCCTCAAAGAATCTTGAGTAGATACTTGGTACTAAGAGATCTAAGGGGATATCTACCGTGACTGAGGATTAAGTCTAGTAGCTATTTTCAGTCCAGCAGCAGCAGGTGGAGACCCGGCATAACTCCTAAGTACTAAACACCACTACATCACCAGAGTTCATACACCATCTCATTCTCCTAGTTATGCTATAATCTAGTGAGAACATGTGACAAATTGCCTGCTTCCTCATTCAAGACCACACGATACGGATGGAAGATCAGACAGACGAACTAACCCCCGTGTGTCTCATGATGATAAATGCTGAGTAGTGCAACATAGGATACAATTACTAAAAAAATGTGACCTGTAATATATTAATTATTTGTTATAGATGATGGTTACCACTTAACATCCGGTGGGGGCACACCTGCTTGTTCCATCAGCAAGGAAAAAAAATGTTATAAGTACTCAAAAATCTTTAACAAATATTTATTAAGTAAAAAAACAAACTTCTTAACTTCTCGGTGCATGTTTTTTTTATTTATACATTTTATCAAGAGAAGATTGAACAATCATGTTCTAGGTAAGTGTGCTACACTGTCAATCGCATCATCGCTTAACATTAGGTGAGATTGCGGTCCAGCATTTGTTACTGGTAAAAAAAATTTACTATAAAAAACGTGGTTGGGCATAAGCACTACGATAAATAGGTGGTATTTTGAACTTTAAGGCAATGAAGTTATGAGTGGAAGTTGTAAAAATACGCGTCGGGATGTAAAGTTTGAATGTTGAATCGTGCGGTCTAGAATCACACAGCCCTGTCCGTAAGGGGGTAGTTACTCATGGTCATCTAATTGATGGCTAGGGGTAGTTATTAGCATTTCCAGTACCTATATACAGCTAGTACAATATTATACAACGTTGACTGTACATACCGGGTGTAATAAGATTACTTTCGAAAACTGCAACTGCGCATTCAGAACATCATTCTGATATCAAAAAAATAAAATAACGCAAAAAAAATCGACACTTAGTTTTTGGCTTCAATATCGACAACGCTTCATAAACAAACATATGCACCTAATTATCTTATTTAAAAACCGTAAAAATGACGAAATACCAAAAACAGCAATCCTAATGAAACACGACCATCTGACCAGTGCGTTGACCTAATGTTAAGTGGTTACCATCGCCTATAACCAAAGCCTTGTATTATAGGTCACGCTCGTTTGGAACGTGCCCTACGGTGCACGGCTCAATGTACATCAACCAGGTACAAAGGTGTATACTCGTAGCTACCCCTAAGTAGAACATTTTTAGCATTATCAGTTCACGGTTCAAAAAAATGTCATCTATATTATTAAATGTGTCAGAAACTTCGGCTGATCCAATAAGTATCGGATTTCATGTTCAGAGCCAGATGTGACACAGTTTTGCATATTCAATACATTTTGCAATATTAAAGCCATGTTCACCAATCGTTGCATCTGTATTGAAATAAAATGAAATCGTTTGAAATTAAAAATAGGAGCACCAATAGCATCGTGGGAGTGATTCCGCCTTTTAATTCTAAGGTCGTGGATTTGAATTCGGTCGTAAACTAATAGTTAAAAAAGTTTGTAGATTAAATGTGTAGTTTTGTAGTAGTTGGTAGTTCCTTTGGAATCTTGAATCTATTTTTAGGATTCCGTACCCAAAGGGTAAAACGGCACCCTATTACTAAGACTTTGCTGTCTGTCTGTCTGTCTGTCCGCCTGTCACTAGGTTCTATCTCATGAACCGTAATAATCAAAGAGTTGAAATTTTCACAAATGAATATCAGTCTTAAAGATCCAAGCCTGCAACCTTTCAGATAGTAGTGTCGTTTTCAGTTACACTGGTGTTTTTCTACATTGATTTATGCTGTGAATTATTGCCTTACGTAGTGTCATATCTTTCACACTAAACACTATTTATACAATTTCATTTAAATACTTGTATCTTCTTCAATTCAAAGCATACAAAAGCAATTATGCAGATAAATGGCATTCGATTTGTATCTGACGGCTATTGATAATACAACCGGCGAGCGTTATAAATTCAACAATAATTGATCCAACGTCTCTAAGGAGCTGGACACAGTAAATCAAAGCAGAAGTACAACTATAAGTTTCGAAACAATAGAAGAAAGATAGTTTGTTTGAAGTAGTTTATTGATTTAGGCGTGTCTTTGTAAAAGTATAAAATTAATTCCCTAGCCTATTGCGTCCCACTGCTGGGCAAAAACCTCCCCTAAAGACTTCCAGCTCTCTTTCTCTCACAAATTGCTTTGCATGTGGAAATAAAACACATTCAATTAAGAATTAAAAAAGTAACAAACTAAAAAAAAAAACCTTTGATATAACTTAAAATCAAATTGTAATAATATATTCTAAACGGACAAAACGTTAAAATATGAACAAAAACCAAACACAAATAAAACCTACTTGTAGCCAAAAGAATACAAATAGTTCATGTCATACTATAAAACTAAATGTCAGAATATTTACACTGTGTCGCGGTTGTCACGTCAGCGAATAATAATTCAATGTTGAATATTGATGAGGCCGCTAGATGGCGCTGTCGCTGCTCTTTAGATATCTCCCTCCCTCCCTCCCTCCATTCCGTCCCGATATACCTTATTGGGGTAGGAACTGTTAGTTAGACCAGCAGGTTGGTTTATGCGTGTTTTATACATTCATATCATCACTTTAATCCCTAAGCACGGTAGATATCCCCTCAAATCTTTTAGTACCGAGTACCTACTTGAGATAACCACATTTTGCAGAAGTGGATATCTATTCCATGCGTGACAGGTTGCAAGCCCGTCGCCGCGCCCCTAGTAAAAGTGTAAAATCTGGTTTTAGTACCTTAAATTTTAAGGAATTGATAAATATTTGTGGATTTTTACACAACGGCATCAATCCTTAAACTAAGCATAGCTTGTACTATTGGAACCTGATGTCTGATGGAATACATTTATATGTTTTTAGGTAAATGCATACTTAGTATACAATATAACACCCAGACACAGAACAAAAATCACACAAATGTTTGTCCTCGGTGGGGATCGAACCTACAGCCTACAGCGCAGGAGGCCGATCTACTACTAAATGGACTGTGAGGTGTGAGGCGAGGTGAGGTGTTAGCGATAATAATGCCCTAAAAACCTCAGATAATCATTATAACTAGTGTGGTGAGAGGACTAATGCCTTGTATAGTCAAGCCTTAAATAAATAAAGCACGACCTTTAAAGTCAAAACTAGAAGTTAGTTTATCCGAACCAGTTTGGGAGCACAAAGAGATGAATATTGAATAAGTGTGGCTCACTCGCTTCCGATGCTGCCGGTCCATCGAGGTACAGCGGGCCATACAACCTGCGGGTCACCATGTTCTTACAACTAAGTATGTAAGTGTTTCTTATGGTATGTGTATCACTTTAAAACGTCTCAACTGTTAGTACATTCAATAAGATATAATAAAATAGTTGAGTTATCTACATACCGATGCAATTAATCTACAAATAGCTCAACTGTCAACAGTCGCTGACGCTGACTGTGGCCATTAGTGTCACGTGATACATAAAGCAGACAGAATCATATGCTGTTAGTTTCTTGCCCACTTCTAGGCTTGGTCAAGATGAAATGGCGCTTGGATTTCAAAGTGATTCCAGGGTATTTCTGAATATTTTTTTTAAAAAAATACTTAAAAACTTTAAAAGAAACTTTAAAATTTATAGACAAAAGGTCAAGAGTTTTGTGGCCCAACATCAAGCCTATTGAACGACGTTAAGTCTCTTCTATACATCTATACCTTGCCTTTGAACATGCTACGATTGACTTCAGCCCTCTACGGCGTAGAGCCTCTACGCAGTGTAGAGGCTCTACGCGGTGTAGAGGCTTTACGAAGTTGTTACATGATAGACTTTGTGATTGTAAAATAATTCAGTGTGTATTCTCATCTTTATGACGACAGTAAAAATATTTTACGAATATTATGTGTCATACCATAAAACAATTTTATGGCTCAAAATGATTTTGCCATTGTATATTTATATGTTATTTATAAAGTTTTTATGATAGGACAATATTTTTTCCGTTGATCATATGTTGTGGGTTCAAGTCTGTTTTTGTATAAAAATATTATTGTATTAAGAAAATGTTTGTGGCTTATTTTTCAGACTATTGAAAGATCCTTAGATAACTGGTCTGATTCAAATATTTTCAAACTTATTATTAATAAGCATTTCGATAAACCGAATTAATTTTGTCATTTCAAAACGTGGAGAATACACAAGTCAAAGTTAAGTCAGGAATGAATGCACTCTGAAAGTTGTTGAAACTTTCAAAGAATTTTATTTAACTTCAAAATCTCTTCAGAATTCTGTTCTTCTGTTCAAATTCTTTGTTTCAGTTCTGAAATTACTAAATGAAGGGTTTTTATTCAGGTATTTTTGTTATTTGGGTTAACAAAGAATTTTTAAATACTTTTTTGAATTGTATTCTTCTACTAATGAAACGAGCACGACTTCGTCCCCGTGAAGTTATTTTTATACAAACTTCAACCCCCACCTACTAAGGGGTTGAATTTTTTAATGCACTTCTACGTGCTAAGACGAATATACCCTGACAATCTTACGTCTCTACGAGCAGTGGTTAAGGCTGTGCTTTGTATATATGTCAGTCAGTCAGCCAATCAGTCAGTTAGGACAAAGGTTTTTATAATTGCATTCTTCTATTGACAGTCGTCTGCGCTGGAGCTAGGTAGCGTGTGTGAGTATTTGCTATATTTTAATAAATGTATTTTTTTGTATAAATGAACGATTTAAAGCCATTTTCCATCTAAATACTTCCCGCGTTTTTAACAATGTCGGCAGTTCATCGAGTAAGAAGGCATCCCACGCTTTGTCTTCTGGATCGTAGTCGAACCTTTATATCCCAGCGTATATCGGTTCTACAAGCTATAGGTGCTACCCTAAGCAATCTAATTAAAGTCTCCCTAATCCGAAAACCGTTATATATTAGTCCCGCCATACAAATAACTATAAAACCGTGATTGTGTGGATGCACTCGTAAACCGGCTACGCTCCGCCATAACTGGCTATAACCGGCTGTAACCGGTCGGCACTGGTTCGGGCCACGCCATTGTGCTCGCCCATTATTCTACCATTTGACACCTTTCAACTATTGTCACCTTGAGTTTTGGAGCTATAGAACTAACATTTAGTAGTAGTAGAGCTCATTAGTGAAGGGCTCATCCGAGGTAGTTCTAGCACCATGCCTATTCCTGCTTATGAGCAGCGCAGCGTATTCCAGTTTGAAGGGTGTGGATGCCGGTGACATTAAAAGCACATGAGGCTAAACGAAAAGTCGGGACTAGGCTTATATTTCGTCTTTAAGAACGTGCCTTGCAATGCACTGCGTCCATCTACCTGACGCATCTGTATGCCTCAGTTACATGAGCCTAACCACCTCATGTAGGTACCTGTAGTGTCACCTACAAGTCAAACGTGCTGCGTTGCTTGGCGGCAGGAATAGGCATGGTGCTAGTACGCACCCGGACGAGCCCTTCATTAAGAGCTATACTACTATCGTATACTCCTGAAATTATACGAAGGAAGCTTATGTCCAGCAGCGGAATCTCCAAACGAATGCTTTCGTTAGTAATATCCTGGATGTCAGCACAAGACACAGCTGGTTCCGTGGACTCACGTCCATTATTCCATCCGCTTCTTTATTGTTAGCTAAATTGTCACCGTTCACTTTACGATGCAATCTCGCAAGATGAGCTGCATACAGGCACTGGACCACTCTGCAGGTAGACAGGTGACATTGACCTATATACTTCGGGTAATATTAGTTTAGACAGGACTTACAGCTCAGGGACACGAATAATATTAGTATTTGTGGTGTTAAGGTACCGTGTTGACATTTGAATTACATTACGGAGTATCGACAGCACAACTACAGAGTGTTGCCTGGCTGCCGCGCAGTGTATCTCGGGTTTATATAATATGTATAAACGTCTGGTAGTAAGAATTAACCATCAAAAAGTTACCCTTAGTAATGTTCATGAAACTTTTTAGTTTTTTTCAAAGACACCAACTTTACCAATATGTACTCGGTCTTAGCATGAATAGGTTGGGCTGCAATCAACGCTGGTTTTCTAGAACCGTTCCACGATGCCTCGGATCCACTAAACCAAAGTTACATTAATTAGCCTATAAAAATCGGTCTCCATGCTTACAAATGAAGAGGCCTACATTCAGCAGAGGCCTTCATTAGGTTGATGATGATAATGCTCTTATGCTAGCCTAATACATAGTAGTGTGTAATCTAGGGCATATCGTTAGGTTGTATCTCGCCCAAGTGAGCCATTTTTCACGAAGCTAGGCCGGCCCATTACGGAGCTTAATTTGCTGAAATAATTTAAGATAAAATTAGAATTTACGGGAAGATGGCTGAAAAAGTGCTGTCATTTCAGGAGGTACGAAGTAAAGTCGCAATTACATTGTGTTGGGGCGTTGTCGCCACGGCTTACTACCTCCTTACTAAAAAGGCAAATATTATGCATAAAGATAAATAGAATAGGAAATATACCATTGGAGCTAAATTATAAAACGTGTTAAATCGATAAAAAACGAAAAACCTCGGTTTGCCATGTGATTCTAGCACGACGATGCATTAGTCGAGTCTAAACTTCTTAGTCTTGAGCATCGTCGCAAGGTAGCCAGTCTGTCGGTATTCTACAGGATGCATTTCGGCGAGTGTGCCTTGGAGCTCCACAACCTGGTTCCCCCGTCCCCGTTCTACCATCGGACCACCAGGCGTACGGAGACGAGACACCAGTTTATGGTTGATATCCCTTCCTTCCGCACCAAACGCTTTGCCTCAACCTTCATAATGCGCACAGCAAAGGAATGGAACTCGTTGCCGTCGTCTATTTTTCCGGTCACATATAATTTGGATGTTTTCAAGAGAAGAGTGAATAATAGGTACCTTCTAGGTTAGCGTGCTACATCGTCGACCGCATCATCACTTAACATCAGGTGAGATTGCGGTCAAACGTCTATCTATAAATAGTAAAAAAAAAAAAAAAATTCTAGCACTATATCTAAGTGAATCTTGCACATCCTAACCCATGTGATGACAATAAATGTATTGCGTATTAAGGTTTGCAACGAGCAAATAAAAACCAGCCAAGTGCGAGTCGGACTCGCGCACGCAGGGCTCCGTACCATTATTTATAATAAAAACGACAGAAAAATCACGTAATAGCGTAGCGTATTACTACTATACGCGCGCGGTTAGATGATTCCGTTGATGTTGAACATGAGTGGCTTGTGATTTCTTCTTATACTTTTTACCTACTGAATTCGTGCGAGGCAATGCTGTCTTATAAGTGATTAATACCACTCAACATCAGGTGGACCATAAGTTGGTTCCTTCATCTGGTGACAGAAAATACTTCTCTGATTATAAAAAGTTACTTTACTTAATACATTTGCTTAGAAATAGGAGAGATGTTTACACCATCCTATTTACACCCTCCTTCAGAGGATGGAGGCAAACACCCTTCAAATAGGGATGGGACTGCTCTGGTGAGCAATATCTGCTTCACTAACTAGCTGACAATTCAGCATTCACTGACCTAACGGTATAATTAACGCTGGGTAAACGTTGGACGTGTTTTTGTCGAATAAACTCAGCAGGGAAATATGTAAAGTTTGTTTCACATAAGATATTTAGTAAGTTTTTTTATACTTGGTCGCGAGGAACTGGCGTCTAGTACCACCTAGCTTTAAGACCATTTATATTGTTTCCTGAATATTACCTCCTAAAATATATGTTTTATGACTTTCATATGCCTGCTATTCTAATAACATCTAAACGTTCTATTGACACGAAAGAAGAAGAAGACAATATGCCTGCTATCACGCTGAAGAATTTTTACTTAAACTAGAAAACAAGACTGCAAAACAATACTGTAAGACAGGATTGCAAGGGACGTCTTAAAATGAAGATAAAGGTTCTCTCGTTCCCATCTCTAGTTATAAACATCGTCATCAGGTTTTTATAGTCTGTGTACCGCGCCCTCTCGCGGTTTGTAACGAGAACGTGGGAACCACGGTTGTACTACCAGCCGTCGCATGCCCTGAGCACGAGTTTGGACGTATTTGAATCATTAGCGAGCTAGTCAAATGTCGACTTACACAAAGTATGCTGCACATCACGTCATGATATCTCGACCATTTTTTTATGAGTCCAATCAAATAAAAAAACATCAAAATCAGATCTCATAAGGCGGAGATATTGAGTAACCTTCTTTTTGCTACATATCGAAAGTCCCCGATGACTGAAAAAGAATCTATAAAGTAGAAAAATCTGTCTACTAAGTTTTGTCTAGATTAGTTGTACAGAGTTGTACAAGACCTTTAGAGGAATACCAACAAACTGACACAGAAAAGCTAACTAGCCAAATTTGAGGCAGAAACGCTTTGCTCGCTTGGTCAATTATTGGTAAATATTACTCACAGCGCCATCTCGTTTTTGCGATGAGAACCGACTTAGCCAAAAACTATGTTTTAATCATGCATATCTCAGAAGCCTGTTAGAAGTCCACAGCTGGACAAAGGCCTCCCTTATACGTTTCGAGCGCTTTCTATCCACCTACCTTCCGCGGTTATTCTACGAGTTTCTTTATTTCTGATTCTATCCGCTCAAATAATAGATCTGAATTGGCAAGTTGAGTTGTGAGGAGGGTAGTGGAGTCAGTGAAAGGTGAGAAGGCGTTGGCAAGCTCAGCACGTAGCGGGTCAGCTGTTGTTGACTCGGACGCTATTTACATGGATATTGGACAACGTTACATGACACACGCTACCTGAAAAACGGTGGTCGTCATATCACGCCCGACATATACCCGACAAGCTTACGTAATACACAATGGCGAGCTTAGCAATATTTTTTTTGTTGTTGTTTTTTATTATTTTTATGAATCGGATAAAAGTTACTTTTTTTATTTTACTTTACGTAATGCATTTGCGACAGGCTTAATTAAGTTGTAGTTTATAATCCAAATCTGACGTTTGACAGTACTTACAGCTTTAGAAACTATCGTGCTAAATGTCTTCTTCTTTTTTTCTTCCTTGGCAACTGTCCGTCATTTGACAGACAATTTTTCCAATGTCAAGTGGATTGAATAAATAGCTTTTAGTCAAGTCGAGTCTGTAAAAAAAGGAAACTCCTCTGTCATTGGTTTTGAGGAAAAAGATGACGTTTCTTTGCAAAGAAGAAAATATTTTCGTTCAAATCAGGATGCCACATAATACATTTTCATTTCAACTGATCAAACTTGTGCTAAGTTCTCAAATAATGATGGTTAAAATGCCAGCAAAATTACACATCAGAACCTAAAATAACACTAGGAAAACAATCAAAATGAAAAAATAATGTTGCTTTCAAAGATGACCGAATCTATTTACGCATGTTGCAAACTTGTCGCAAACTATTGGTATATTTGCATCTATCGCAATTTGTATGTATTCTGTATCATGTCCGCGCAACTAAACCGGCCCTAACGGAAGACCAGCGTGGGTTGTTGCCAACCCGCATCATGCTGAGCTAGGTTCCAATTTGTAACACTTTTGGATTATTGTTAATAGCTGTTTGTTTTTTTAGTGTTTTCGTGTGTTGCAAATCAACTATTATTCTATTCTATTCTAACTACTCGCAATAGTGCTATATGACGGCAGCGTCATACTAAAGTACTTTGCTTAGCGCTCTGTATGCTAATCGGACGCTAGCTGCTGTTTTGCAGTTTATGAACGAGTGCGTTTAAAGTTAAACTAGCTTTCACCTTCCCAGCCACTTTATTACTAGTATATTTTGGCCCCGAACTGAGATTTTAGATTTTTTAAAAACTACCTATAGATATAAAAATGTTCATGTAGTTCAGATCATCGGTTTGACAATAATGCTCGAACATACATCAAAAAAACTAAATGAAATAGCTTCACGACTTTAATTACCAGGCACGGTGGCTATCCTCTCTGATCTTTTAGTACCAAGTACTTACTTGAGATTATTTGTGAATGTCTGTGTCAAATGTTATATTTTGCATATACCCACAATTTGCAGTAGTTGGTATACGAGACAGGTAGAAAGCCCATCACCGCTGCTACAATACAGACAGTATTGTTCCGTTTTTCCTCACGATATTTTCTTCCGTTTGAGAGCAGTAGCATTGACACATACATTTTTCGCACGACCGGATTCGAACCCACGACCTTAGGATCAGAAGATCACTCCTACTAGACCACCCTATAAGCCTACCAAATCTAACGCAGATTGGATCTACGGTTATACGATAGTTATGCTCAAGCGAACTTAACTTAATACAAACATACAAAACGAATTCGCCCAACTACCGTTTAAAAAGTTACAAAAACATGAATCGCCAAGTTATCTAATTTCTCAGAGAAAGCTGTCACTCCGCTCACCTCACCAATAAATGTAACAAAATGTAGAATCCCGTCCGCTACAAATAACCCCAATATGCCGGTATATGCAGTAAATCATCCATTCCCCATAATGTCGGATGTGGGCGGTCTTATCGCTGGCCGCACGCCGCGCCGGACACCTAATATCCTTTTAGATTTATTTCAGGAGGATTTATTCTTTATCCCGTGCTTCTAACAAAGTGGTGACCGGTTTGTGGAAGCGCTTAGAGAGTTTAACCTGATTTGTAACGGTGACACTACAGCCACATGAGCTGCCTACATGGCCTGCCCATTGCCACTTCACCTTGAGCCACATGAGCTGCCTACATGGCCGGCCCATTGCCGCTTCACCTTGAGCCACATGAGCTGCCTACATGGCCGGCCCATTGCCACTTCACCTTGAGCCACATGAGCTGCCTACATGGCCGGCCCATTGCCACTTCACCTTGAGCCACATGAGCTGCCTACATGGCCGGCCCATTGCCACTTCACCTTGAGCCACATGAGCTGCCTACATGGCCGGCCCATTGCCACTTCACCTTGAGCCACATGAGCTGCCTACATGGCCGGCCCATTGCCACTTCACCTTGAGCCACATGAGCTGCCTACATGGCCGGCCCATTGCCACTTCACCTTGAGCCTCATGAGCTGCCTACATGGCCTGCCCATTGCCACTTCACCTTGAGCCACATGAGCTGCCTACATGGCCGGCCCATTGCCACTTCACCTTGAGCCACATGAGCTGCCTACATGGCCGGCCCATTGCCACTTCACCTTGTTGATTCTGAGAGCTTTGTCGGTGACCTTGGTTCTTTTACGGATTTCTTCATTTCTGGTTCTATCTCAAAGTCAAAGTCAAAGTCAAAAATCATTTATTCAGTAATATCCGCAGGGATCATCTTGAAACGTCTTAAATCTAGGTGAATCTAAGCGCCAGTTTCTCGCGACCAAGCCTAGAAGAACCGGCAAGAAACTTACGGCTTGGTTCCTACCGTTTTTTTGTATGATCCTTTATCTCGTAGTGAAACTCCCAGCATCGCTCTCTCCATAGCTCGTTGTGCGACTCTGAGCTTGTGTATGAGACCAATAGTTAGCGACCACGTCTCAGTTCCATAAGTCATCACTGGTAACATACATTGATTATAGACTTTCGTTTTGAGTTTTGCTGTGATCGTGACGAGATGGGCCGTAATTTCCCGAACGCTGCCCATCCGAGTTGGATTCGTCGGCTAACATCTTTGTCGAAGTTGGACTTACCTAGTTGGACCGTCAATCAATACCCTCACCACTAAAAACCAGGCGGGCTTTATACTTATTCAGTCAACAAGAATAAATCTTGCAAACAAAGTAATAATTGAAAGCTATTGTTGATAAAATAAGTAGGTACTTTAATATTGTACAAACCCTAAGTATTATTTTTAATGCTTTTGAGGTCAAAATACCTAACACGAAATATGACAGCTCCGTCATCCTAAAGACCGCTACTTTAACTAAAACGTTGACACATTTATTGTATAAATCGTAGTACCATTTCGATCATAACATAATTGATTTGACGGTGAACAAATTTCTGAGAATGCCGTTTTAAGAAATTTTATTAATGACTTTTATTCTTTGTTACAAAGATATTTGAAAAGTTAAGATTCTTTGACAAATAATTCAAGTTTAAGTAATGTATACAAAGAACAGCATGACTTTACTGCCTCAACCTACTTGCTAGCTATAATGCTACTGGCTTTTGTCCATGACTTTGCATGGTTTTCGAATAATGTGACGACCGATGTGGCGCGGCGGGCAAAAGTCCGCCTGCGACGCAGGAGGTTGCGGATTCGATTCTCGCCTTGGGATAAATGTTTGTACGATCTGCAAATATTATTCCGGATGTTCTGGGTGTTTTCTATGCATAATAAAAAATATATATGTATGTAATGTATTGTATTAAGTCATCTAGTACCCATAACACAAGCTCTGCTTAGCTTGGGGCTAGATGATGCTGTGTGGATTGTCCAGCATTATTATTATTATTATGTGAAAATAATAATAAAATCTCCTGTATGGATAAAGGATGAAGAAAGAAAGAGATAGCTTCACGACTTTAATCCCCAGGTACGGTAGATATTCCTCGGATTTTATAATACCAAGTACCTACTCGAGATTCTTTGAAAGTCTCTAAGGGTAGCCAGAGGTACGTCCAAATGTAACACTTGGTACATAGCCATATTTTACAGTAGGTAGTATTCCATACCGCCGCTGCTAAAATACTAACTATTTTCCTCACAATGTTTTCCTTCACCATTTGAGAACACTGGCGTTGCGCACATATTTATGGATAAATATTAATAAACCTGTTTTGGATTAGTTTAGGCCTCGCTTACGACACTTATTGCTATATTTTTTTTATTTTTGGTATTGCGTTTAAATATACTCACATGTACAAAAAATATTAAACATGTACAAAAGTAAGTAGAGGTTAATAGCGTCCGCCCCAGGCCGCTGAAAACAACGACCTCGGCCGGCAAGTCGTAAAACGTGTGGTAACTGACCCCGCGCCGGTCACTTGATCGCTGGGCACGTGTTTTACGTGCCTAAAATTTGTCCAAGCATTTATTTTTATAAAATTACTATCAATAGACTATGTGGACGCCAGTTATGTAATGACCAAAAAACTCTGTGTTACTCTAATTCATTTATCGCAAGTTTCATTAAAATTAGTCCGGTCATAACGCAATAACTCCTCTGACATTCTACATTTGACATTGTATCTTGGACAGAGAATTAGTTTAGCTATCCAAAGAGGTAACTTTTTTTTTATTAAACTTTTTATTTCAGATTCACATCCATAATTAAAATACTATTAAAACACTTAAATACAATCAAATTACAATAAAATGTCACTTATACAATTAAATACTTACTGAAAATTACATAGCTAAATCAAAAATAAAATATTAGACAATATCAAAATTAAAATAGAAATATTCAAAATAAAGTAATGTTACATAACGTCCAACCCCATCGTGACTTTCATCCATCTGTCTTGTATGGGGCAATCAGGTCGGGAGATAATCATTTTGAGGATGCCATTGCAGCTGTCTTGAGTACGTCGGCGTAGAGAGGCCACTTTCTTTCGATAAATCGCGTGAAACCCATCTACCCCTGCTTCTGCAAACGGTAACGTTGCCAGCCTTTTGGGCACACTTCCTGCGGTCAGTGATTTACATTCTGTTTTCTACCTATAGTGAAGACCCGCACTTTACTATAGGTAGAAAAATTTATGATAAAATATGTAGATATAAGGTAGATAGGTTAAATATTGATGTAAAATATTTGATACTAAATTACTTCCGTTACAAAAAATATAAAATATATATCTCTAGATCATTGTAGAGATTGGCCAAAAAATGCTTTTGTCTGTCTGTCAGCCTGTCTGTCTGTTCTCGTTTACAGGTCGCATTTTTCAACCGTCTTTGCTGATTATTGGTCATGTTCTTATTTAAAGCCGATCACTATTTAATTGAAGGGAAGACAAGGGGGAAACGGTCCCTCCCTATGCAATACCTAAAACCAACCACTAACAAACCATTCTAATTCTCATTCATTGTGACGCGTCACGACACGTGGTGCGAGTTTGTGTTTCTATCTTTAGGGAAAGACCCTACGCTATCTTACGTTCGTAAAGACGGTGACCGCTGACAAGAGATCGTGGTTTAACCGAGTTTGATTAATGACTCGAGGCGCCATTGGTAGCCGAAGTGAAGTTATTTATAAAGTTATAATTTTTTTGACAAATAACTCAATCTACCTCTTAATTAATAAATTAAGCAGCGAGCCAGACAGAGAGAGCTGTATGCCTCTCTCTCTCTCTCTTACTTAGCGTTTATAAAAATAATATTTCTAGACATTTTTACACAAGATTATCTAGCCCCAAAATCGGCATAACATGTACTATGGAATTCAGATGACTGGTAGAATACTTATTCATATTTTTAAATAGATACATAGAATACACATCATAAATACATAACACCCAAGCAAAGAACAAACATTTATGTTCATCACACAAATATTTGTTCTGTGTGGGGATCGAACCCACCACCTACAGTTCAGAAGTCAGTGCTACTACTAATTGAGCTGTGACGGCTGTTCAAGCATGCAAAATTAATTTAATGCTCGTGCAGACTGCGTTATGCCATAGTTTAACATAATCTATGTAGTTCTATATTTAAATATTACCACAAAGCGCGTTAAATCATACTGACAGCGAACAATAGGACAGCCAATCAGCGAGCTTCATTATTCGTTCATTCATTCAACCATTCTTTCATTCCTTTCATTCTCCCGGGACGGATTACTATCGCTTTTACTGTTCAGTGAGCTTTGATTGACAATAATTACTTGATTTCAAAGCTTTGAATGAAAATTAGCTATCAATTTTGTAGGCAGAATAAGGACTGGAATTTAATTAAATAGGTAGTGAATGTCTGCTTAAAACACGAGGTTTGTAAATAAATATTTTGGTACTGTTTTCAATATTGCCAGGATTATTGTAAGAAAGTTATATTGAGCACCGGTGGTCTAATGAGAGTGACCTCGCCTTCTGATCCTAAGGTTGTAAGTTCGAATCCGGTCGTGCATCAATGGATTTTTCTGTTTGAAATTCGTATGTACGCAATGCCAGTGCTCTCAAACGGTGAAAGAAAACATCGTGAGGAAACCAGTTAGTATTCTAACAGCGGCGATAGGCTTGCAACCTGTCACGTATGGAATACCAACTACTGCAGAATGTAAGTATGTGACAAATGTAATATCTAAACGTACCTCTGACTACCCCTTTAGGTTCTATTTATTGTTATTATTTTGGTGCATCCTTTTGGAAAAAAAACTGAAATCAGGTAATAAAATAGAGCCAATTAAAATACAGCACTTACTCCGGCTAAAAGGATTGCCAATTGTATTATCCCCATAACCCGTCCCATTAGCTGACCGAGCCTACCTGTCCAATGCTCTACTATTATGAACCTTATAGTTCTACACAAACAGCTGAAATTTCATGAAGCAATGTCTCTGTTGTGCTTTTTACGTTCATAAACAGAGGTTGAAGTACAATAAAATAAAAAAATAACGACTTTAATCCCAAAGCACGGTATATCGCCTCAGATCTTTTACCATCAAATACCATCAAATACCATCAAATACCATAAAATACCATCAAATACCATCAAATACCATCAAATACCATAAAATACCATCAAATACCTACTCAACATTCTACGAGAATGTCTAAGGAGCTTTAATAAGCCAGTACTCCTAAATTGCTACAGTTTAGTTAATACTAGTGTTGAAGTTTATAAATAAAACCTCGCGAACGAAGGCAAAAGAATAACTTCAATCCAAGAAGTTTTGATGTGAAGGATGTAAAATTAAAATAAGGAGCCTACTGCACCACTTAGGGTTGCATTTTGTATGAAAATAGCTCGCAATTTCACGTAAACGTTACAATGACCAAAACCATTTGCATTTTTCAACAGATTTAGACAAAAATTGGCACACAAGTTTCTTGATTTAATTAAAATTTAAAATCGATCGCGATTTATGATTCGGAAAAAGATAGGGGTGAAATGGGGGTAGTTGGCTGTAGTGTTATGTACCGACGAATTTTAATGTTTGAGAGGTACAATTAGGACTTAATTCTATACAAGATATTGCGTCAATTTTGGGAAAGATCAAAGTCTCGGCTATTGCATGGTTACAAGGGTCGCGAGGTCTGTTCTCACAGAACCACTAGCTACAGTTTTATAAATAAAGCAAGTTGTTACAAATCCTAAAGCAATTTTTTTTGTTATGTTTAGCGAGGAGTACTTTAAAAAGCAATTTAGAAAGGTTTAACTTCGTCAACGTCTCCGAGTGTTTCTGACGAGGAGGAGGACTGAGGCATCCCCGTGGAGGCTGGCTGCCGGATTAACGGAATCTCTGCGATTGGGGTCACCGATGTGGCTACCACTGGTTCAGCTTATGTTTTATCTAGCCTTTGGAATTTGAGCTTTTTTAATATGAAATTAATTTTTGCTGCTGGATTGAAGTGAAATAAGTGAGATATCTGAGGGGATATCCACCGTACTTGGGGATTACACTCGCGATGCTATTTCTTTTTTCTTTGTTTATGTTTCATCTGTAAGTCCTTGTATAGCTATTTACAGGAACAGGCCATAAAGTTTGGTGGTGATAAATCACGTGTACGATAGTCTATAACATAACAACATTATCCAGAAAGGCCCGAGATAGTCCAGGATTCGGGAGTAATGGGTTTTATTTGACAAATTGAGCTCAGCCCAAATGTGACTGATGGCCGACTTCTAGAAAAACGCCGACGAAATTAGTTTTAGGTAAGTATCTTTACTAGATTATTTATTTACAACATTAGTACCTATACATTTTACACAAATGTAGAACCCACGCTTTGTAAATGAACTCGGTTTTCTGTTGGCACTTATTGTAGGTAACAAGAAAGCAGAGTTCAAATCACTAATCGCTGATAGTGTCCAAAACCCTCAGGACCTGTTTGTATCACTAAATAATGCTTACGTATTCTGTCCCACTGAGCTGTAGACCTCACTTTGGTGCTAAAATTTTTGACCCTTATGAGATGTATATCTTTGAAATGTGTTAGTTTAGTTTGAATAAGTAAGGAAGTATCCCCAATATTTTCAGAAACAAAGGAAAAAACCGCGGCGTTTCAAATGTAGGCACGAGCACAACTTAGTGGTACCTACATTAGATCTAAATTAAACATACACAGCTCGAGGCCGAATGTAATGTCTGTGAAAATATATATTATGATCCCAGAAACCATTACGACCCAAGATAATAACAAATCTTTTGACAAATACTAAAGAATGTACTAATACGAAAAGCATACCATGCACTTAACGAGTATTTTAACGATCAGATGACCAATGACGACTAATGAATGATATTAATGCCTATAACTAATTGTTATTATAAATGACTGTATTCTTTTTAACGATACCTAAAATTTTTGCTTTATGAGTTACACTTTTTTAATATTTTTTCTTTATATGCACAGCTCCGCTATACTCTGTTTGAGTATATTATGTGTATTGCCACCAAAACCTGTATCTTGTCCTAAGATCTGACAATGTCAAACCTATTTACCTAATAAGGTAACAAACATACAGAATACGGAAAAAGCTGGGCGGAAACCGTGGCTTCGTCCGCGTCCCGTACCTGCTGTACCCATTTCGGGAATCTCTTTTTAGTACACCTCAACGCACCAGGACAAATACATTCTGAAAATTTCAAGTCTCTACGAGCAGTGGTTTAGGTTGTGCGTTGTCTACATGTCTGTCAGTCAGTCAGTCAGGTTTTTTTTTATAACTGATGCAGATTAAAGTAACATCTAATAATTAAAGACGTTTGAGGTAAACAAACATTTTCCAATATTTTGCTTTGATTAGGTAAATTGTATTCGCATTTCATTTCTATTTCTATAGTAGAAAGAGAAAGCTACGACAAGATTAGATTGAGAAATGATTGAATATTTTATACAGACCAAGTGCCTTTTTTATTGGTCGGTGGGTTTGTGAAAGTAAGTGGCCTAGTCACAGAGTTTAGGGCACCTAAAGGCCTCCGAAGTATGACAAAGCCCAGATTTAAATGCCACTAACGATCACCCATGTAAATGGTGACCATGCAGAACGTTGCTTATTTTAATCGATCGCAACTATGTAAGCTTTGCGGGCTACCTCACGATGTTTTCTTACAACATTTGAGAGCATTCTAGTACTTTGTAAATATTTCTATTGCAGCGTGTAATCAAACTATTATGAGCTGTATTTGTATACGGTTAGGGTGTACAGTTGATTTAGAAATCTATTTCTATTTGTATCCCTAGATAAATTCCCTTGTCTAAATTACACAAAGCACAACATGGATACTAGAGAGTAACAACAGTTGGCTATTGCATACTAGATTCTATGTTCGTACTTACGTTCATAGACAAGTTGTGGTCAACATTTGGATGGGTGACCGTTAGTAGGATTTGCTTCTACCTTGAAAAACCATGACCAAAATTCCGTGTTAACATTTTGAGTTACACTGCGCACATAAACTACTATAACGATGTACGGTTACTGAGTTACCCCCGCAATGTAACAAAAACGCCAATACGAAACTTAGTTTATAGTTCTTTTATAGTAGGCCAGTTGAGTTATTTAATGCATAGGAGGGCACGGGCTCTAGCAATCGTTAAACTGTGGGTTTGAGGCCTTGATGCTCTATGACTAGAATTAACCATCTACTTGTATAACTTTTTGGGCGCTTTGGTTAACGCTGTAAGCCCAAATTGTGTTTATTTTTAATAAATAAATAATAAATAAATGAACCTATCCGCCAATCAAATATAAATTTTTCGATTTTCTCTGGTCAAAGTTTTCTCTTCCTACTTTAGAAAAAAAGGTTTAGAAGAGAATTTAATTTCACTAAATCAAAGCAAAGTATTAAAACATGTTGAATAAATAAATAAATAGGTATATCTGTGGGTAGGTACGTATAGACTAGGAAAGCAAACAACCGTTCCACTCAAAGGCTCGTTTATTACTCCCGTACGTTCATACACATCATAAATAAATAAATATAGTGGGAGAAGGACAGCTGACGTGGTTGTTCGCTAATTAGGAAAGATTTGACGGAAAACTTATCTACCTCATTTTCTTTCAGAATTCGTTAGGTAGTCGCATCACGTATAGGTAGTTATGACTCTGTAGTAATCATTATCTGCACAAGTCACTGCACACTGCTAGATATCGCGCTAGTTATGGCAGGTAGCGGCCGCGGGGAGAGGGTGACGGGCGGCGGCTGGCAGCTTGCCAACGATAAGCGATTCCAATACGGAGCTATCGTAATGTACTATGAGTACTAAATAAAGGATTAGATTTAAATTTATAAGGCTACCTATTTTGCGTAAGTGATCTCAAAATTTGAAATGATGAAAATGTTTATGAAAAGAATAACCGGCCAAGTGCGAGTCGGACTCGCACACGAAGGGTTCCGAACCATTATTTATAGTAAAAACGGCACAGAAAATCACGTTTGTTGTATGAGAACCCCCTTAAATATTTATTTTATCTGGTTTTTTTAGTATTTGCTGTTATAGCGGTAACAGAAGTACATCATCTGTGAAATATTGTATTAATTTTTGAGTTACACTGCGGGGTAACTGAGTAACCGTTCCACAGTAGAGTTGTCTCCGCCTCATATGCCGCGCAGTGTACTTCAAAATGCCAACGCGAAACTTATTTTATATTTTTCCATGGTCATTATGCCAAGATGTCATTTTGCATGTAAACTACACCTGAGTGAGTGGGGCACATGGGGGCTGGCTGCGAGGGCGAGGGAGGGTGGGGCTCACCCCCATGCGGGCAGCTCATGAGACAGGGCGAGCCGCCATTACAGCTAATTGATTGATCACATATGACGCATACACATATACGTCATTACCGATCCTAATCGCGGGCTCACCTCTGCGGCGCATGGATCATCTACACTTACTCACATTCAAGGGGTTTGATTCCCATACATCACCTCCTTCCCATATAAGGTATAATATGATATATTCCCATCGCAGGGCGACTAAGGAGTCTATGTCCAGCAGTGGACCTGTTTAGGCTTCAAAAATATGTACACAAACAAACAAACATTTTATGAAGTTGATTTCATTTTTTTGCCTTTTTTTAAGTACTATTAGCAAGATTTCAGGAAATACAGACTTTTCGACCTCTACAGCTTCATGAAGACCGACAGTCCGTCCTTGTCTATGTATATTTCCATCTCGGCGGCGGCCTCAAGGTTGTGGGTCACATATTTCGAGTGAATACAACATTCAATGATGAACTCTACATTTTAAAATAGTCTCAAACAACTTGAAAATAGTATAAATACTGACATGCATTTGGCACAATGCCTTCGAGCCCCAAACTGAGCAAAGCTTGTACTATATTTTTTCTTAATACCTACATAAGATAGAAAATAACACTCAAATACAAAATAAGCATCTACGTTTATCACACATATGGTTCTGAGTGGAGATTGACCCCACAAACTACAGCGCAAAAAAACAGAGTTACTACCAACTGAGCTGCGACCGTTGTCAAAATATAGGTAAGTGGCTTTTGTAATTTAAAATTAAAAAAAAAAACAATAAAAATTATTCATAATCTGTGTCAAACTGTGCTTAGTTTGGAGCTGTACGGCGCTGTTTGAAATGTCCATTTATACATATTTTTGTGAAAAAAGTAAAAGATGTAAATAAAAGAACCGTCAAATTAAACCCCTGCTTTGAAAGGGTGTAAAATATCTACTCTCGATAACTTGTGTCTTTTTGTGCTGGTGGAACAAGCATATGGTCCACTTGATGTTAAGTGGTAACCATCACCTATAACAAAGCATTGCCTTGTAGGTCACGCACATTAGACGAGAGTCCTCCAACCTGAGGGCTATACATGTTAAACCTCACGTGCGTGTAATATCACCGGCAGCCACACCCTTCAGGCCGGAACACAGCAATGCTCACCTCACTGCTTGGCGGCAGGTATAGGTATGATGGTAGTACGCACCCCCCACAGCCTTTTTACAAAAAAGCTCTAGTACTACTAAAAGGCGCCATTTATTTATTAATTGAAAAAGTTTTCGTGTTCTCTTCCGCCAAAGGAAGATAAATTATACCAGCATTGTAATCTGCCTTAAAAATGCATATCGGGAGCTTTCTTTTTGCACCCTGTACTAAAAAGATTTATCTTTAGAAGATGGATGGGGGAGTGGAGCCGTCAAGTGCGAGTCGACACAAGCGTGTTTGCCTATCAATCATTACTTTTTCAAGCTCGGCTACAGCACTTAGCAAAGGACAAACAGACAAACAGTACTCCATGTTGTATATATTGCGGAAACATTTATATCAGCTTTCACACTAGAAAAGCACCGGTGGCTTTGTGACAGTGACTCCACCTGAGGTCATGGGCTCAAAACCAGTCGTGCACAAATAGATTTTTTCCCTTTGAAAAATATATGTGCGTGCGCGCAACTAGCGTATGCCATTTGGTATGTACTAAATGTAATATTTGAACATGTCTCTGTCAACGTGTGTGTGTTTGTGTCGTGTTATACATTCATACATACATACATTCCCCTATATAATCTTGAATTTGATCCTACAAAATCTAAGATGTTTACCGTGCCTAAAGAATAAAGCCGTGGAGCTATTTTAGTACTTTTCATGTATAAATCAAACCGGCAACTAAGCTTCGTGAGTGAAAGGCAAACTCGTAACTATGTTAGCATGACGTCACTTCCATACAAGCTGCAACAATGAAGATGTTTACGAGCACATTTACTTCGACCACCGCCCGCCCAAGACAAATTCAAAAGGCGTTAACTTCTTTGCAGGTAGAACCAGGTCAGGATTATAGAGGAACAATGTGTGAATTCAAATCCATTGATGGATTACAGATTTTTTCTTAATGCATTTTTTATGCAACTACTGGTGGAACAAGCATATGATTGAAACTAAGATTTAATTGTCGAAATCGGGCTTGCCTGAAATGTCAGTTTCAAGAAATATCAATTGGAATATTTCGTTACTCAAATTGGGGCTTAGATTGATGACTGCAATATTAGGGGTCACATTACATTACAGTTCAACCCCCACGCCGGCTACAACTAATTAATCCTCAGTCCGATGTGAAGATAAGAGCCATTGAGCCAATTAACGCCTTCTGATCCATTTAAACTGAGGTTCTTTATAAAGCGGGGACCGACAGATTTCGGTCATCATGTAGCGGTGACGGTGGTAGCAACCGTATGTCAATAATTAATATATAAGAAACAGCTTCACACACAAATAACGAGTTATCATAAAAATAATGAATAATTTGTGAATATAATTTTTGTCGTTCCTTTTTTTTGCCAAAACTGGCAGACGAGCAGACAGAGCAGACAGAGCAGACAGAGCAGACAGAGCAGACAGAGCAGACAGAGCAGACAGAGCAGACAGAGCAGACAGAGCAGACAGAGCAGACAGAGCAGACAGAGCAGACAGAGCAGACAGAACAGACAGAGCAGGGCCGCTTGATAAAAAAAGAAAAAATAAATCATCACAACTTAATTCCCCAAGCACGGTAGATATCCCCTACTATCTCTTAGTACCAAGTACCTACTCGATATACTTCATGTAGAGGATGTCAAAGGGGTGTATTCAGAGGTATGTCCAGATAGTACATTTGGTACATCTCCACATTTTGTCTGATAATTTTTCTGTATAATATTAAATAAACAGATAGTTATCTAGTAAATATAAAATAACTAGTTTCCTGAGCTATTTACAGAACATCACTTACCAATAATAAGAATGTATCGCAGAAGACCGAAGAAATTAAAAATCTAGTGACAGGTATTTAAGAAAAATTCACCCCATGATTCGATTTTTCACCCTATTACAGGGTAGGTTTTTACTTTGGTTTCAATAAACTCAAAAATGCACAAGAATGTTAAGTAAGGTACTTATAATTGTAAATACATACGTTTTTCATGTACTGATCAAAGGTCCTCACCGCGGTCCTGCCCAGCAGCAGCGCGTCCATCTCGCTCTCCGGCAGCCCCACCACCGCCACCGCCACCTCGGGCCCTTTCGCTGCACTCATACTTAATCACACGCTCACTTTCCTTTTAATAAACTTCAACTTTTCCTCCTTTTCGATTAACTCCTACTTTACTACCCCTTTTTTAATGAATCCTAGTTTTACCCCTTTTTTTGATAAACCCAATTTGACCCTTTTTTAATGTCCTTTAACTCCGTTTTCAATTAACTTCCACTTTATCCGTTTTTTGTTGAATTCCCTTATGACCTTGTTTAATGTGGAAATTCCAGACTGTTTTTTTTTATTTTAAAGGCTCACGTTAAACCCTTATTAGAGTATCCACTTTCACTCCATATCTCATTATCCAGTTCTAAACACTTATTAGCAATTTCAATGTTGCCATAAATATTAACCCTAATTTTAGTCCAAAGAACTTGTGTAATCACTGTATTTCACTATTTCACCCCTTTGTTCTAGTAAAACAGTCAAAATGGGTAAGTCGCTTTGTATAGAAGGATTTCACGACTGCAAAATGTTATGAGAATAGATTAATTAGGGCTGTACTAAAGTCTAAAATACACAGCACATTTCAAACTCTCGGGTCATTCAAAATGGCACTTTCCTCCGTGGTCGTAGCGCACACTTTCCCAGCTTATCACAATATTCATCACTCGTAATATTGAGACTAATTGAATGATGTTCTGCTCACTGTCCAAAATGCTTCAAATGTATTATTCAGTTAATTTTATTTCGCTAAAACTGCTACGAAATTTTACTACATTAAATATCTATTATTTGGTACACTTTTAACAATATTTCGATATGATTTTACACTCGCATATTATCGCTCGACTTTGAAATTTGTTGAAAGTTGCTGTGAATAGTACCTTATTTGTTCATAAATAAGGTTCCAAGTCAAAAATCCAGCTGGGATATTAACTTTAAGGGTTGGCACAAATGAATCACTTCACAGAAAAACAGATGTTTTCTTTTAAATGTTCACTGTTTTTGAAAGATCCACGAGTTTTCCAATCTGTTTAGCAATTCACTGGAACAGGCTTCCATAAATTGTTGAATATCTCGTTCCCGCTGATCTCGTAATCCGAAACAGTCCTTAGCCACTGAGATTTATTGTTCTTGAGATTTCATTTGTAATTTGTTAGTTTTTTTGAACTCGGTTCACAATACTGATAGCCGGGTGTTGGAGGACAGGGGGGCGGGGGAACGAAGAAGGTACTTTTATGTGTGGAAATGTTTATTTGTCTTTATAACGAGGGTCACACAGTGGATTGCAATTGATTATTTAATATTTAAATAGTTTTATTTTTATACAACTTGCTGATGGAACGAGCCGATGGCCCACCTGATAATAAGTGGTTACCATCGCCTCTAACAAATTATTACCTGATAGGTCACGCTCGTTACGAACGTGCCCTAAGATGCACTGCTCAGCGTTCATTAACCATGTCGTACTTGACAAACTTTGTTTTAGTTTATTTTCGTAATAGAAGAGAATGTATTTCGCAACAGTAACTTTTAGTAACGGTATATTTTATACTTTCGTGATCGGAGCACATATTACATATTATTACACGAGCATTTATCGTATTACCTTTTTTATTTATTTTAGTATGGATTCCGGATTTGTACGAAGATGCTCTTGTGTCCATTGTTCAGGTTCATTATCATTGTTCAGACTGAGCTATTTAGTGACTCATGGTAATGGCAAGACAAACTATTGAGTTCACGGTTACTCCTCAATATAGGGAGTAAACTTAAATTTTTAAAAAGGAATATAATTATATACATTATAATGTATTGTTACGGCGCGTTTAGACGGCGCGAAAGCTTTCGCGCGGCGGCCGCGCGGCGGCCGCGCGGTTGGCCGCTTGACAGGAATTTGAACGTTGCTTTCTAGAATATAAAGACGGTATTCGATATTGATGTTGTCAACCGCGCGGCGGCCGCGCGGCGGCCGCGCGGCCGCCGCGCGGTTGGCTCGGTATCAGGGGATTTCAACGTTTTCGTCTAGTAAATTGAGTTGAAATCACGGTGGCCGCAAGCATAGAAAAATTTTACCCGAACAAATGAACAATGATTTCATGGATGATTTCAAAAAAGATCGTAATACATTTTTTTTATGCGAGATTTTAATGCAGAATAACATCCAGTTTGATGGTTTAAATATCCGGCACTGAAATTTTATTTTTGTTTTGTTTAATGATTTATTTTATGTTTTAATTATACGGTTTGAGTGTAAGGGCCTTGCCTTTGATACCCCTCTATGTACCAAGACAAATATACCCTGAAAATGTTAAGTTTCTACGACCAGTTTACATTACGGTTTAGGCTGTGCGTTGTCTATTAGGTCAGGACAAAAATTCTTATATTTGGTAAAGATTATCCACATATACCGTTGACAAAGCTGTCGTCTGTGGACTAGATCCGTGTTGAATTCTTTTTCTAGTATTTCAACCCAAACTGCATTTTTGATATTTTTTGTGCTGTCTTATTTCTGCCTCTTACGGCTGATAGAGGGGAGCCACACTCATACAACCACTCTGAAAATACCATTGGCGAGCTTACTAATGTATGGTTTCTTGTCGTCAACCTCGCAGATTTTTTACTTAGCTAACATAAAAATAAGGACCTAAAATCGAACGTACTTAAATTAGCTCGAATGGCGTAACAACAGCTGATCACCACTTTATATCTTCTTTTGTAAGTCAATCTCAGTTTTTTGAGGTTCAAAATATATTAAACAGCTGATCACCACTTTATTTCTTCTTTTGCAAATGAATCTCAGTTTTTGAGGTTTAAAATATTTTATAAATATAATATGATTTGAAAGAATAGCTTGGCTGAATATTTCTCCCTTTTGTCAAGCATTTCACACTATAGGTTACCAAACCACAGGCAGTATTGTGATTGAGATACACTCAACCTGAAAACCGTGGATAATTTGATCTATCTCTCTTATAATAGAAGCTCAGCTCCATAAAATGTGAACTATTGAAATATCACTCACTTAGAAAAGAAAGTTATGTTATGATAATATATGTAAATTTTCCTACGCGATGGAATCAAGAATTATGAAATCCGTAGAAGAACCAAATCACCAACATAGCTTTCAGAATCAGCAAGTTAAAGTAGCAATGGGTATTTATCTCGTAGAACCACAGAGCAATAAATGATTCTCAAATGGCGACCATGAACTGAAAGATAATGCACAAAATCCAGTGGGCCAACGACATTGGGGTTGCGGGAAGTTGGCGCAAAAGTTAAATTAGTTCTTCCTGAAAGCGTAATAGTAGAGACCTACGTGGGCCAGATCAGCAGTGGTGATGATGATGATGTTGGGTTCTATAAAGTTTGAAAAAAGCAGATATGATCTTATTTAATATTACCCACAGTATCATTCACTGACAGCATCATTTTGATGATTTTGACTTACTTAACCTTTAATAATTTGTTGGTCCCAGGGACCCAAGGTTAAAAAAAATTATTTTTTTTTGTCCTACGTTGCGATAGTTTGTTATTAATTGTACTTTTTAACATTAAAGTTTTTTGTCAGTTATCTTCTAGTAAGAACTTGATTATCAAAGAGTTGATTAGCCTCGACATCATTATGGTGATGAAGATTCCGTATATTGTTTAGTGGCATCATGGACAAACTCTCTATGTTAATGTCCCGAATCCCTATAGAGATCGTTATTTTGTACATAGCCTTCCACAGTAATCCTCTTGCATCTTAGTTGCAACTCAATGATCAGGTCATAGTCTACCTTCTTATACTGTAAAGTTGAGCCTTTCTTTTTATATTTAAGAAAGAAATAGTTTTATGACTTTATTCCCCAAGCACGGTAGATATCCCCTCCAATCTCTTAGTACCAAGTACCTACTCAAGATTCTTCGAGGAAGTCTAAAAGGGTAGTCAGAAGTATGTCCAGATAGTACATTTGGTACATATCCACATTTTGCAGTATTCTATTACAATTTAATCCATTATATTTATTTTAACTTGATCGTAATTCATTGAAAACGATTCAAACACTGCATACTAAAGTTCAAGTTGATCCCTAGCAAAGAGTGTAGGGGATACTCAAGTTATGGTTAAAATCATGTTCCGAGAATTTTATAGTCAAACTAAGATCATTTTTATTATTTTCAAAATTGGACCCCGTGGACCCCTAACTTGAAAAAAGGGGTTAAAATGTCTTCATTTTACTTGTGTCAACCGCGTAGTGACCGCGCGGTTGGCTGCTTGACAGGAATTTGAACGTTATTGTTTAGAACATAGAGACGATATTCGGTATAGATCTCTCAACCGCGCGGCGGCCGCGCGGCCGCCGCGCGGCCGCCGCGCGAAAGCTTTCGCGCCGTAGGAATTTGAACGTTATTATTTAGAACATAGAGACGATTTTCGGTAAATATCTTTCAACCGCGCGGCGGCCGCGCGGCCGCCGCGCGGCCGCCGCGCGAAAGCTTTCGCGCCGTATAAACCCGCCCTTATTGTTTTCACTGCATTGCTACGCTGCACGTCGTCAGTATTTGAGGTAATTCTTGAAACAATGTTTCAGTTTCAGAAGCTCGTTCGCGCTGTGAGAATACTTTTCAATCAACTTTTTACGAGCTTGCTGACAGGTTTAATAATAAAGTGGTTCCCTAGTTTACGGTGGTGGAGGCGGAGGCCGCAGTCCAATCAAACCATGCCCCTCATAAACCTCCAATGATGGTAATGACCGGAAGTAATACCGACGTTTGTTACTACCGACGATAATATATTATTTACCACATAAGTCTTGGTCGCTTTAGTGGAGAAGCAGGGGTTTACACCCTTGTCGAGCTTCTGTTGATGTCCTTGTGAAAGGAAGTGGTGCTAACGTGCATCTGTTAGTAAACAGTACCGCTCGCTACGCTCTCTACAGGTTTGAACTAACCTAACCCGTTAGTTTGTTAGATAGGTTCGATTCCCAACAAGGATATGTATTTGTGTGATGAATAATGAATCTCATATTAATCTAATATATTTTATTTTGACATACATTCACCCAACGCCTTCTAGCCCCAAACTAAGTAAAGATAAATAGAATACAATATAACAACCAGACAGAATAAACATCTATGTTCATCACACAAATTTGTTTTCGATGGAGATTGAACCCACCATCTATAACGCTTGTACGAACGACATTTTTTTGACCAATGTTCTGATGAAACAAGCATATGACCCACCTGATGTTAAGTGGTTACCATCGCCTATAACAATGCATTGTTTTGTCACGTTCTTTAGGAATGTAACCTAAAATGCACTGCTCTACGTCCATCAACCTAAGGCATACAGGTGTTAAGCCTCATGTGCCTGTAATTACACCGGCACCCGCACCCTTCAAACCAGAACACACCAAGCATGATGTTATAATTAGATATGATGGTAGTACTTCCCCGGCGAGCCCTTCACTAAGAGCTCTACTACTACTAAACTAGACTTGGGCAAACACGCCCACATATCATTGTTGGGGTCTGTTTAAGCCTGTTTGAACTGAGCTCTCGGTATAAATAATAAGGCAGACAAACTATCAAGCTTACGTTTCCTCTTAGTACATCAGACAGATGTTCTGGAAAAACTTGTCAAGATTTTGTTGTATTTCAAGATGAGAGATGGGAGGTGTTGTACAAATACTGATACTTTTGCACGTCCTCTGTCGCAGAGTAGATGTCGTAAATAACTGGACACGTGGGGGTCTACCACCAGTGACACGTGACGCGACTTATCAATGGTTGTGTGACAGCCGACACAGCGCAGTTCAGAGTAGCTCTACCAATCTGTGCTGTAAGTTTAGGGTAGTTTTTTTGTTGTTGATGGAACAAGCATCTGCTTGTTCCATCAACCTACCTACCTGATGTTAAGTCGTTACCATCATTACAACAAAGCATTGCTCCGCAGGTCACGCTCGTCATGAACGTGCCCTACGTTGTACTACGCTGAGTCCATCAACCCGGTGCATACAGATGTTAAGCCCCGTACGTCTGTAATTACTACATTTAAAGTCGCGTGTAGTCGCTAGTTCATATTTATGGACAGATAAAACTTTGAGAAACATCGCATTACTTGGATTAATTTATTTTAATGAAAGCGAGATTATCTTGGGCTGGCTTATGATGAGGTTCCTTTAAACTTTCAAATTAAACCATTTTTTCAGGGCGCCTGAAACTGACGATATTGAAGACTACAGTTTTAAATCGAAGTGAAATAGTATAAGTCTAATATGAAACCTGTTGCTTCGCGTGGTACTTAACTTACTCGAATAAAAAGGTACCAATTTTGTCAATTGGGTGTGTACATATTTTAATTTATTTATTTATTTATTTATTTAAGAAAGACCAACAGCTTACTAAAGAATGATGCTAAGTAATCTAGTTAACAGAAAAGCCAATTAGCGGTCCTCACGATTACTTACAAACTAGGAGACAAGAAAACGCAAACAAACATTCAGTTTAACTACCTAGGTATAAATCTAACCATAAAATGAACAGGAAAATATTATGATTTGTACCTCATTCATCGTACTTCAACTAGGTATTATTATAGTTACAACACATTATAATTGTTTATTTAAATTTTAATCAACCGCAATACCTCTGAGGTGCGTCGAGATAAACAGCAGTGAAATTTATACATTTCAGTTACAACTGCCATTGTATCAGTTTAGGGGTTGAATTTTGGAAATTCTTTTTTAGGACACAATAACCAAGACAAACATAACCTGAAAATGCGTCGTCTCTACAAGCAGTGGCTGTGCGTTGGCTATATGTCAGTCAGTCAGTCAGGACAAAGATTCATATAATAATTGCATTAGATATATTTACAAAAAAATTATCGCCATCGCTGTTACTAGAATACTAACTGGTTTTATCACGATTTTCTTCACTAGTAAAAACACTGGTATATTTATTTCGTTTAGAAATATCCATTGCAATCCCAGATTTAAGCCCACGACCTCAGGATCAAAACGCGGATTCACTCCCGCTAGTCCACCGGTGTTGTAGATAAAATAATAAGATAAATAGTAGTAAATAAGATGATACATTGATCTTTCAGAACCATAAACATGTTAAGTTATTTGCCTCAAAACTCAACAAGCCGCTCTTTAAGAAATGAGAACGTTATTATACCTGTGGTTACATTTCGCTACGTTGAATGCGGTTACTATAGGTTTGTGCTGCAACTTGTGACTCCGAAATTTAAATCAGATTTTTTTATTAAATTGGTTAAATATTTTCCTATTACTACAAATAAGAAAGACAGCAGAAAGCAGATGTGGACAAGGAGACTTTTCAGTACAAATTATGTTCTTTTCTACATTAGAGTTGTTTTTTAAAATCAACAAACAAATGAAATTCAGTGTTTAAATCAATTTTTTAAACTATGATAGCTGGCTCAGCGCTTCAGCATTACTATTTTTGGATCAGTTTAGCTATCTCTAGATAGTTTGCAACGGCTAGTAGAAAACTTAACTGTTTTAAGTATACATAACTATTATAAATATTTGTATTTGTTGTAATTATCTATGGAATTAATTAAATCTAGAAGGAATATCATTTATTGTTTTAAATGGTTTTTGTATTTGTAAGACCTTTGTTCAGCAGTGGCAGTCTACCTACTTTTGATGATGATGATGCTGACCAATAAATTACACTGGTTTTAATGTTCTCCGAAGTCCAAAAGAAGTTTTTTAAGTCCGAAATAGGACTTTGAAAGGTAACACAGACACATCGCTATTTCAACCCTATATTCCCATAGACTGCGGTCTAATCAGGCATGTGCTTACAATCAGGAAACGAAGCGAACCCTCCCTTTCATCCCCTCACTAGTTTATTCTTAGTCACGACCGCTTGTAGGGTCGTTTGTAAGGAAGTAGACAGCACTGTGTGAATACTGACCAATCCTCTTTCATTAGAATTAGCTTGGAGTACATTTTGTAAGGCAACGTTAAGTGCTGGTAGTTTTAGGCTTCACTTTGTACAGACTAACACATTCAATAATAAGAATACATTATCAAGCCGTGCATTATAGGGCACGATCCTAACGTGCGTGGCTTGTGAGGCAAGCCTTCTTACAGGATACGCGGCGGTTACCACAAACGGCGGGCTCCATTTGCCTGTTAGTAAAAAATTAGGCTACGCTATAAAACAACCACTGTGGTGAATGCACAGAGCGATTCAATCTCGTTAATTCTCAGATAAAAGCCCAGTTTTTTGGAACATTTTCATTTTCATCCAACATTGTTATTGAAAATGCTACCTTTAATTATATACAGCCTCCAGGGTGTCTTCTTGTAAGAAAAATACTCTTTTTAATCTGAAACCAGTACTTGCCGCTCTTAAAAAGCAGCGCCCGTTATATGACTAACGTAAAACAGTAAAAATATAGAAAATACATCATAATATAAAATAACAATTTACACTAAAACCTAAAGTACAATCGGCTTCTTTATCGCTAAACAACGATCTCTACCAGACGACCTTTGGGTGGAAAGAATTGTGAAATTTCCATGGGCTGGTGAATGTGATAGACTATAGATTTGGTATCTATCATGAAAGTGACTAAAATATTATCTTAGATGTTTCTGAGTGATATTAAGGATTCAAATAAAAAAAAAACTATTTATCTCTACCAATTACAAAAAACTTTATCCTGTCTGATTCTGACTTGAGATTTTCAGGGTAACATCGTCTTGGTACGTAAGTGTACTAAACAAGGAATTCACCCCTAAACGAGTTCAGCAGGGGTTGAAGTTAGTATTAAAATAACTGCACGCAAACGAAGTCACGTGCGTTTCGCTAGTGATTTATAAAAATGAGTTAATATTTTCTTTAAAGTGATCTTTATGATTTATTTATGAGATTTTCTAACTTTTTTTCCAACCAGCAAGTCATCATTTCTAATAGAATTTCTACAATCACTAATACTGCGGCGCAATAATATTGACAGGGAAATAACTCTTTATTGGCCCATAATAGATTCCCATCCTGCCGACCCCTCTTAGTGTGGGATAGGCAGGAAGACGATGATGATGAAAGGATTGCTGGGCGTTTTCGCTCGCGAGGTTTTCGTTCCTAGAAACTATTTTCATTCAAACTTCAACCTCCGCTGCTCCTATTGTTGAATTTCAGGAATTTCTTTTATATAAATATATGAATAAATTTTATTATATTTAACACAGAAATTATTGTTCACAAAATAACAGTAAAAAGTAGGGAGACTTTAAGAAGGCCGTGCCATCCCAAAACCGTTCCTTCTGGAAACGTCTAGAGAAGGCTTATGTCCAGCAGTGGTCTTGTGCTGCTGATGATGAAGATGATGACTATCTATTTAGCTTTTGTAAAAAGAAATTCATAATAAAAGTTGTTTTCAACCTAAAGGCATCTCAACTTCTATTACAGCTTCCGAGTTTTGTATATTTCTTTCACCAACATCAAGGAGAATGTATTGTATTCTAAATTTGTTATTACTTTTATGAAAAATGTGTGTTTTGAATTAGCAGCCACCGTTTTATAACGGCCGTGACAGTCATTACTGAAACTACAGTTTACGAAGCTGCAAAATTATTTTCACTAAACAAAGAACAACACGGCTGCGGAGCCCGGGGCGCCGCGACCCACCTGCGCCGGTGCCCTACATTGCAGTACTTTGCATCTTATTAGCAAAAATAAACAAAACTTCCATACACAGTAGGCCGGGGACGAGTGTCGGCAGAGATACCTTCAAACATTTCACAGGTCACTTTAGTTCCAGTTTTTTATGTAACACCCATGTTGGCCCACCAGATGTTGAGCTCACTAAGCAAGTTTATAGAGCACATCTCTCAAGGACGTGCCCTCGGTCTCTTAAACGTAAAGGTAAGTCTTGTGCCTTCCTCAAGATGTTTTCTTTCACCGTTCAAAAGTACTGACACAAACATTTTGAAGTTCTCGAGGTAAATTCTGTATATTCTTAAGTCTTGTAAATTTCAAAATTGTATTCTTTATAATAAGTAATTCCCTAGAGGCTTCAACGTTTCTAATTCATAACACTGTTCACATTATATTCTGTCAGTAGTATGTTTATATAATCCTTAAATTAGAAGTTGAAGTAAGCCCGTAAAGCTTTAGTTTCTGTAAGGCGGCGACCGTCTTTTGACATCTTGTTAGAACGGTGAACGTGTAAACACGGGTTATAACGGACCACAAACTAGGTGACTTGGATGTTTATCTTTTTTCTGTTACAGTTCGAAGTTAAACCTTTGGTAGTAGTGTGGTTCTTAATGAGGATGGTGGCTGGCTTAGAATAGGACCTATCAGTTCCCTCTCAATGAGGTCTTGAAATGTCTCAATGAAAATTGTATCGTAAGTGTCTTACGAGACGATGTGTTGTTATAAATTATGGTTATCATTTAGCATCCGGTGGGCCACCTGCTTGTTCAAACAGCAAGTGATATACAAAAATGTGTCATTCTCGTGTTATTCTTTGAAGTTGAACCTTATTGTACATCTATATCTAATTGAATTTGAGATGAGTGGAATTTAGAGTTGTAAGACGGACCGAGCAGGAGTTTTGTTTTATGAAACTCATATTTAGAAAGTTAAAATTTTGCAAAGTTCATGAATATAGCTTGACTTCCACACGTGTTAATGTAAATCAATCTTTAAGGGTGTAGGTATAGAGACTGCCCAAAAGTGAAATTATTCTTAGTCGTACAACGGCTGTTGTGTAGCGGTAACCGTTTCTGAGGAAATCAAGAGTTAAGGAAATTGTTGAAACAGCTGATGTGCGTGAGGGTAGTACTAATAGTGTGTAAACACTTTCGAGAATTTAAATCTTAATTTCTATTCATAGAGATACCTAGAATGAATTCCGAGGTGCAAACATTATTAAATAAATACATATTTAATTATATTTTTATTTAATTATGTTTGCAAGAGTAAACTAAGAAACTTTTATTAAAAAAAAGTACAAAAAGCCTTTCTCAGATAAAAATTACAGAAACCTCTCCAACTCATAAATTTAATTCCTAGGTAGATATCCCCTCAGACCTTAAAAGGCCTACCTAGTAATATACCAACTGAAGGTTCTTTGACAGCTGTCACAACTCAGTTGACAGCAGCCCACCGAGGGCAAATGTTTGTGTAATCAACATAGAGTTTTGTACTCTTTCAAAGTGTTATATTGTATTTATTGTTATATTATTTATAAAAACGTGTATAAGTATTCTATCAGACGTCTGGTTCCCGTAGAACAAGCTATGCTGAGTTTGAGGCTAGATGATGTTCTGTAAAAATGTCCACAAATATTTATTTATATGAGGATATGTAATGGGGGTAGTCAGAGGAACGTTTAAATATAACATTTGGCAACATACCCATAAATTATAGAGTACAACTTAAATCGTGAATTTGATAAAATGAAAGTTTCTTATCATCATTTCCCAGTTCTTTCGAGGCGGAGTGTGTCTCTCATCCAAAAATGGACGTAAATTGATGATGTTCTCGACAGAATTGGAAAGGGATGGAAACATCTGGTTGGTCTGTTTTTCTGTCATGAACTATTTTTCAGAGCCTCGTGATGTACGACGCGGTTTATTTGGAACTGATTTTCATATAATTTATTGAGAATAACTACAAGATGACATACTTGATGTTAATCGGTTACCTCTACTTGTTATTACTGGTTGGAGCAAGCACATGGCTTACTTGATGTTAAGTGGTAACTTAGATGCATAAACCAACCAACCAGCAAAGCATTGCCTCGTAGGTCACGCCCGTTTGGAACATGCCCTACGATGCACTGCTCAGCGTCCATCAACCTAATGCACACAGGTGTTAATCCTCATGTGTCTGTTATGCCTCTGGCACCCACACCCTTCAAACCGGATAACCTACTCTATATAAATTTGTCGTTAATGTAAATTTAAATAGTAATAGTTCCAAGAGTCACTTGTTACCTAGCCCGTTTGTGAGGGGCTGTACTACTACGAAAATTGTGTTTCTGTCTAAAGCGATCACAGTAATAAATAATAGAAAACGTAGGTAAAAATACCTCGTAGTGCATCGTAGGGTACGTTCCTTATGAATATGATCTATGAGGAATTGCTTTGTTTATGATGGTTAACAATTAACATCAGGTGGGCCATCTGACTGTTCCATCAGTAGATAGCTTAAAAAGTTTTGACTTGAACTTTCGATTGATGATGATGTTTGGTAGACTATACCCGGTTACCTAAGGTCACTGGTCACTTTATGGTCACCCTAAAAGTAACGTTAGACGCGGTTAAATCTTTGTGATTAGTAACTAGTTGGCGGTTTTTTCCTTGGTCAAGTTTTCCAGCGATTTTGACCTATTTGACGAATTTCAGTTAATAATTTTTAGAGAACTCTACTTTTCGGCTTTATAAAGCGGCACCTTTACGCGAGATATTCATTGTTGTATAATAGCTTAAAACTCAATTTCACAAATGTTTAGTACATTTGAGTATTTATTCATTGCAACCCTTCAAACGACCCCCTTCTACGTGTACTCACAAATAAATGGTTCCACACAAGATGCACTATCCTAGGGGTGTATAACGGGTACAAAATAAGTATAAAAAGTATATTATCGAAAACTTGTGGTCCGACGAGCAGAGGCGAGCGGAGACGCGCGACGCGCGCCGAGCCTCGCCGAGTACTGAGCGCGAGCGATGCCTGGTGCCTGATGCCCGATGCCCGATGCCCGATGCCCGCCGGGCGCTTTGTTAGTAAATATAACCTTCTTAACATTTTCAGGGACTTCACAATTGTTAGCACCGATCCGGGTCGGCTCCATCTTACCAACGTCCGTGGTTAGTTTACTGGGTAGTGGTGGGTAAGTGGGTACTTAGAACGATAGTGAAGACCTTGTCAAGGCACTGTCCCTCGATCAAACACCTGTACAGCATCGGAGCCATAGATAGTCCTGCAGAGGTTACCTGGCTGAAAAATAATCACCGCGGTTACGTTTGCACCATTGATTTGCCCCATTAATGGTGCAAAAATTCAAATTGATACTACTACTAACCTTCCTTACCTCGCCGTAGATATACTCAATCAACAATTGTAAGTTTAGCGTTTGTTTTTGATATGTTTTTTAAGAATGGAAAGTCACAGTGACTGTTTAAACTGACCAATGAGGTGAGAGTATACCTGACAAGCAACGGCGCGTAGTGCTACTAATGAATGTTCGTAGGTTATTGGAAACAAGTCGGTATATTTTTGGATTATTCCTTTCTAATAATTGAACACCCGCGTCACAGCTCAGAAGTTGTTTACAATCTAAATTATAACAAATATATTCTTTTTTAATATATTACACACACAAGACAGTTCTCTGCAGTCATTAAAGTGCCAATGTAGGTAGTAAAATCATTCTAAGCAGAGGTAACCACTCAACACCGGGTGGGCAACCTGCTCGTTTATTACTATCAACAAAAATATGATATAGTATGTCTCTTGAGGTGTTTGTGGTAGGTACAAGCTTACATTCGTTACTACAAAGTAACTAAAGCGTTTTTTGTAGCAGAGTGCCCTTGGTCCCTTGATGACGTCACAATCAACCAAAATCCTCATTGTTTTTTGTATAAATGCCTATTTGAGAGATTATACTGGTAGGGCTGCTAAGTACCAGCCAATTAGGTACAACTATCACAAGTAGATAGGCAGGTAGGTAGGAACCTTTAATTGAATAAGTTTACCTACGAGTTTTTTCTATGTAGTCATTTATTTCTTATTACTACTTACTTTAGTTTTTATACAAAGGTAAATTGTTGTAAAGGCCTTTTTATTTTATTTCACTCTTTCTCACAAGTAGTCAAAGTCAAAGTAGTCGTTGCTCAATTCAGCAGGGACACATTTTTTATTTACTGCAACGTAAATAGCTCCTGTCCAGCCGGGCTAAGATGTGCAACGTGAGATATGTCGCGCTTGATACGAGATATTTTTTCTATTGATAGACATTTTAGAAAGTATACATTAAAGACCCACAGATAAGCTAAGATTTTTTGAGGGAGTCTAGGAGAGGGTAGTCAGAGGTACGACCAAATATTACATATGGTACATACTCACATCACAAGCAAGTTTGCAAGCCCATCGCCGCTGCTTTAATACTGCCATTGGACTGGTATTGCGCACACAAATGTTTATTTGGTGCATGACCGGATTTGAAGCCACGGTCTTACGATCAGAAGGCAGGGTCACTTCCACTAAACTAGTGGTGCTCTTCACAAAAAGGTCAGAAGTACAATTAATAAGACAAGAGCGAGTGGGCACGGACCTCGTATACTCTCATATATCTAGTTTTTCGGAGACTGTTGTCGCGAGCTACATAAGGAATTTAGTAAGGTGTGCCGTTAGGTTCACTTCAAAGTAGCCGCAACTCTGTGTGGAGTGGAGTGGCAGTTTTAGGAGGGTGCTAGTTCATAAAAGGGATGGTCAGCCATTCAACATTTAATGTACTCATACCCGGGTGCTAATAAGCTCGTAACGGATGGTAACGGAGGAATAGAATGTTTCAAATAAGATGAAATGAGACAAGACATGGTGTAACTACTTCGAGGTTACGAGTTTAATGTTAGGTGGTATTTACCGCCTGCTGATCCTAAGATCGTGAGTTTCAATCTGATCGTGGACAAATGATTTTTTCTTTATGAAAGTATATGTGCAATGGCAGTGTTCGCAACGGGGGAGGAAAACATCGTAAAGAACCAAGTAAGCACCGGCGATGGGCTTGCAATCTATATCGTATATAATACCATACCTACTGCATGATGTGGGTATATGCCAAATGTAATATTTACTTGATACTTTGAGGTTTGATTGTATATCTACCGTGCCCTGAGATTAAAGTAACCGGAGATATGAGGTTGCTTCAGTTTTATTTCTCAGAGTAGTTAAAAGCGTAATATCGTTCAGACGCCTGAGTTTATCTATCGATCAAAATATAGTTTTTTTTTCATAAATAAAATGTTACAAAGTTTTATCATAAAAGCCAAATACTTCCAACTACTTGTTGAGTAATACTTCACCCTCTGGATATATTTGGATTTTCCTTGTATCCTCCAGAAACTTCCAGGAAGAACGATTCTATTCTGTCTCTCCAGTGAGGCGCGATTGTCCTTCGCTTCCTTTATGGCTTGTGCTTGCCTGCTTTCCACATTAAGCCCACAGCGGGGTTAGAACCTACATCTGAACAAGTTCCCTCGTCCCATAAGAAGTCTTTGGATCACCATAATCACTATCATAATCACCGTAATCACCATACGATAGATCAATCATCATCATTCAACAGCCTGTAGAAGCACAAGCCTCCCCTTTACAATAATATTGAGCCTTCACCATCCACTAACACCCGCAACCCTAACTATGTCGTCAACCCACCAGGTGGAGGGCGACCTACGCTTCGTCTTCCGCATTTGAAAACCTTTATTTCCCAACTGTTGTCGGTGCTACGAGATACGACCAATAATAAAGATTATTTGTGAGGTATTTAGGTGATTTGGCAACTCCGTCTGTTGAGACGTAGTGGTGCATTGTGGCGGGGAGACAGATTGTCGTAAACGAGCTCATTCACACGAGCGACGAGCGCACTGCGAGATCCACTAATGAATGATGAAGCAAGATGGCGCGCGTCACGTGCTTACTCATCTACTTACACCTACTTACTGTTCAAATGTATTTTATTTATTTATGTGTTGCTAACACCGGAGCAACGATAGTGTAACGGTGTCTAGTGGTGACCCCGCCTTGTGATTGTGGGTTCGAGTCCGGTCGTACACCAAATTTTTCTGTACGAAAGTTTTATGTGAGCAATGCCAGTGCTCTCGAACTGTGAAAGAAAACATCGTGAGGAAAGTAGATAGTATTCAGGCAGCGGCGATCGGCTTGCAACCTGTCACGTATGGAATAGCCACTACTGCAGAATGTGGGTATATAACAATGGGGTTGATGTTTGAGTGAAAATAACTTGACGCGCTCGCACGTGTTTTTGCTTGTATCTTATAAACTAAATCAATCTTAGTTCCACGAAGGTTAGTTTCATGAGCTATACAAACATTGATCTAGAATCTAAGTTCTCGTACTAGAGTAGCGATGAAATACTACTTAGCCAAGAATAATCCTCCGCAGCAACACCAGCTGCCAGTATTTGTTCAAGGCAAATACAATCGCAGAACTTCCGCAAATTATATTGACTCTGTGGAGTTGCAGCCAATGGGCTGAATAAAGCTCTCGTTATCTTCAAGGACCCGAGCGCGGACGGAGAAAGAAATCTATCAAGTGTGTATCGACCTTTGTGTGCTATCTATTGAAATCTACTTAGGGTATGCTATATTGCATACCTCACTACAGCGTCCCTTAAATAGGGGTATGAGTGAAAAAATTACCCCTGACGATGTATAAATCTACAATAGATGCAAAGGCTTGTTTACTTTACACCTCAACTTTGTAAAAATTACATGCAAAAAAATTGTAGGAACTAAGCCGCAAGTTTGGTACCTGTTGTTCTTTAGGCTTGGTCGCAAGAAAAATTTGCCTAGCTTTAGCATAATTTAAAGTGATCCTTAAGACTATATAAATAAGTGTCTTTTGACTTTGACCATGCAAAGATATAATATAACATGTACCTTTGACCATCAAAGTCCATGGTACGAATCAAAGTAATGAGATTATACGCTTTAAAAGAAAACGTTCCCGAAACATGATAAAAGTTGTAGTAATTCTGTTGGGAAGTCTTTGAAAGTTAGAACCCTGCAATGAGGGTGAGAACTCAAAACTACTCTAGTAACAAAATAGTCTTACACCGAAACTTTTTTCCGTTTCGGGGAAAATTATTTTAAGTACTACTTTTTGATGAAATAAGCAGATGCCCCACCTGATGTTAAGTGGTAACCCATCACTTTTAACAAAGCATTGGTTCGCAGGTCACGTGTTTTCGAATACCCTACGATGTCTTGCGTCTATCAACATAAGGTATACAGTAGCACTCCTTGGCAGTAATTAGCAGCAAAGGTTAAGGGTGTGTCTAACACTCAAGTACCAACATTTCTATTTACATCTAGTCTATCAAATTATATAATATCTTTAGTATAATATAGAACGTATATCTTCTCAGATTTTTACCTACATATGGATGATTAAGAAGGGTTAGTCAGAGGCAAGTCTCAACAAAATGAATTTTGCAGAAGAAAATATTTATTATAATACCTGTCTAAATTCACATCTGGGAATTACCTATATTTTTTTTAATACTACGCACTAGCATTCTTAACCTTTCATAAATGGAATTAAAAATATAGTACTCTCAAGAACGCCATCTCTGTGGTTACGGTTGAACTGTGAAACTTGTGCTTCTGAAACTGAAAGCGACAGCAGCGCTCGTAAGCGAAGCGGTGAGTAGCGAAAGTTTTACATAGATGGCGCCGCCGCCGGTATTACAGAAAGGTTCTAATCTGACTTTCGTGTCGCTTGCATCCAGAGTAGATTAGATGGGTGGTTGTTTAGCAGGAAAATATTACCTTTTAACTTTATTATAAGCTTGGAGAATCCCATTGTTGGACATAAACTATAAAAAAAGAAATAGCATCGACTTTAATCCCCAAGCACGGTAGATATCCCCTCAGCTCCCTTAGTACCAAGTGCCAACACCAGATGCTTCGAGGATGTCTGACGGGGGTAGTCAGCTGTACGTCCAGATATTATTATTGGTACATATCCACGTGTATGATAGACGTGTGGTAAATATTACATTCAAACAACAAATACTCAGGGATTTTGAGTACTAAGAGACCTAAAGGGATGTCTACAGTGTGGATTCATTAGCCTATTTCATGAGCTTTAGAACTTTTTCCAACGACATATAAAAATGTTTATCGTCTCTCCCGTTAGAGATATTTTCATTTCTTTTTTTATTGTTCTTGTAATAATGGAGCTCGTGAAATTATGCCTACCTTTTGTTTATACCTGCGCCCTGTGCGGTTACACCTTGCGGGGTCATAGGGCCAGCGGCCACTACAGCGGACAGGAGCGGTCCAGAGGTTTGGTAGACCAAATTGACATTGAAAGTAAGAAGGAATAAAATCTGTAAAAATTGGTTTATTCGTTTTCTGTCATCTTGGGAAGCAACATTGTATTTTCATTTTAATTGTTTTTCTAGTGTTATTTTAAGTTCTAATGGGTAATTTTGGTGGTATTTTAACCATCATTACTTGAGGTCTTAGCAAGTGTGAACAATTGAAATGAAAGTGTGTTATGAGGCATCCTGATTTGAACGAAAATGTTTCCCTTTGGTTTTGAAGAAAAACGCCATCTTTTTCTTCAAAACCGATGACGGCTGACTTTACTTTTTTTACCGACTCGACTTGTCTAAAAAGAATTTATTCAACCCACTTGACATTGGCAAAATTGTCCGCAAGACAGACAGATGCCACAAAAAAAAAAAAAAAGATTGGTTTGACTCATTTGACGCTAGAGGGCGCTGTTTGTAACTACTACCATTATTTATTTATTCAAAGTTAGAAGGGCAATTTTCTAACTGTCGATGGGACAAATGCAATGTTTAGAGAAAACACGATTGGCACCACACTGGAGCTTCATTATTTACATTATTATTAATTTATAAAAAGATCATACAAAAAACGGTAGGAACCCGTAGCCGTAAGTTTCTTGCCGGTTCTTCCGCGGCTTGGTCGCGAGGAACTGGCGCTTAGATTCACCTAGATTTAAGACGTTTCAAGATGATCCCTGCGGATATTACTGAAAAAATCTTTCTGACTTTGACTTTGACACGTCCACAATGAACGTGCTCCATGTGGTAATGCACTTTTTAAAAGCAAGAGTGACCGCTCAACGACACGTGGGCCATCTGTATGTGTCATAGCTACATTAAAAAATTCAGTGAAGTGGACTTCTGGTGATGATGATGAGAGGCTTGGTCGCCTAAAGAGTTTAATATGCAAAACGCGGGTTAAAATATAATCAAATATTACAAACAAGGATAGAGCGGGGGGCCGTACTAAAATAATTTAGGATACCAATTAACACAAAACTGGAATTATAATATTTAATGAAACTCTGCCGGAACAACAGTTACAATAATTGGCTACACTTTGAGTTTTGCAATTGTGAAGTTTCTGAATTTAACCGCAGTAAATACCGTTTTACAACAGTCGCAGACCTATCTCGAGTTACGTAGTAGAGGTCATGTTACTTATATTTCTACATGTTGGTGGGACTTGAACCCGCACCTGTTCTAATTATAAGCTTTAGCTCGAGTGACACTGGCTTCAAGAATATTGACTGAGATACTTTATTTTTTCTTAATTAGGAATTAAATTCTGGTACCAAATAAAAATCTACAACAACTAAGTAAGTATCTACTCTACTTTGATGATAGTACAGTTGGCTAGCGCATTCCGGTCTCAACGGGAGGGTCGTGGGTTCAAACCCGCTTATAAAATTTGGTGTATTATAAATCTTATCTAATCTATAATTTAGTCATGTTATAATTTAGTTTTACTGTGGCAGCTTTATACGTTTTATGTATTGTATTTTTTATTTTTGGATTTGTATTATCTGAGATAATACGGTTTCTATATACGTACACAGATACACCCTAAAAACGTGACTCTTTGTTTGTGCAGTCGGGTAACAACAAAGTAATGGTCGTCATTTTCCCCGTTCCTCTCACATTTTATTGTTTCCGAGTTTCCTGTTACAGAGAACATTAAAAACTGCTGGTGCCTACTCGTTAGTGCTTCAAAAAGGTTCAAATTACCTTTGAGCCTATTTCTGTTTAAATAAAAAATACTGTTGAAATGCCAGCGAGCAACACTAGCCGCCTGTGATGACAAGCCTCGCAGCTCAGTTGGTAGGACTGCGTACTGGCTTGTACGATGTTGGTTCAACTTCTACCGAGCTCAAACATTTGTGTGATGAACACATGTGTTTGTGTTCTGTTTTTTACAAAGTTACATACGTAACTCGTCAAGTGAGGGTAGTTGTTGATACTGCCACCGCTTCTCAGTGACGGTACATCTCAAGTTCAATGCTCCAGTCTGCCCGCGACCACGGCTATTGCAACATAGTCGAAACGTCGGGAAAATAAATAAAAAAGGTAATACGCGATAAATACCCGTGTAATATAAGTCTTCAATATATTACATACGTAAGTATTCTATCAGTAATCTGGTTCCCATAGTACAAGCTATGCTTAGTTTGGGGCTGGTGGATGTGTAAAAATGTCCACAAATATTTATTTATTATTTATTCATCATCATTATAAGCTGTACAAGCCCACTGCTGGACATAGGACCCAAATGTTTCAGCAAGAACGATTTTGAGCCCCTTCCATCCATTGACTTTCCGCTATCCTAACAATGTCGTCAGTACAGTTATTATTGATAATAAATATTTTATCAGTTATTTGGTTCCAGGTGTGCAAGCTTTGCTTAGTTTGGGGCTAGGTGACGCTGCGTCATGTAGGCTGTATTAAAAAATATATATTGATGATGGCTTACCTCCGCGGTGAGTCGGTGTCCCCCCTTGCCCTTGTCGGGGGAATGCCGGAGATTCTTAGAGTCGATCTGCACGTTCGTCTGCATGGCGCCTTATTCCATACACACGCACACACGTCAATTTACAGTTTATATAGAGATGAGAATTGATAGATTACTATCCCGGAACACTCACTTATTTAGGCTGTTTTAGTACATGAGTAATTTATTTTGTTTTCGTAAACACGGGTACCTGTAACAAAAAAAACCTTCAATTATTTTTAGTACATCTATACTTATTTCGATCTAATTGTAATAAAATCTTTATCATGACTGACTGACTGACTGACTGACATATAAATAGACAAATGGTCGTAAAAACTTAAATTTTCCAGGTATATTTGCCTTAGTGCGTAGAGATATACAAATAAAAGAATTCCCTAAATTCTACCCCTAAACGGGAACAACGGGGGCTGAAGTTTGTATGAAAGCTATCTTTACGCGGACAACTTTTCGTGCGTTTCTGTAGTATTGTTTAAATTTTATTACGACGTAACTAAAAAAAAATTATGTGACATATAGTTTGATGTTTGGATGTTTCCTTGTGTCTCATAAAGCCGTAATGGATGTGCTGATTTGGATAAAACTTACACAATTGAATATATTCTCGTTAGGTACCTCTAGTCGGTAGCTCCGGTTATAGCAATCGCAGGCCTTACATTGGCCTACACATTGTACCATCATAGTTTAAGTCATTATAGTATTATATGAACACATAATGTAAGCACGTAGGTCACGTAGGGCACGTTTCTAATGATCTGTGTCGTAATGTTTTGTTATAAGTGAGATTACGACTTCGGATGAGCCATTTGCTTGTTCCATGAGCAGTTTATAAGTTTTTTATACATTTCATCTGATGTTGAGCGGTAACCTGTGCGTATACCAATTGTATTACTTCACAGAACACGTTCTTATAAATAGGAGGGTGACAGGAGGTACGCAGTATATTCCAGGACATAAAGCTCGAATTCCCGTATATTCCCAAATGTAATAGTGATACATGTCACCGGCTTAGTGTCCCGATGCCATTCTATGTCTGTAGCTGCTGTGTTGGACAAGGACACACTGACATCACGCCTACTCACACACACAGTATAATACATAGCAGAAGGGTAATGTACCCGTGGGGGTCCCGGCATAGAATAGGACTCCTCCCGACAATTAAGAGATGACATTTCGTAACTCTGTTTTTACTTACAAAGATACACTCTCATTATTATTAGCTCAGTCGACTTGCTGAAAGATCAACTATATGGCCCACCTGAGGTTACCTGGTAACCATGATATAACAAAGCATTACTTTACAGGTCAAGCACGTTAACAGTGTGCCCTACGATACACTACCTTTCGTCCAGCAACCTGAGTCTTAAAGATGTTAAGCATCATGTCAGTCCTTAAAACTGGAACATATTGCGCTGCTTAACTGCAGGAATAGGTGTGGTGGTATAACACCCCCGGACAAGCCCTTTACTAACAGCTGTATTACTACTAACTACTATAATGTGGTAGTAAATACCATTGTAATAGATTTTTTTCGTATCTTTTGAACGGTAGCAACCAAAAACGTTTCGTTTGAACGTCAAAACCGTTTGAAGAACCACAATCAAAGTCTTTACTGTGATGAGCCCGATGCGGACTTAGTATAATGTTAGTTGTATGGTGACGTCACAGGTTAGGTGAGCTACTGGCTCGGTCGCGCTGTGGCCCGTAATATCAATCGAGTGGACTTGTAAACAAGATCGTAAATATGTATGTACCTACCGCCGCGTGGCTCAGCGACATCTAGCGACGAATCGCGACAATCACGGAGACGGGATATTAATGAATTACACTGGAACAGGATGTGGAAACAAATCCATTAATGGATTTGGTCAGTGGATTCGAGTGGAACAGACCTTATATTACTAGTTATTTGAAATTACAGGCTAAACACTTATGCCTCAGGATAATGGACGTAGTGCATCGTAACGTAAGTAAGTTTGAGTAAGGCAATACTTTTTAGGTGATGGTAACCACTCACATCAGGTGGGCTAATCTGCTTGTTCCATCAGCAAGTTGTTTAAAAATAAACTCTTTAAATATGGAGAGGTTTTTTTATTTAACTTAATTTAACTTACGTCAACGATTTAATATATTGTCCAATAATTATTCATACACTAGTTAGTACACTAGTAGTAGGAGAGCCACGTGTCATATTATTGCACCGGGGATTCGTTGTAAGAAACCACGACCTACCTTTATTTTTTTTTTCATCTAAGTCTGAATAAAAATTGCACAATAGCCATTATCCAATCGATGACGACCGTGATATAGCGTTGGGCGTTTTGTTTAATTTCTCTCGTTCGTTCGAGTCGAGCGAACGACACCTATTTGCATTTTGATTTATACTGCTCTAACAGTACACGGAGATTCTAATGTTTCCAGAACCTCTCTCTAACCAACCCATTGTAACATACACTTAACAATATCTACTTAGTTCGTACTTATAATAGTATTTTCTTAAATACCAAGATTATGTATCTTTAGACCGTAATAAACCTTTATTCATTAGTCTAATTTTGGCGTTTGTTATATTAGATTTAAGTTTTTGTATTACTCTTGTTGATATAATTTTTCAACGAGAGAAATAAATACATAAACTATTTGTTTTAATACTAGGTATGTGCTATGAGCTACGCCGTAGATGTTCTACGTCGTAGATCTGCTACGATGTAGATCAGCTGCGCTGTGAGCTACGGCGTAGATCCACGTAGATATGCTACACAATTAATGGTAGAAAAACATTACATGCCCTAATAAAAAACCTATTTCTTTTTTGCTAATAAAAAACCTATTTCAAACCCGTCTAGTTTTTTATTACAAATAATTATTTTAAGAAAATCTATAGCAAATTCCGTTGTTGACAAACTGTGTGAAATCTTGTTGATTTATGGTTTTCTTCCAAACTAATTAAATGCTAACAGATTTCCCAGAGTCTTAAAGGTTCCGGTTCTAGCTCGAGAGGGTTGAAATGACGAGGGATGACAAGTTTGATCCGTCTTTGCGAACTATAAATAATATCATGCTTTAATAATTGGTATTTGAGTCGAAGTAATTTTTTAAATATTATTGGATATGCTATCGACCGAAAGGAATTCGAACCTGCGATAAAGTCTACTTATAACTGCAAATCATGGGTGTGTGGTTTAAGGTAATGCTTAGACGTGCCTCTATTATCCCATTCGAAATCTTGGAGAAAATTAACTAGGTATTTAAAGGTATGTATGTATACTGTGCCTGGGAATTACAGCCTGCGTTAGTTACTTTTGAACATTTTCACTTCACGTACAAATACCTTCCCACAATAGCATCGGTCCATCAGTTAGAGAGTTCCATTGTGTTTGGAACGTCCTAACGGTACAGTCAGCTGCATTAGAGCTTATACAATTTGTTACTTTCAGTTTTGTATCACAGCATTACAATAAACTCTTGTACTGTTGTCACAACACAGAAAAAAAAACAATAATTATAGGAAAAACACCTAAACTTTTAAATATGTTAATGTCAGCTGAATGTGCAAATAAATAACATTACGGCTTTAATCCCCAAGCACGGTAGATATCCCCTTAGATCTCTTAGTACCAATTACCTACACGAGATTTAAACTTTTGATATTGGCCCTTCAGAGCAAACTACCCACTCGGAGCAAGTTTCTACAACATTTCTTGGCCCGTTTGAAGTCTCTCAAACTTCAGAAATCTTTTTCAAAGCTTTTTACTTTGATTCCATTTCGTTATCAATCCTATCATGTCTGACACTCTGACAGTGCTCTTAAATGCTTAATTATAACATCGTGAGGAAACCAGTATTTTAAGAGCGGCGATGGGCTTTCCCACGTATGAATCAAGAACTACTGTAAAATGGGTATGTGCTAAATTAAATATTGACGTACCTCTGACTACCCCCCTAAGACATCCTCAAGGAATCATGAGTTGGTACTATTTGGTGGGCCCGGAATGTCGTCCGTGCCTGGAGATTAAGGGCATTCTGTTTTCTTTTGTTTTCATCTATAGTTTGAACAATTCCCACTATCACTTATCTAGCTCAAGCTAGTACAAGCTATGCTCAGTTTGGGGCTAGATGATGTTGTGTAAAACTGTCCATAAATATTTATTTACATATTTTATTTACTTAGCAACAAGTCGTTATAAAAAAAATGCAAAGATTCAATGAAAACGAAACTGAGAGCGAGAACGATATTAAATAAGAAGGAACCATTTGTAAAATATTGTTCTGTCACTGAACGTGATAAATTGAGAGAAGTACGCTGAGAGGCCGGCGCAGGTACACTCATCGACATCAGCATCGATATCGTCAAATGAGAAGTTGCAATTTCAAAAAAATGGTCTTATTTTTTGAGGAAACATGATATTTAGTCAAGAGCAGGACCGGCACGGACAAAAATAGTATTTATTGACCATTTAGGTTTTGTTAAGTAGAATTGTAAAACCTAGTAAGGAGTTGTATAAAGGACTAATAACTAATTTAAAAATAGTAGGTATGGCTTGGACAGTGAGTCTTTGCTCGGAACAAGGTAGATAGTGGAGTCTGTCACCTACTACTCATTTCCACACGTACGTCCTAGTGCGTGTGACTGGCAACTCTGTCAATTTTGATTATGGCTTTGCCTTTTACGCTATAGGGTTTGGATTCAGTCCGCACCGCGGATAAACATTTTTGATGAGTCTGTAGGTTACATTGTTTTCTATGTATGATTTTAATCTGAGGCCTAATTCTCGTAGTTTTTTTGAGCTGAGCTGATTGAAACAAGGATTTGATTTTCAAAATGTGCCTGTCTGTCTCAAAGAATGCTACTAGGAGGTTGACATGCTCGATATTAAAATTAGATGATATTTCGTTGCAAGAATTGGGCTTCCAGTTCCCATGCAAGCTGAACGGCGGCGAATGTATGTCAGTGTTTATTTACTAAGGTAGATGTCTACAGATCTGTTGGTACCAAGTATCTACTCAAGGTTCTTAAGAGATAGGGGTACTCTACAGGGGTAGAAGTACATAGAAAAATCAAACTTAGCGTATACCCTCAGTATTGTAACTAAAACAATAATATTACTAATTGGAACATTGTTTTGCTGCCAACTGTACTACCGACTAGAAAAATCGATTTGCTGTAGTATATTAAGATCTCAAGTATTGCCTCATATATAAAAAATATTGCCTCAAACGAAGGCTTTATTTGTAAGTACTCTATGTATGTTTGCGCACAATAGGTTATCCCGCCTGGGGTTGAAGGGTTACCTCGTCTCGTATTGTTGTATTGGTACCAGGGTAATTTTATTTTACTACATTGCTTATTATCTATCCTCGGACGTATTTTACAACGTTTTAGACATCTCTCTTTATTTCTCGGTATCTATCTATACAAATTATGAGAATCTTTGTCCTGACTGACTGTCTAACATAATAGACAACGCACACCCTACCCATTGGTCGTAAAGATTGAAATTTTTAAGGGCACATTTGTCTTGGTACGTGGAGGTGTTCTAAATAAGGCATTTCTGAAATTTAGCCCCTAAACGGTACCCCTAAGCAGGGGTCGAAGTTTGTACAAAATAATAATTCACGCAGTCACGCGGATTTCCACTAGTGTATAAAGAATTAATTTTATTTATCTATCTACATTTATGCAAATGATTTCAGTGAGCCCAAAATTCTTTAATTTCCTGTTCTCGTAAACCGTCTGTCCGTCCGTCTTTTGTGGTGTTATCATAAGTACCATTTTATTATACTTCTTGAAGAGTAGTAGTACTCGTAGTAGAGCTCTTAGCGAAGGGCTCGATTTGTAAAGTACTACCAACATGTCTATTCCTGCCGACAAGCAGCGCAGCATGTTCCGGTTAGACTACCCACACCCTGGGTAGCACTTTCCCAATCGAGCCCTTCATTAAGGGCACATAATTATTAAGGGTTTCATAATCATAAATAGTTTAATCTAACTGTATCTAATCTTATATATTATATCCGTTCAGAAGTTGGACTCACAAAACCATATCGAACTGAGCTCAGCTTTTTGCTATATATAACAAGGGTGCCCTTTCCTTGCCTAACTCAGATATTATCTCAAAAGCAATATATCTCGTTACCTGTACACAGAGTACGCAGTAGTCACTACCTCTCAGTAATATCAACTACACTTTCTGTGCAGGTATGAACACTACATATTAGCTAGGTATGAACATTTTGATGATTAGTACAACTGTAACCCACATGATCGGTAGATTTCTCAGATTTTATGTATTGATCCTTGAAAAATGTATGTGACAGATGGCAAACCCATAGCCGCTGCAAGATTACAGATTAGTTTTTTAATGGTATTCTTTTTTGTTGTCTGAGTGCACATTTTTTAAATATTCTAGGCAAATTAAATACCTATAAGCACTTTTGGAGCTATTTTTATTTGATTACTATAACTTGAATCCTTGAATTTAGACATCGAGTACCCCACGCACTCGTCTCACACTATCTTATTAATAAGCTGTCACTACCACTGAACGGCAGTGGTGTTGAATTTGAATAAGACCCCTCTATCAAATTTTCCATTAACGTCCTAGCAGGCGACTCTTATGAATCCCTGTGTCTGAATCAATAAATGAATTTTTGCAAGGCTGTCGTGAGTAACGTAATAAGAGGCGCTAATGCTCCGTATTGTGTGGTTACTCCCCGGTTAATGCCCTAATCCTCTGGCTTCGGAGGTGACAAAGCGCCTGGTCATGCCTTTATCGAGGCGAGGGTTCTGAAGAGCCTCGCCTCGCCTCGATGGAGATAAGGTGGGATGCCTCACTTTACATCCATCAAGGAGTCTGCGAGGCGCACGCACTTGAGATCCTAATCGTTGTGATCACGGAGACGAGGAGTACCTTGCTAGTCCACGTAACGCTCAATACGGACACCATTTGGATGGGTGACAAGTTATATTTTCACCAGACTTCAAATAAAGGGAGGTTCTCAAAGCGGTGATGGGCTTGCAACCTGTCACGTATGGAATACTACACCTCCACTACAACTTCAAAATGTACCAAATGTACTTAAATTATCAAACTCTTTATTGTACACGAACTACTTATAAAACAGTAACTATAACTAGTAATTGAGTGATTGGTTCTGTAGAAATTATAGCAAAATCAGTTCAGTTGTTTGGTTTTTAAAAGAAATAACAAAAAAACCTCCAAAAGTTCAGAGGTTCTTAAATTCAATGCCTTTGTAACGTTTAAAAGTTCGATTTGATTTTTTTAATCGACTATTTAATAATTCATAAAAAAATCATATAAGCCATGAAGAAGTAGCATACAAACATCTTTATGTTTTCAGAAGTACCTCTATCCCACTTGCTGATAGAACACGGAGGTGGTTCACCTAGAACGTGCTCTACAATGTCCTACCCTTGGTCCAGCAGCCACGCTCAACTAGATTAAACTATCTTTTAGTTCGAATAATCTTAAACTTATCGTAGCTAAGTTCCACGTCGACCTCATTCATATCTCGCTAGGAAACTGGCGCAGACAAACTGGCGCTCAGCAGTAGCGTCACGTGAGACGGCTTTTCTCTAGCATTTCGTATTATTGGCTTTGACAACAGTTATCTCGACATTTTGAAAGCTCGTCTTGTTGAATAATGATAATATCTCACTGTTCTATTGTTTTAGATAAACATCGGGCGTCTGAAGGTTACGTTGATAGATGAGGTTCAACCACATTAATAGAGCACAATGCTGGGAGTTTCACGAGATACAAACACAAATGAGGAAATCCGTAGAAAAACCAAGGTCACCCACATAGCTCTCAGAATCAGCAAGTTAAAATGGCAATGGGCAGGACAATAGCTTGTATAACTGGTAACCGCTGGAAGGTTTTCGAATGGCGAATAGAATTCATCTAGTTCGAATATTTTTTTTTCCTTTACCTTTCAAGACAAACGCCATCTTTTTTTTCAAAACCGACTTTTCTTTTTACTCACTTGACTGACTCAAAACTATTTATTCATCCACTTGCCGGCGAAATTGTCTGTCGAATGACAAACAGATGCCGTTATAAATTAAACAAGAAGAAGCTAAAGATTGTTAGACCAGCTCGGGCAGACATACTAAAGACAGAAAGGCTCATCCGGGGAAGTATCTTCCCTATTCCTGCCTGTGAGCAGCGCAGTGTGTTCCCGTTTGAAGGGTGTGGGCGCCGGGGATACTACAGACACATGAGGAAAACCTATACATCACAGGCTGCTCATGCACGACAAAGGAGGCAATAATTTGTTAAAGGCGAAGGTAACCACTTAGCATTTGGTGGGCAATCTGCTTGTTCCATCGGTAAGTTGTATCAGAAAAAATTAAAAGTTGAAGTGCCTCTCCGAGAGTGAGCTTGCGGCACAGTAGGTAGGGGGGGGGGGTAGGTAGTAGTCTGCATGAGGTCCTTGCGTTGAAGTGCATCGCTAACAATGGCGCGGCGCCCTCGAGCCGCGGACGAGCTGATGTGCAAAAAGAATCATCCTTTTTAATTGCTCTTCACTCTCAACGAGGTGATAAGCAGACGAGTACCCGCCGCGCCGTGTGTACCCGTGCCGTGTGTACCCGCGCCGTGTGTACCCGCGCCGTGTGTACCCGCTCTGGAAAAAACTTTTATAAAAGCTTCAAAGATACTAATCTATTTAAACAAACTAAATGTTTTTATAAAATAGAAAAAATATATATATAAATACCCAAGCACGATAGGATATCCTTACTTACAACAAATATATTCTCGAGATTTTTCGAGGACTTCTAAACGGTTAGTCAGAGGTTGGTCCCGATATTACATTTGCTAGTTGTTATTCCGTACGTGACAGATTGCAAGGCCATCGCCGCTGCTAGAATAATAACTTGTTTCCTCGCAATGTCCTCCTTCATGGTTTGAGAGCATAAAATCTATAAGGCTAAATAAAAATGCGCGTGAAGTAACTTTCATATGCATACTTTAACTTAGGATGCAGCATGCAATACAGCGGCGGGCACGAGGCACGAGGCACGAGGGGCGGTTCGAGTCTGTGACAAGCGTCACCTTAAACATTAGTTATGGGCGACTTGTAAGAAATAGGTATTACCCTAAGTTCCATCTACTTATGTAAATAGCTAGCGTAAGCCGGGATCTAATGTAAGTAGAAGCATTTACATACACATGGGGTGGTTTGGTGGTTTTGTAAAGGGTGCCTTTGTGTACCGTTTACCCAGCATTTTTATCCGACCAAGGCTTAAAAGGTTTGTCGGGTTTATATACTTAAGTAGCAAGATGTATCTAGTACATATGTGCAATATTGTAAGGAAACTAGCTAAGTCAATCTCGCACGTACAGGGTGTAAAGTACTACTCCTGAATTTATTATTACTTAAAATTTATAGAATTATATTTAGAGCACCTATGGTCTAGTAGAGCACCGGCGATCTAGTGGGAGTGACCCTGCTTTTTGATCCTAAGGTCGTAGTTTTGAATCCAGTCGTGCACCATTGGATTTTTATTCTGAAAATTTATGTGCGCGATGCCAGTGTTCTTAAACGGTGAAAATCTCGTGAGGAAACCAGTTTGTATTCTAATTTTTTTTATACAACTTGCTGATGAAACAAGCGGATGGCTCACCCGATGTTAAGTAGTTACCATCGCATAACATAGATTGCCTCGAAAGCAGCAGGATTAATATGGTGCTAGTACTTCCCCGGACGAGCCCTTCACTAAGAGCTCTATTACTACTATTTTATATGTATATTCCAGCAGCAGCGATGGGCTTGCAACCTGTCACGTATAGAAGCATAGCAAAACGTAGCTCGTTTCTTACAAACGTGACCTGTGGATAGGTTGTGTTAACTACTCAACATCATGTGTGCTGTATGTTTGGTCAACAAGAATAAAAAAGTACTCCTGAGATATGTACGTAGTATCAGACAATATAAGCTTTAGATACATAAAATAACTAACTTACAGTGACATACGTTTTTGCTGAGATTCTTATTGGTCCATGGATACCTATAAAGCCGGGACTGTAAGCAAAAAATACTTTTATAGTATTCTCACTAAAATATGATTTTATCTAGACAAATATGCCCACTCGGCATGTGTCACAAGAAAATGTTTCACGAGACATTCAATTTGTAAAACATTTTCTTCATAGAAACTAGATATTTTACTAAACGTAAAGACTTTTAACGTCTGCGCATAAAAGTAGAATTATCCACCCTATTACACTGTACAAAGGTTTAAGCTTCGTTTAAACCGACGCGACCAAACTACCAATATTCTGTACAAGTACGTAAATTTTATAGGATAGTTTCAAAGTAAAACCACGAACGTACTCGCGTGCTGTACTAGTATACTTTATCTAGATACGTAAAGCAATTCTGTAGTACAAGAAATCGCTTAGTTAAAACCATGATCTATTGCCCTCTCTGACTAATCGGTAATGAGAAAAAGTGACAGAACTTACTTAGAGCAAAGTTAAGCGCATGGTTACATTTGAACAACATTCTGTGGTAAGATCACGTTAATTCATGTTCTCTGGTACATTGTTATATCTTGTCACCATAAAAACTGTAATTACTATATTACGATAGTAAACAAAAAAACCAAAAAAAATCGTGTGAGCTGTGCTGAATAGAACACCAGCCATTGCCAGTGTTCTCAAATGGTGAAAGAAAACATCGTGAGGAAATCCGTGGCTTAGTCAGCACCACACGTTTAACTATGTCTTTCTTGAGGATCGCCGACTTAGCTGTTAGGAGGGCATAGCTGGGCAAGCCTACTTCATCTAAAACCCAGAAAACCCAGTCCCTGGCACTGTCTGTATGATTATTTTCAAACGGTTTAAAGTTCGAACATTAGTTTGAAATGATTAGATAACATTTATCGAGTGTTTTATCCGTGATCTGTGACGGGAAGCCGTTATGTTTATGTCCGCGTCGGTTGCACGTAGCTTTTCCGTTTACTTCTACAAAATAAATTCATAGAAATTATAATAAAGCTGTCAAGAAAATATTCTCCATTAGAACAGATAGAGTATGGAACGAGACGGAGATCCAAAACCTACCCTATTTCATAGTTAGGGGCTGAAAGTCACTGTGTGGAGTGTTCACCGATATTTATTTATTTAGGTAATTAGATTACTAATAACAGAGTTTTTTTTTAATTGGTTTGCTGGTGGAACTGGTGGAAATCATTTAGAATTCTAGCACCAACCGGCGATGGGCTTGCAACCTGTCATGTATTTTAGATGTCATTTTAGATATTCTCAAAGAATCCTGAGCTGATTGTAATGCCTGGGGCGTTATTTTTTCAATTTATTTTATTACGTTTCAAATATAATTATCTTCTTAGACGGATATAATAGAAATGCTGATCGGAACACGCTTTTCCTGTTTTGCATTCGCTCTAAATTAAATTCGCCAGAGGACAGAAAATAAATATGTTTTCCTGAAATTTGAACAAGGGTGAATAAATCATAAGAATTTAGATTAAATTTGTGTTATTTCGTTCACCTTATACATATATTACTAAGTACTTGTTGGTAACGACAAGATACAAAGCTGCGCCAATTATAGATAGAGGCCTCCACCATATTTGGAGGGTTACTGTAGTCACCACGTTTGGCTACGACTTCTACACCACCGGTACTTTATTTGGACTGGTAAAACATTAGCTAGAACAATAAGTAGAAGAATAAGTATAATAATAGGTGGAATAATAGGTAAACAAATAGGTAGAATAGTTCAGTGCCCTCAGTGTATAATTTCCTTTAGTCTCCAACAGATAGGTACTTTATGGCGCATGAAATAAAGCGGACCCCCCGAAACCCGCGGGACTCGGCTCTATCCCGTCAACAAGTAAGGATCTACAACATTTTTATTTATTTTTGAATTCGTTTCAAATTATAATCAAAACTGTACCATTTATGACGTCATACGAGACCGCTTTCCCCCAAAAATAGCAGCAAATATATGAGGGAGGCCTCCGTCACAGCTGGGGTAAGGACCGACTGTTCCACGAGCCCTCATACATACACGAAAGAATTACTTACAAAGAACTTGTGACTGTAGTGTTGAGGGTAGCGAGAGGCAAGAGGAATTACTACCACACGATAATAGCTAATTGGTTGCCAACTCATTTGTTAAAAGCGCGCAGGATCGGGAAACGATAAATGGTCAAGGGTGAGCGCGCGGGGAAGTAACAGCTGCTGGCGTAATTACAGACTTTACAGAGATCTTGTTAATTATTCAGGGGCTCTAATGAAGCTATTAGGCTACTAACTTTTAGGAATATATTGTTTTTATACGTATTTATACTATTGTATAAACGTATGTACACAGTGCTGTATACAACCTTTTTTTTAAACATGGTAAAGGATCGTTGTTACCAACATGTAAAACTTAGATTTAACCATAGAATAAGGTAAAAGATTTAACCCAAATTGGATGTAAAAATTGGAAGCCCGTCAGTCCACAGACAATATTTGTGTATTTATATTTACACAGTCGTAACTCAAACGGACAGATGAACTAGCAACTAGCTGCAGCGAACCGCACCGTTGGTACTATACCTTTTTGGCCTTTTTTGTGATCACATGAACACAAATATTTAGGTACACTAGCGAAACGCGCGTGCGTGAAGTTATTTCCATACAAACTTCAACCCCTTCTATACCCGTTTAGGGGTTGAATTTCGAAAATTCCTCTTGCCCCTACAATAAGACGTAAGACGCCAAGACGAATATACCTGAAATTGTCTCTATAATCAGTGGTTAGGCTGTGCGTTGTCTATATCGGTCAGTCAATCACTCAGTCAGGACAAAATATTCTTATAATTGGTAAAGATTATTGAAACTGTGTGCATGTGTCAAATGTAATATTTGAATGTACATCTGACTACCCCCAATAATCACTCAAAAATGTTGAGCCAGTACTACTGAGTACTAAGAGCTCTGAAGGGATATCGACCGTGCCTGGTGCTTAAAGTCGTGAAGTCGGTTCTGTTTTCTTATAAATGAAGCCACACAGAATATGTAATAATGAGTAGCATGTACTCTGGATATCATTGCGCTGTGATCTCGTAACACAAAGCTGTGGTACCTCCAAGTTTGTTCAAAGTTGACGGAACTTACGACAAAACCTTTCATTAGTGATCCACCCCCCCACACCCCTCGCAGTACTAGTCCACGTCCGTCCGGCGCCGCTGCTGATGCTGTCCGAAGACGAGTGACCATACACTAACGCTCTTTCTTACCAACTTGTCTTGTTCGACAAATCGTAGACGCACACACGTCTAGGCTCGGTCGCAAGAAACTGGCGCCTAGGTTCACCTACCTATAAGACCTATAAGTAACTACTTTGATTACATGGAGTAAATGTCCTTTGCGTTTGACTTTGCATACTTTTATTTTATTTATGGTTAAATTGTTTGAATGCATTGTAAAGATATATCATAAAATAAAAAAAAATAAAAAATTATATATTTTTGATTTAGGTAGATCGTCAACAAGTATAAAAATAAAAAGAGCCTTATTTTCCTATACGCCTTCCTTTCCTTATATTTACATACTAACTTAAATTATCAAAATTATTTTATGAAATACACAAACTAAAATTACTTTTAATATTATCTAAACTAAAGTTTAAGGTTAACCTACTCTCTTAAATAATAAAATTAAATAAATATTTGGGGTTGCTAGTGTATGGGACCCTGGCGTGGTAAAAGCCGACGTGAGGGCCTATTCCACTCTAATCCACAAAGCAAATCCATTAAGCGTTGTTTATATGAGGAGACTTTCTCTTCGCGAAGATACAATTATCGAAAGGATATAAACTCGGACGTGTGACAGCGCCTATAGATTCTCTCCTCAAAAACTCTCCTCGTCTAATCGGTGCATTACTAAACTAATAATCGGCTAAGGTTCACGTAGCCGCGGTAGCTGCGTTCAATCCTTCAAGATAAAAAGTTGCGACAGGAAAGAACGTCAATGAGTGGCAATGACGCATACTCGCCTCAAGTGCTCATGCCTGTGCTACGACAGTGCTACACAACTGCTACGATAGTGCTACGCTGTGCTACGACAGTGCTACGCCAATTTTATCAATTTTTAGTAACAAAAATACAAACTAGCTATTTTAGGCATACTCTCACATACTGCTCTTGTACGTTGCTTAAGCTGTGTATTACATAGTTTTTCCTTCACAAAACGTATTTTGGAGCACAGCGTAATGAAAGTAACATTTGAAGCTTAATAATCTCGTTGCTGTTCCACCGCAGACAAAGGGCTCCTAATAGACATAGCTAATAAGTGGATAAGTCTCGCTACAAAAGGTTTTGGTAGTTCCCGAGCAATGAGCAGGTACGCAGAAGCACTTAGTACGGTCTTAGGCCGTTTTTATGTGAAAGGTCAGGGCTAACCTTTGTAAGATGTAACCCTCTTCCCAGTGAATGAAGCTGCTTAGTCTTTCAGCAGCACAGACGCGCGCCGGCGGTCGCGGAGGCTGAATTGTGAATGAGATGCATCTCGCGGTGAATGCTTCCATTAATACTAAGGATTTTCTGCTCTCAGTCATTAGGTATTTCTGTGATACAGTAATTTACCGTATTTTGTTATAAAAGTAAGAATTTGTATCTATTGTAGATGATTTATACAGCATCTAAGCAGAAAATTGGGTATAAAGTTGTTTATGAACGTGAAATGTATGAAACTGGTATTTTTTTTCTGCCGCCTACAGTATTGGTTTCATAGAAAAAGCTGTTGGTGCACGACCGGATTTGAATCCACGACCTTAGGATCAGAATACTACCACTAGACTTTAGATACTCTGTCATATATATATCTCAAAGAGTTGGCGCCTATCAGCTAAAACGTCCCCGCTCCTTAGGATTCCAACGGAGGAATGGATTTAGGCTAACCCTATTACTAATAAACTCGGTGTAACTTTTAAAAAGTTGTACAGTGTTTTGTCTCTTTAATCTTATTTGAAATTTTATGTTAATGCAAGAAAAACATTGTATAACTATTTTTATATTTAACATGCTGATTGAACAAGCAGACGGCCCACCTGATGTTAAGTGATAAAAGACAAAGATCAAGATCATTTATTTGCTTAGACATGTGTGTAAAATAGATGACAAAATTACCTATACCTAGGTATAACAATATTGCCTCGTAGCTGACGTTTGTTGTGAACGTGCCCTACAATGCACTACTGTATCCATCAATCCGAAGCATACAGGTGTTAAGCCTCATGTGCCTGTAATGACACCGGCACCCACACCCTTCAACCCGGAACACGTTACATTGCTTGGCGGCAGGAGTAGGCATGGTGCTAGTACGCACCCGGACGAGCCCTTCCCGAACAAACGCTTCATGCGCACAAAGTCGCGTGCAATTCCACTAGTCAGGAATTAAACGTTCAAGTGTGGGTAGAATCAGCCCGAAATACCGAAATACCTAATAACCATTTCTATCTACAATAATCTACATCCCATAATTTCCTTTGTGTCCCGAAGGATACAATTTACAACGTTTATCTAAAGGACGTACAGTCGCCTCGATCAACATCTTACCACTGTACATCATCATTATCATGAGCTTACAAAGGTCTACTGCTGGACATAGGCCTCCCCTACTTTTGGGGGGTTAGGTAATGCAGCTGCCATCTCCTGATGCCTTCCCTCTGTCTTCTCCAGCTATGGGAGGTAATGAAGCGGTCCGCTTATATACCGGCACCACTATAGTCTACGTTTGTCGTGTAGATAATATAATAATAATTAGTAAAAAGAAAAAAACCGGCTAAGTGCGAGTTGGACTGGCGCACGAAGGATTTCGTACCGATATCTATGAAGAAAACGACAAAATAATCACGTTTTTTGTACGAGAGCCACCTTAAATATTTATTTTATTCTGTTTTTTAGTTACAATATTAGGCCGACTGTACTTACCCTCGCCGCAGAAGGCTTAAGTACCCCTTGATACTCGTGTTTTGATTAACTATGTACTGTATTAATTGGGAGAGAATTTAATTAAACAAACCCGCACTATCTTTATTAGCATAAAAATGGGCAGTCATTATAATAATATAAAAAATAAAGACAATAGTATGTAAAAAATATTGGGCTAGCGATTGTGATCCTCAGGCATGGTAGATATCCCCTCAGATTTCTTACTAGCTAGTGCCCACTCGAGATTGAGACAGACTTTGGATACGGAACCCTAAGAAGAGAAAGAAAGAGAACCCACGACCTTAGAATTAGATAGATTCACTTCCACTATACCAGCTGTACTCTTAAACTTACACATTAAATTAATTTCAACTTAACTTATTATCTATAGAAAGCCTCTGTCGAAAGCTAAACACAAAACAGTCATTAACTGTGCTGAGCCCTTCGTGACGGGTGGGGTCGGTGGGGCCGCAAAAACTAACCTAACCTTTCTGGGGGTTTACTTCACAAAAACAATAAGCGAAAGGTTCCTATTGACATTTCAAGCATATTGTTGAATCGCAGCATTTCTAAGCAGTCTATCTATATGTATATCACTCGTGAGGACCTTTGTCCTGACTGACTGACAAACAGACAGCGCAGTTGACTAACGCATCCCAATATCAAGGGGTTCAAATCCCACTAGCGAGAATAATTATTGCAATAACATAAAATCTTTTTTTTGCCTTTATGTACTATTAAAGGAAAAGAGGATTGTTGTATAGTAGAACAGTGAATTCTTTAATAGCGAATAAAATATGTATATTTATTAGTAGGTAACACTAGCAATTTTTCATCATGTTTAACTTGTTTTTTCATCATGTTGTAGATTTCAATAGGACTTTCACAGTAGCAATTGTATTATAACCAAATTCTATGCGTGAAAACCTATAATTGGCTTTCCGGTTCTATCCCAATGTTATTAGGTTAGTATAAGCTGTTGGTTTTCCAAGAAACAAATAAATAAATATCACACAAATAATGTGACCACAGAAATAAATTGCTTACTAAAGTATTATACATATTTTTACTTTACAAATTGAAGACTATGCGTGTACTATGTTCAATTAGCATCGATGCGTCAGTGTGATGGGTCCCGGCACTAATGGACCCCCGCCGTGCACAGTATACACGCCAACCAGAAGTACTACAGTACAGTTGTAGAGTGTTAGTAGTAGAAGAGCTATTAATGAAGGGCTGGAGAAGTACTAGCATCATGCATATTCCTGCCTGTGAGCAGCGCAGCGTGTTCCTGTTGGAAGGCACATGAGGCTTAACACCTGGATGTTTCAGGTTAAAAATCACTCTTACTAAAAATTACCGACAGAAAAATGTATAAAGTTGTAAACTCTGTATGTGTAAAATACGTGTAGCGTCATCTCAGTAGTTACATAAATACTGTGTGATACAGCGCCATCTAGTGAGCTGAATATGAACTATCCTAGATCGCGCTTACGTAGTTTTCACTGAGAGTGACTTCATGGAATATTACCGAATATTCTCTCCTAGTCCTGGAACCCCGAGTCAAAGGTCGCTCGGTGGAAGATTTTCTATTTTGTTGGAAGATATACTCGTACATTCCAACTTTGTTCTCACATTACCTGTAGAAGAGTACCAACAAAACTGACAGAAGAAAGGACATTTTGCCAGACTTGAAGCAGAAACACTCCGCTCACTCGGAAAAATTGGCGATTTTATTGAGCACTACAACTAACTGAACATGGCTCTTTTGCTGCTGCAGCACAGGCACCTAGATATTTTTATATAAAAATAATATTTTAAAATGTGTTTATCCTTCCGTTTGTCTCGTCTTCACTTTATGATCTGTTTTGGATGTGTATGTTTGTTTTTGTAGCAAATAAATGGCTGGGTATGTTTACTATAAGCATATAGAGCGGAGCTACTGGTAGTAGTCGGCGCCGGGTGCGCGGCCGAGCGAGGTCCACGCAGCATCCATCATCTGCCTCTCATCCGCCGCGGCGGGATCAGCGCTTTGTTTCACATTTCAATGAACACTACACCGCGCACGCACTATGCATACTCATCTATGCTAAAGCATTCCTGCACTTTAACAACCCCTTCCAACCCCAGGGTTAATATTAAATCGGACGCGTGTAATTAAACTACACCCGAAAATTGAAGGTATCGGAAATCAGGATTATAATACTGAAATATAACAGAGATCAAAGTATACATGTACATACGTTTCAGGTATCTTCGGAATAGTCGTGATTACCCTCGTGCTGTCTGTGTTTGCGAATAGAGCCACGTTCATTTAGCTGGGATGTGTGCAGCGCAAACATCCTAGTTTCGTTATTACAGGGATGTGTCCAATAAATATTGTAATCTCATCTCGTTGTTGGTCCGATGAGGCTCGTGGGTCGCGCCACCAAGCCGCTCCGACTATACATTTACTTATTCTCTCGACACTATATTTTTTCTCACATTTTTCCTCCTCTTTTGTATTTCTTTGTTGAGAACTAAAACGTTATTTTACTTTAGGTATTTTTTTACTTTATACAGTTTCCTGTCGGAACAAGCAGACGGCCCAGTGGTAGCCATCACCTTATAAAGTATAACTTACTACGACTGCAAAGCTATGCTTTGGTATAACAATGGTAGACACTTAACATCAGGTGGACCATATGCTTATTCCATTAGAAATTCGTAAAAAAAAAGTTATATTATCTAGGTACCTTATGAACATGTGATATGGCCAAACAAGAGGTATGTTGGTATGGTTGTAGTACTTCCCCGGATGAAGACTTCCTTAGTGGGCGTGTTCTGTAAGTTGCAGTAGTTTCAGGAAGAGGTAAAAATTTAACAACGAATGGACCGCTTGTTACGTCACAAAAAGTTGTGTCATAAAAATGTCCGGAAAGCAATTATAAAACCAATCGACATACGCGTAAACTCAAAACGTCCGCTTGACGCACAAAGTGAGATCGTAACATGTCGTGTTTTGTAAAACTGAATATTTATTTTCCGTTTCCGCCTGACCTTTGACATAAAGAAACCCCTTGTGCAAATCCACGAGCCGAATAAGAAATTTAAATCGTCTTACTCCTAGTCGCTAATCCTATGCTTTTAAGAGCCTTTTTTGCATAAAAAGTCTCTGTTGATAATATTGGCGGGAGTCGGACTGATTAAAACATCGAGTACGTAACTTTATGTAAATGCCTTCGCTTTGGCCGCATAATGATAAAACCTACTTTGGGACTAATTTCATTTAATGCCTGATAAAAATTCAGATGGAAGAAGCTCCTTGTGGAGTTTTTGAATGATAAAGCGGGTAGCTTAGTGTGCAGCGGCCGGCTGTCGCTGAATTTACATCATTTTGCATATCTTTAATATATCTGGAATCTCACTTTCAAATGTTGTTGCTCTGATCGTGATTAGCTATAAAGATGTTATAGGCGCCAGAGCACGGACTGCAAGGTAATAGCGAACTTATTCAGTAATAACACAGGGATCATTTTGAAATAACTCAGAGCTAGGTAGTTTGCATAATCTTAAAATTTGCTCATTTCTGGTGTTCAACTTTGGAAGCATAGTATTTTTGTTTGAATTGATTTTCTAGTGTTATTTTAGGTTCTAATGTATAATTTCGGTGATATTGAGGTCCATGATGACTTGAGGTCATAGTACAAGTGTGAGCAGTAAAATTGGAAGTGTGTTATGTGACATCCTGATTAGAACAAAAATATTTCCCGGAGGTTTTAAAAAGAAAACGTCATCTTTTTATTTAAAACCAATGACAGCCGACTTTCCTTTTTTTTACTGACTCGACTTGACTAAAGACTATTTGTTCATCCACTTGTCACTGGCGCCATTGTCTATCGAACGACAGACCGATGCTTATAAAGAAACGAGGAACGTCGGCTTATAATAAAAATGTATGTTATATTAACCTGTTAGTTAATGATGTATCTTGGTAATTAGCTTAAAGAAACGATTTTATAAGGATGTTATATTATTAAGAGTAAAGTTGCTTTGTAACTATGCCTTACAACGCAGAATCTACTTACGACAGCGCATCTCACTATAGGATAGTTATTGTTAAAAGCCGGCGACGGCGGTGAGATGAGATTGAGTTAGATCGCGAGGAGGCTGCGGCGGCGGCGGCGGCGGCGGCGGTTGCTGAATGGTAATGTAAGGGCGCCGCTGCGACTTGTTGAAGATGTACTGTTTATCTAACTATTGTTGGAAACTGCCTTTGTATTCCTCTTTATGGATTATCATCATCATCATCTCAGCGGTAGAACGTAGTGGACATCCTGGACGTAGGCAGACCTCCTTCATAGATTTTAAGAGCAGCTGATCTGGTTGACTTCCAGTATATAAACCAATACCTATACTGTATGTATATCTTTGCATTTAAATATGTAAGCAAACATTTCATACAAAACTGCTTAAAGAATTTAACTGACTTTCCAGCTCGGTTAGTAGTAGCTCTGCCTTCTGTGATTGTGGGTTCGATCCCCACCGAGGACAAAAATTTGTGATGAACGTAAATGTTTATTCTCTAGGTGTTATATTGTACTCTAAGTATATAATTACAAACAAACGTATATAAGTATTCTATAACTCATCTGACTCCCACAGTACGCGACACGTTGCAAGCCGCGAACTTCGGTAAATAAGTATGCCGCTATAACATTTAGATAAAGCCGCCATAACTTTGTATCCTTGTACTAATGAAAGGAGCTTGTGATCATTAAAGAGCTTAACTTAGAGCTTTCTTACAGCTCAATAAACACGCGACCTTCGGCGCCACTACCTGCTACAAGCCACTTCTCCTTATAACTATCTCACTTAACTTATGTTTGTCTGTTGATATATTTTTTTTGCATTTACAGAGAGGGGCTGATTAAATCTTGATGAGACACAAGCAATTTGATTTAGTGCTCTATTGTGTATGCTAAGGAAAGAAGAAAAAGATCGTGAGAAAACAAGTCAGAATTCTAGCGGCGATGGGCTTGCAACCTGTCACGTAAGATATACCAACTACTGCAAAATGTGAGTATGAACCAAATGTAATGTCTGGATGTACCGCTGACTACCTTTAGACTTCCTCGAATAATCTAGAGTAGGAATTCGGTTGGGGATATTTACCGTACCTGGGGATTGAAGTCGTAGACCTACTTCTTTCTTATACTAGGGAACGCGCACGGCTTTGTCCGAGTGAAGTTATTTTCATAAAAACTTCAAGCCCCGCTACTTGTTTGAGGTTCAATTACGAGAATTCTTCTCTTAAAACTGTCCGGAGCCACACCTCAATGTGTCGATGCGCGAGCGAGTCTAGTCAAAGTCAGGCATTTATTCCTTTCGAATGGTAATGATCTGTTCGTGACCAACATAAATAAATCCACAACTGGACGTAGGCCTCCCCCAGGTTAGGGAGGGGTTTGCTAATAGTTAGTACGCTTTTAAGGCAGATTGGGTCGCGCAGTGTCGGTGCTTAGGACACAGGAGATGGTGCTACTGCATCTCTCTTAGCAACGTGTTAAAGCGGTGAAGCTAAGCGCGACCAAGCCGCGGAAGAACTGTTTTTTGTTATAGTGTGTAGATAGATTATTATAGCTTTATTGAACACCAACTAAAAACCAGAGAGCGGTTTTATCGCTAAAAGCGACCTCTTCCAGTTAACCTTTGAATGGATAGAAGCTTATGTTTAAATATATGTTTTTTTGTTATGTTTGTCAAGATCTGTAATTCTAACTTTATGAAGTGTGTCGAGAGAAACCCCGGGTAGACGCTAGTTTTGGGCAGAAGTTTAATGAGCACACGCCACATCGCTTTTAATCCTAGTGTTGGCGTGACGTGAGCCTTTGAGGCCGACTGACGAGATTGAGCCGACAACGCAGCCTTCCTGCCATACACCACATCTGAGAATGATGCCTCACGCCTCACGCCTCACGCCTCACGCCTCACGCCTCACGCCTCACACCTCACGCCTCACGCCTCACGCCTCACGCCTCACGCCTCACGCCTCACGCCTCACGCCTCACGCCTCACGCCTCACGCCTCACGCCTCACGCCTCACGCCTCACGCCTCACGCCTCACGCCTCACGCCTCACGCCTCATGTTTCATCACTGGTATAAATTTGAACATAGGGTAGATAGATTATAGAGTAAGTAGTTAGAAAATATTTTTGTTCATCAAAACACCTTGAAAGATAATAAACTAGGTAACTTAACTTTTATTTAACTTTTATTTAATTAATTAGCTTGTTTTATATCATTCGAGCGACCCGTCCCGATTTAGTTAAAAATACCAAAATATATATAATATAAATAAATATTAGTACATACTTTGCATGAGATCATAAAGATCACTTTGAACCAGAAGAATCCAACTAGATAACAGAAGAACAGACACGTGATCAGTTGTAGAGCGTGGCGCGTGTGACGGCGCGTGTGACGGCGCGTGTGACGGCGGTGCTGCTGCCTGCAACATGAGCCGGGAAGCACACTCCGAGACTTGGACTCCGGCTGAGGTAAGCTTACAGTCCCAGATTCAAGACCGTTCGCCAGGCTTACTTGTAAGGAATCTGGAAAACACTTATCAAGCAACTGTTACCCAATCAAATGTTGATCCAAAGAGGACTTTATAAATTTGAACCCAGTGTTACTAGAATTTATTAATTTTCTAAAATTGCCTACGCACTTACACCCGCTTGATACCTCTGGGTGACGTTTTAAATTAAAACGTCTTCAAGTTTCTAGTTCTAGGTTACAGGGGCCAATTGTATACACAAAGTATATAGTAACAGTTAAAAAGTTTTGCCAAGAAAATGTTGAAAAAATTTTGGTAAAAAATTACCGGCCTATTGTAGGTGTTTCATCCAGCGTCAGGGCAACCTTTTATTCATTATCTTATATAGGGGACAATGGCGTGGTGTGGTGGCAGAGTTTAAGGTGGAGAAGGCTTGCATCCCATCCTCGCAGCCTGGTCGGTTACATCCACAGGCAAGGCATGGTCGATATGTGCGGAGCTGACTAACCTCTGAATACTCAAACGCGTTTCAGATTGAAGCACGTCTCAAGTGACGAATTCTAGACACGAGGATCTTACACCTGATGTTTCAGGTGTATGAACGTAAAGCAGTGCATTGTATGGCACGTTCCTAACGTACGTGGCCTGCGAGGCAATGCTTGGTTATAATTGATAGTAACCACTCAACATCAGGCGGGCCATCGACTTGTTCCACCAGCACGTTATAGAAAGCATGGGAGAAAATCTTGTACTCGATCGGTTTCTTATCGGTGGGCAGGTTGGTTCGACGAACTTGAGTTAGCTATAATTATTAAGCATTAAGTCGGAACTAATCAAGTTAATGAGTCTGTAACTAACTATAAAGTTGTATTCACATCACTAACAATGAAGGCTCACTTAATACACTAAAGGGTTTTGTAAAATATTTGGCAAAAATATCGTTTTAGATAAAATGTTTGAAAGCATTCGTCATCTCTTGATATTCCGCAATTGGACCACGAACCGGAAGACGAAGCGTAGGAAGCTCTCCTACCCGATGGGCTGACCGCGGAAGTCGGTACATGAAGTTTATTCGAATAGAAACATTGACAAACAACCTGAGTTGAATGACCTGTGCTCTCGGATACTAATTACGCAGCTCTCCCCCCCCCCCGTGCCCGTCTGCCCCTCGCCCCCCCCCCTCCCCCTGCAGGTCCCGGGGTGCTGTTTGCTCCTGAGATTGCATCGAAAGGCTTCTTCAATGTCAAATAGAAGCGAAATGAATAGTGCCCTTATGCCTATAGAGGCATAAGGGCACAAGGGCACTATTCATTTCAACTCACGGAACGTAACACATTATTTATTTTTAGATTGTGTACTTTTGTCGTTTCTTATATTAAAATTGCCATTAGCAACCGTCACAACTCTATTGGCAGTATTTTAGTTACAAAACATTGCCTCGTAGGTGACGCACGCTAGCCGCACGTCAGTAGTGCGTTCAGACGATATTTGGCGCGTGCCCGAGCTGCTGTAGGACGCTGAGACTATGAACTTAAATTTCACGATAAAGATTTAGGTTTATCGCGTTGGTTACGAGGGCTGAGCCGCGGGATCTTCGGAAGTCCCCCCTAATAGAAGGATTATCATAAATATCTCCCTCTAATGGCCGGAACCGGAGCCCCGCGCGGCTTGTCCGCATTAGCCACGTCCCTACCTACTCGCACATTTCTAACTGAAAGGGAAGCTGGAGATTTTGACCCTATTATCGCGCACGGAATCGCTCCTTGTAGGCTTAACTGCCTAAATTTTTTTATACAAATTACTGATGCAACAAGCAGAGGGTCCAAAGGTTATATATTGTTACAGGTTATGTCGTGCCCTACGATGCACTAGTTTACGTCAGAACGATTTTAATTAAGAACGATACTGGCATGCACGTTTAGATTATTTAGTTTTGTTTATGACCAAAGTAGCTCGGCTACTTACTTACTTGCTAGTAGCTCGGCTAATTTAAATAGAACTTGAATGAGATATAGCAGTTTACTCTTACGAACAACGCTGCGGGCGAAACTAGTACAAAATAGTGAATTTGGATCAAAAGAAGGAGGATTCTCTGAAGTGAGGGTTGACCCATATTCCTCAAATTTTTCCACATCCCCGGACTCCGTAGTATTCCCATTTACTCCAAAGACCTGCTCACGTACGCTGGTCACGACTTACACTATTCGCTATGCGAACTTCAACCTTACAGCCTCCAGATAAGATGCCACACTTGTGCGTAAATACGATTCATTTACATGCAAATCAGTTTTATCGATACTATTGATAAGAAGAGACGTCATAGGTATCGTAGCATCGTAGCGGTTTCGTAGCGCTCTGCTACGGCGTAGCTGGAGCGATGTCTTGGATTTTATTTACTTGGTGTGATTGTCTTATGTAGTTGAACGTCGTTGCTTGCTGATGAGGTAAACATAACAAATAAAGGTTCGAATTCATCAAAAGAGAAATTATATTTTTGTAAAACACCGGCCAATTACAATGCCCTCCAATATGTGAATAGCGCAGTGGGCTACAATATTGTTTTTCCCGTAAGTAGGAAGGATACTTATTTTTTTAAGAATGATTACTTTATATTGTATACTGTAGCCGTTTGTTGTCCCTGAATAAATAAATAAATAAATAATAATGTTTCAGTATATTGTACAATAAATACCAATCTAATTCAAAAGTTTTGGTATGTTTGTTCCGTGTTTGCGGTACAATTTAATATACACAAAGAAAATGAAGTTTTAAATAACGTGAGACAAGTCACATGGGTAATATCTTTGTTTATGGAATCGTGTTGGATACACAGTTTTTGATCCTCGGTGGAGATCGAACCCACAACTAAATAAGGTTTAATACCCGTCTTAACGCCCATCTTTTAAATTTGTCTCTGTTTTATAAAAATAACAACGTCATTCTTTTACATGTTGTCGACGGGCTGGATAAATAGTTGTTACCCAACGGCGCTGATGACATCAACACCTAAAAAAATGGCAAATATAAAACTTAACAGACAGGCAGACACGTTTTGGTATTTATAATATTTACACCGGTGTCCTTTAGGGCAATCTTGGAGGACCACATCTGGTCTCGAATCTGAACATCACGAAGCTTACAAAGAATTGGCCGTGGCTTGTCGGATGTAGTGCGCGTGTGCCACATGCGGTGACAGCGGCTTGTGTTAGCTTTTGTAAAAGCAGACTATTCCAACTCCTCGGACACAGTATTTACTACCACATCTGCTGTAACTCCTTGGCTCACCTGGAGCCTGGGAACACCAAGGAAAAGCATCTCCAAGTTATCTACTTCACTTCCAATTATTGTTATTGTTGTTTGGTCCTGAAGAGCGCGGAGTGAATTGACCACATACGTTTTAAACATGGCCAATGCATGAGCTAGTGAAGGTACGTCTGAGGCTGATGACTTATTCTGGAGTAGCCTTCCTTCAAACTCTTCCCTTGCTGATTGGAAATCTCAAACAATGACTTTTAAAATGTAGTGAGATCCATGTTGATTTTGGAGGCAAGTTGGCAGTGTAGTGGTATATAGTAAAAAAACTTTATGATTTGCTTATCAAGTGGCTAGGAAAACAGTAGCTGTCAGGTGAGTAAACTATATTTAACACATAGGTGTTGTTTAGTTGAAGATTTTTACTACTATTACGACTATACAAAATATAGTAGGTATTTACTTTATGACGCCTACTGCCCAAAAAAATACAACTAATACATATAAGGATAAAATACACGGGAAAGAATTGATGTACGAAACGATTTAGAGATAGCTATACCTACTGATCCAAATCAGCAGAATTATGAACGCAACTTTGATTTTGATAGCTTTAACTACGTCTAAACCGTCTTAAACTTCAATAAAGGAATCTTTTTGTTATCGTATAGGGTATACGTATTTTCAAGTTATAAATGTAATGGACATTCCTAAAGCGATCAAAATAATCCCCACAGGGTACTAGAATACTTTTTAGCGCAATTCGTGGGTAATAACAATCAGAAGCGTCTTCACGACGCTGCCTGCGTTGTACACATTTTATGTTGTCGTTAATGTAAAGACACTATAAATTTAAGCAAGAAATACTTACCAATGGTTGTGTGCGTTCCTCCCAGGCCGGCGTGCCCACTTCTACTGTTCTACAGTTCTACTGTTCTATTGTTGCAAAATATTCACAAATGTCACAAACTTATTTTTATAATACAATAGATCAAAGAAAATAAAGTAAAATAAAGAAAACAAACACTTTTATCTAGCCAAATAAGAGTCAATCACAAGTAGTTATTTCTCGCCATTACGTCAGCATTTCAAAATGTAGTCTCAATAGTCATTTTAATATATTAAATTAATGACAGAGCTGCTTGAGTACCGCACCGCCTTCCCACTTGTTGGTTCTTGATAAGCTATAAAGAACTTTACATTATTGTATTTAAGCTACGCTTTCCGACACATTTTAGTAACCCTTCACAACATGCTTTGGGCACTAGAGTTGTTTACGATGAAACTGATTGTAGAAGTTTATTTGCACGAGTGGAGATGCGATGCGTGCGGCGACAGCGGACGCCGGACGCCGACTGCCGTGACGGGTGGCAAGCGCGCCGATGATGCCTGTTTACGACTCATTCACCCATTCGCCTCCTCGAGCGAGAACTACTGGAGGAGGCATTTCACAATGAGATGCTAAGACGCACTTACGCGGGTTCACGTACCCACCGACACCCTGTACCTGACACCCTTGCGGACTGAATATTATATTGTAAAGTGTCGAACCCATTGTATCATATATCAGCCCTCACAGATCAGTTGATAGTAGCCCTGTCTTTTACGCTGTAGGTGGGGGGTTCGGTCCCCACCGAGAACAAACAATTGTGTGACTTTAACATAGATATTTGTTGGATGTCTCAAAAGCCACCTCCTTGTAGTGTGGTACCCAGGAGACGCAGCTGCCCATCTCGTGGTGCCTTCCCCGAGTCCCCCTCGCACGACGTGCATGAGAGCTGATGGAGGCGCCGTGCTCTAGCCGGGGACCCTCGCGGCATGACACTATATCGCTAATCTCTTATACTTATAGTATTTTTTGTACAAAACCTTTGTATTATACGGTATAAAGGTGTCGTCCAGTGGTTGTTCCCTCCGGCTCCGCCTTTATCTAGGATCGCGAGACACGAAAACAATAAAAACTTCTCTCATTCCTTACAGCCGCCTTCAGCTGTAACGGCACAACTGAGGCCCGAGGTCACCACTCACCACCTATCACCCATATTTATGCTTACTTTTTTAATATCGATTTTCGTGATGAATCATCCGGGTACTAGCATCATGCCTATTTCTGCGTGTAAGCAGCGCAGCGTGTCCCGGTTTGAAGGGCGTGGGTCTGAAGATAGTTGTTGTTGTGAATTTATTCCTATTTTCCAACGAATAGCAATGCCCAGTGCACCGCTGTCTTGAGCGAGTGCCGCCACCAAGACTTGTGATACTTATAATTAATTATTAAAATTGCGTAAAAATATCAAAGCAACTGATTGAATTTGCTTCGCGCATCACGTCACTCCACTCAAAACTGCTTGATATTACCAGGCAACGCGACGTGATGCGACGTGACGTGACGTGACGAGATGGCGATGACGTGACGCCGCGACCACGTTTTAATCCCTGGCGTGGGATTGCGCGTAACAAAACGAGTTGTTGCGTATTTCGGCAAGAAAATTAAAAAACTTTGAAGCGCAAAGTTATGTGATTAGTTGTAGAGAGCGGTTGCAGCGAGCCTCAGCTCAGCCGCCGCAGCATCGCTACATTTACATAAATGTGTTAGATACTAACTTGCGTACCCACGTTACATTTTATTTTATAAATCAGCTAGAATTTTTGAAATGAAGGAACCACGGCCCACGGGCTCGGGCCCGCAGCTAGAACTCTCACTACGACACATTCCCGCTGATTCTTCAGTACAGTATCATCAAGAATATGTATTATCTCAAAATAAACTATATTTTACTTTTCTTTTATGACCTACTGATGGTTACCATCACCTAACAAAGCATCGCCTAACAGGTTACGTTAAGTAGGAACGTGTTCTATGAAAAAAAAACACTTAGTAAAAAATTATGTGAATCAATGCATTAAAATTTTTTTACAACTAACCTTTACATAGGCATTCCCTCCCTCGCGCTCGATGTAAATAACCAATCATCAGTGACGGTTCGATCTTCGCTGAGAACAGTAGTGTCTCTCGCGTCGCGCGTACGCGTAGGTACCTACAGTGCAAAGTGCAAGCGCATCACAACAAAGTCGCCGCGGACGTGCTGCCAGAGCGTGATTATGACCTAGTTCATTTTTGCGCAAAGGCATGTTTTACGAGGCGACGAATCATATTGTTAAGGCGACACTGTTACTTGCCTAAACATGGATACACCGACTAAAGAATGTACTGTAACGTTAACGACAGACCTGGAGCATACCTTGTATGACCGCTACAACGAAACACTGAAACGTTTCAAAGATGAAAGGCAAGAGCGACTGAAGCTACAGAACCTTGTTGAAAACATGAGAAACCAAATTGAGGTTCTCGAGCACCAGCTGAAATGCTTTGCGGAGTCTACCAACAACCCATCAACATCGAATATGGAAACTTCCTCAGTTCAGGCTGAATATGCCACGGATGAGGAAGAACTAGCAAAAGAGACAGAGTGGATAAGAGCGAAATCTAGAAAAAAGCGGAAGATGAACACCTCACCCGTACTCTCACCACAAGGAAATGTTAACATTTCAATTATAGAGAAAATAAAAAAAGTTCACCCCCCACCTCCGATTATAGTGGACGGGGTGACCAACTATCAAAGTTTTTACGACTCCTTGTCTCTGAAACAACCCGCTGAGACCTTTAAAATTAAGACACTGAACGGTGAAAGTGTAAAAATTAACGCCATTAACGATGTAGCGTACAGAGCTTTAACAAAAATGTTAAGTGAAAGTAACTGTCCCTGGCACTCCTATGAAAATAAACAGGAGAGGCCAATAAGAGTTATGGTCAAGAAATTGCCTTTCACTTGCAATTCTGAAAGGATCATCGAAGACCTAAAACAAAGAGGCTATAAGATCGAAGAAGCAGTGAATAAACTGAGCTGGAAAACTAAGGAACCACTCAATATGTTCATGGTCACCTTCAGCAACGAAGAAGACATCAAAAAGGTGTATGACATCAAACATATACTGGGGTGCGTGGTTGAAATTCAACCCATCAGGTCAACCAAATTGGTCCCTCAGTGCAAGAGATGCCAAGTATATGGTCATACACAAAAGTACTGCTCCAAAGAGCCAAGATGTGTTAAATGCACAGGTAAACACCTCACCAAGGACTGCAAAAAGCCTACAGAGGAGAAACCAAAGTGTGTGCATTGTGGAGAAGCACACCCAGCTAACTACAGAGGCTGTATGATAGCCAAGGAAATGCAGAAGATGCGGAACAAAAACATAAAAAAAACCCCAGCTACCCATCATAACACTAGTGGTAATCAGATGGTAACTTTCCCAAGCTCCGGTAAGAGTAATATAAGAACTTCCTCAACTAGCACAACCCACAAACCTGTGTCATATGCCCAGGCTACTGCTAAAAGTACGCCAACTGTGAAACACAACGAGTCAAGCAATAATAAGTTAGATGAAATTCTCAAGTTCATGACATCTTTCGATGAACGATTGAAGAAGATTGAAAATAGCACCAAACTAGCTTATCCTAAGAACAAAAAATGATTAATACACTTAAAATCATGGCTTGGAACTGTAATGGGCTACTAAATCATCAAAACGAGCTACAGGTAGTCCTTGACATAGAAAACGTTGATTTATGTCTCCTATCGGAAACGCATTTCACTAAACAATCTCACATCACATTTAACGGCTATAAAACCTATCATGCTCTACACCCTGCCAACAAAGGAAGAGGGGGTAGTGCTGTAATCGTAAAAAATAATATAAAACACTATGAAGTAAGTAGATGTGAAGAGCCAGACATCCAGTCTGTAGCCATTTGTATCAATACGAAGCGATATTCTCTTACGGTGGCAGCCATATATTGCCCACCACGTCATACGATACATGAAGATAAATACATAAGGTTTTTCCAAACACTGGGTGAAAGATTCATACTCGGAGGTGACTTTAATGCCAAGAACACGTATTGGGGTTCCAGACTGACAAATACAAAGGGCAATCACTTGATGAATGCTATGAAACAAATAAAAGGTGATGCTATATCTACTGGTTCACCGACATACTGGCCAACTGATCCAAACAAAATTCCAGACTTGATAGACTTTTTCATTTATAAAAACCTATCGAGAAACTACCTAAAAATAAAACAGAGTTATGATATGAGCTCTGACCATTCTCCAATATACCTAGAATTAAGTGAACAAATCTTGCAAATAGAGAAAACTTTGACCCTTGTAAATAAGTATACTGATTGGGAGAGTTTTAAAACAGAGCTTGATTGCCAAGTAGACCTCAAAGTTCCGCTAAAAACTCCAGAACAACTTAACGTAGAGGTAAACAATTTCACAAAACTAATACAACAGGTTGCCTGGCGTAATACACCATTAAATAAGAAAAGAGAAGCAAGAAACTACTATCCTTATGATATTTTACAACTAATAAGTGATAAAAGAAAACAGAGAAATCTTTGGCATCAAACAAGATTTCCTCAAGACAAAAAGAAATTAAATAATCTCACAAAACAGCTGAAAAGAAAAATTCAACTTTTTGCCGATGCTTCAACCAAAAATTACCTGCAAAACCTCACAGCGGACAGCAGTACAAACTACTCGCTCTGGAAGGCCACTAAAAATATGAAACAACCCATTACCCAAATTCCTCCTATTTATATAGGACCTGGACAATGGGCTGTTAGCAACGAACAAAAAGCTAACAGATTCGCAGAATACCTAGAAGATATATTTAAGCCTAATGTAAGCCAAACGAATCTATTACCTACAGTAAATGAAGTTTGCCGTGAAACACTTACCATAAAGCTAGTATCACCCAGAGAAGTTTGGAGTGAAATAAAACACCGCATAAACCCAAGAAAATCTCCTGGACTTGACCTCATCTCGGGAGAAATACTACATAATCTTCCGAAAAAAGCACTTGTCAAACTGACTACTATTATCAATGCAGCACTTAGACTGAAGTGTGTACCAGATTTGTGGAAAGTTGCTGAAGTCATCATGATAGCAAAACCAGGAAAACCGTCTCAAGAGACCTCATCTTACAGACCTATTTCTCTGCTGCCAATAATGTCAAAACTATTTGAAAAACTGCTACTAAAAAGACTTAAGCCTCTTATAGAGAGTAAAAACATTATACCAGAGCACCAGTTTGGATTCCGAGAACAACACTCAACAATTGACCAAGTGCATAGGATTACAAATGTTATTGAAAAAACCCTAGAAAATAAACAAGTCTGCTCTACTATCTTTCTGGATGTGGCACAGGCATTTGATAAGGTTTGGCATGAAGGCTTATTACTGAAACTGAGGAAGGTACTCCCTTCAGCATTTGCAGATATAATAGAATCATACCTATCAGATAGAACTTTTAGAATAAGGCAAGAAGACGCCTACTCTGAACTTAAAAGAATAAGAGCTGGGGTGCCACAAGGGAGCGTATTGGGACCGGTACTATACCTTCTGTATACAAGTGACATCCCTACGTCAGCAAATAACACCATTGCAACTTTCGCTGATGACACTGCTATAATGGCGGTCGGACGCACTCATGCAGAAGCAGCTGAAAAGGTACAAGCTGCTGTAAATGAAATCCATGATTGGACTATAAAATGGCGAATAAAACTGAATGAATCCAAGTCAGTTCATATCAACTTTACTAACAAAAAGACCAGTATTATGCGGTAATCATCAACAACAAAATCATTCCCTACGGAAACACAGCAAAATACCTAGGTATGACACTCGACGCAAAGCTGCGCTGGAAAGCACACGTCAAGAAGAAAAAGCAGGATCTAGAGTTACGCTACAAAAGGATGCACTGGCTGATAGGAAGACAATCCGATTTGTCAGTGCATAACAAACTTTTGTTATACAGACAAGTCCTAATGCCAGTATGGACTTATGGTATACAGCTGTGGGGCTGTACCCGTAAAAGCAACATTGAAATAATACAGCGATTTCAAAATAAAGTACTAAGGGGCATTGTTAATGCACCTTGGTACGTGAGAAATGAAGATTTGCACCGGGATCTACAAATGGAATTTGTCAGTAAAATTGTTAAGAAATCTGCAGAAGCTCACGAACGAAGACTTCACCACCACGTGAACGCCGAGGCCATCCAGCTCCTCGACAACACAGACATAGTGAGAAGGCTCAAAAGAACTAAACCTTTTGAGCTAGTGTAGTGTTTAAACTAATATGGTGTAGTGTAATAATAGTTCTACTTTTAATGAACACAAGAACAAAGTGTCCTCCCCTTAAATAGAGACTGTAAGAAAAGTGCCAATGGACACATTCTTAATATAGTATTCATATAAAAATAAGTCAAAGCAAAGTTACTCATTAGCCTAATTGGCTAGATTGTAATGTTATTAGGGTACCTACTGTATTTAGTTGGTAAACTAATTAAGGAAAAAAAAAAAAAAAAAAAAAATGATGGAGTAAACCCTTTAATCCCTGGAAGGTGCGGCCGCGTCCCTAACGAGCTCCTGCGGGAGCGACCACAGTGCACTCGGCCCTTCAGAGACACATCAACAGGTTACACTCTAGTAGCGCTACGAAGTGCTACGTGCTGCTACGCGGGTGCTACGTGCTACGAGATTTCACGTAGCATGTGACGTCACAAGCTTTGTCTGTAGGTACCTATAGGTTCCTAGACAATGACGTAGACCGAAAACAAAATTAACTTTGCAGGCATGTGCCGAATGTTATATTTAACCTACTAAAACATCTTCAAAGGATCTTTAAAACATCTAGATCGATGTGCTACGTGTGGTAATAATAGTATTGTGGACAAAGGGAACCGGTTAACATCGGGTGCGTTATTTACTTGTTCCTACTTTTTCCTTATAAACTGAGGCACACGAGTATCTCATGTGCGTGTAACGATCCTTACACCTACACCTTATAAACTGTAACGAACCCTCCACAAAGAACGATACTTCCTCACACTCCTCCTCAGGGTTCTTCCTCAAACGAGCCCTTCACAAAATGCCCAACTACCACCTCTCTGTTTCGCAGCCGTCATGCGCTTTCGAATAAATAAATCTCACTATCCTCCGCAATGTTTAAAAATAATGTAGAGCAGACAGATGTGATCCTGCAGTACAGTTGTCTGTGGCTGTGCGAGGCGGCGCGCGCGGCTGATAGCGAGTCCGCTAATGTCGCACACCGCATGTCTACCGGACTAGATTACAATAATGCCTCGATCCACCCCTAAGCTACCTACCCCTTCCTTTGTTATCAGCTCTACTACGGCTTCAGTTGATTAAATGAAACTTGATGAGTGCCCTCGCCTTCTGAGCCTCAGATCGTGGGTTCGAATCCGTTCAAGTACTGCGCTTATAGCTTGCATTTCGTTAAATATATATTTGAAAGCGCCATCTGATTCCCGAGCGACTGAAATTAAATAAAACACATAACTGTTTCCATAAATAGTTTTTTATTGCTACATGATCCAAGGTATTTTTTTTTAATTTATTATAAAAACGTGCTGAAGTTACTAATAGAGATTCCAGTTCTTTAATAATAATTCATTTATTTACTTTGCATTTGTGCGAGTTAATTATCTGTATAGAATGACGTGCGCAAGACTTGATTAATAAAAAAAAACCGGCCAAGTGCAAGTCGGACTCGCGCACAAAGAGTTAAACGGCACAAAAATCACGTTAGCTGTTTAAATATTAATTTTATTCTGCTTTTTAGTATTTTTTGTAATAGCGGCAACAGAACTACATCATTTGTGAAAATTTCCACTTTCTAACTATCACGGTTCATGAGATACAGCCTGGTGACAGACGGATAGACAGGGTATGTAAGGGTTGTTTATGCATGAGGCTTGAGGTGTGCGTCTCTGAGTTGCCGCGCGAGCCAGGCGACGCCGTCAGCGAGGCCGGCGCTGGCTGCGGCCGCGGCTGCCGCGCCGCTCGACGCACAGATGTGCCACGGACGGTCTGTCACGCGCTCCAAGCACAGCGCTGCAACACACACACACACACACACACACACCCCATCACTACACAACTCGAGTCAACAAGTATTTATTCCATGAAACCATATGGATCACTTAGAATCGTCTTACAGTAAGGTGGTACGAGGCGGCAGTTCCTCGCGACCTAGGTTGCATAAATAACTATCAACCTTACGGCTTGGCACGTCCATCTGATCCACGCAGGGTTTACCATCACAAAGCATTGCCTCGCAGGTCACGTTCGGTGTGCACGTACGTACCCTATGATGCACCGTTCTGCCTACATCATCCTGAGGCATCCAGGTGTTCGGCCTCATGTGCCTGTAATATTACCGGCACCCACACCCTTCGAACCGGAGCACGCTGCGCTGCTCACAGGTAGGAATAGGTTCATACCTATGGATGGTAGTACTTCCCTGGACGAGCCCCTCACTAAGAACTCTCCTACTACTAAATTCTAAGAAATAATATGTTGTAAAAAAGATCATTAGAAACAACGATAAAAACTAAGCCGTAGGGTTGGCTGCCTGAACTCACCATCAAGCCGTGACAGGTGTTTTAGAGTGGCTTACGAACCTAAAGTTAGCCACCAGCTCATTCGTACTTGTTCAATGTTGTTCACTAAGACAACTGAGGGTTATATGTTTGTGTGTGTGGGTACCGGCTGCAATGTGGTTGGGCGCGAGGGCGTGCGGCGCGTCGCACTTGTTGGCCAGCACCAGCAGCGGCGCGCGGCGCCCGCGCATGTCGGGGTGCGCCAGCAGCAGCTGCAGCTCCTCGCGCGCCACCACTGCGGACACCAGACACGCTCACATCACTGCGGACACCAGACACGCTCACATCACTGCGGACCCCAGACACGCTCACATCACTGCGGACCCCAGACACGCTCACATCACTGCGGACCCCAGACACGCTCACATCACTGCGGACCCCAGACACGCTCACATCACTGCGGACCCCAGACACGCTCACATCACTACGCACACCTGACAAGCGACAGCTTTTATTCAATTACTTTTTTGATTCTTTATTATAGCTGCTGAAACGTAAAAGGCGTTCTCGACTTGTACCTGATGTTAAGTGGTTACCAAATCATTGCGTTACGGTTCACGTTCGTTTAGGAATATGCTCTACAATTTACAGCGGAATACAGGCAACGCTCCCGCACATGTACTCCTGGAGTGCAGCAGTGTGGCAACTTCACGAGCATCCCACCTCGGAACACCGGGTACACCTAGAGAAGCCTGCACCTGCATTAGCGAGTTGTTGGCTTTCCTGGAGGACATGGCTAGACTAGCAACCACCAGCGGCCTAGATGTAGTAACTAGTATAAGTACATGCAACGCTGCTCGTAGGCAAGAGTAAGTATGGCAAATCAATTATTTCAAGTCAAAAAATATAAGGTAAAAATTAATTAACAATGTCTGTGGTAGAGGCACAAATATTGATGTAGGTTAGACGTTGATTTAATATATTTTATCTCGAGTTGAATAGGCCTGCATGTATTGAATAGGTAGTATTGAAATTAAGCAGAAATGAGATTTGAGTTAGTGGAACAGACAGACAGACCTGATGCAGACAGCAGGAGAGAGTTTTAAATTAAATAATTTCTACGTGAAGTGCGCCGTGATGGGACTGTGAGTTTAATGTCAGACAGAAGGGAAAGAATATTAATACTTGACTGAGCGAGCGAAAAGTCTCATTTACGAGATTGGCCAGAAAATGCTTTTAACCATCTGTTAGTCTGCCTATCGGTTCTTGCCTACAGGTATTTTTCAACCAATATTGGCCTTTTCAACCAAATAGAGTAGTCTCACCGAGTCGCAGATGGTCGGTGGAGTCGACGACGAATATGACGGCGTGCGCACCCGCGTAGTGCCGCTCCCACAGCGCGCGGTGCCGCGCCGCGCCGCACACGTCCCACGCGCTGAACGACACACCCCCACCTGCACCACACACACCCCCCCACACACCCCACACACATTATACTATCCTGCACTACTCGTTATGGAACTTTACTGATAGTAGACACCACAACAAGCCTTCCTAGGCGTAGGCAAATACACAATAAGTCGCTTAGCAGAGCTCAACTTCCATAGCAGGTTCTACATATAACATGCAATTTATTTAGTAACATCCGCAAGGATCATTTTGAAACGCTTCCTTCTACGCCTATCAGTACCAATTTTAAGAATCTCTATAACCTTGGCACCTACTAAGATATGGGTGAGGATATGTACTGTGCCTTAAAATGTAGTTTTTTTTTAAGCAACTTGTTGATGGAACAAGCAGATGGCCCACCTGATGTTAAGTGGTTACCATCACCTATAACAAAGTATTGCCTTATAGATCAGGCTCGTTAGGAAAGTACCCTAAGATACACTGCTCTGCGTCCATTAACCTGAGGCATACAGGTGTTAAGCCTCGTGTGCCTGTAATGTCCCCCCGCACACACCCTTCACACCGGAACACGCTGCGCTGCTCACAGGCAGGAGTAGGCATGGTGCTAGTACGCATCCGGACGAGCCCTTCACTGAGAGCTCTACTATGAAGTACTAAAATTATTTATTTCTCTCTTTCTTTGTAAAATGAATAATAAAGCTCCAGTGTAGCGCCCCGGTGGTGAGTGAGCGAGACGGCACGCGAGAGACGCCTCGCCTAACTTGCTTAGCAATGATCGCACAGGCACAGGCATTACAGAGTTTGCTCATAAATTCATATTGCCTACTTACCTATCTACCTACCCACGTGACTACGAGTGATAAAACCAAGAATAATATATCTCGAGAGGAAAACACGAAAAATCTTTTCTAGCGCCTCGTAGATATCTATACCAATTATTAGAATCTTTGTCTTGTTTTGTCTGACTGACTGACATATAGACAACGCACAGCCCAAACCGCTGCTTGTATAGACTTAAATTTTCAGGGTATATTTGTATTGGTGCATAAAAGTGTATTAAGGTAGGAATTCCTAAAATTCAACCCCTAAATGGGTTCAACGGGGGTTGAAGTTTGTATAAAAGCAAGTTCACGTGAGCGATATTCATGCGTGTTATAGCAGATCGACAATCGTTCTTGAATGAGTAATGCAATGGGATGCATTAAATTCGTTAGTATGAGCTAGTGGTAACAGAGCTTTTAGGCCGCCTTAAGGCCTCCGTAACATAACATTATGCCCCCTCGGTTCAGAATTCAGAATTAGTGAAATATGAATGCCAGTAGCGGTCACCCATCCAAATGGTGACTAAGACGTTACTTTCCTAAGTTCCTCGGCTAGAAATAAACAAGAAAAGCTACACCACGAGGGATAAAAATGAAAAATAAAATATTTGAGGACATTTTACATCATCCAGCCCCAAACTAAGCATAGCTTGTATTATGGGAACCTATGGAAATGACTGATAGAATACTCATATACTTAATTTTTTTTATATACATACTTACTTAGGTACTTAGAATACAATATAACACCCAGACACAGATCTACTATCTATGCATGTTCATTACACAAATGTTTGTTCTCGGTGAGGATCGAACCCACCACCTACAGCGCAGAAGGCACGCTTACTACGAGCTCACCTGTGACGGCTGTCAAAGATTCTCTAAGAAAGGAATTATTCAATTCAACTCCTGCAGGATGGTATCGAGAGATTGAAGTAAATCATAAGTAAATAATAATACGAGCGAAGTCACGGGCACCTAACTAGTTCTCAAATGGAACGTGTCTTCAGCTCCATGTGTACTAACATCATGCGTTAGTATTCATAGAGCCGCTATACTAACTCCTAGCTAATCACTGGCACAGGCTTATAGTACCTCCTTACTAATCTGTGTCGTGTTCTCAATACCATCTATACTAACTGTATTATATACTGCGGCGCTACGTCATGACGTCTTTGACGGAAAATACCCAGTTTCGTAACCATGGAGACAATGATACCGAACTTCCAAGCGATTTTAGTCCTTAAAGTTAGTAGGATAGAGTATGTTTATGTTTGTGTAATGTTAGTATTGTCGGAGCTCAATATTGTGTAGTACCGTTGTACAGTTGTACACGACACGTGTATATTGTCAAACGCCCATGTGTAGAGCTGGTGTCGCCTCTCTAGCGGAGCCCGAGGCATCGGCCGAGGCATAACAACAAACCTAACAACAGCTTTCGGCCGGTGCCGCGGCCAACTCTGATACCTTTATGTATCTTTATATATCTCGCACTGAGTTGGGTTAACACCACCCTGGAGCTTCATGTTATTATATTTTGTATAAGGGATCTCACAAAAAATGGTAGGAACCAAGCCGTAAGTTTGTTACCTGTTCTTTAAGGCTCGCTCACGGTACATCCCCTCCGATCTCTTAGTACTACCAAGAGCTTGCTTCTAAGGATATCCAATGGGAGTAGTCAGAGGTAACCAAATATTACATTTGTTACGTAGCCACATTTTGCAGTAGTTGGTATTTCATACGTGACAGATAGCAAGCTCATCTCTGCTACTAGCATACTAAATGGTTTCCTTACGTTATCCTTCACCGTTTTAGAGCATTATTAGGCATTGCGCACATAAATTTCGATAAAAAAAATTCATAGGGGCACCGAATTCGAAGCTACGACCTTAGGATTAGAAGGGCTCTTCAAGAACCCCTGCCCCCAGGTCATGGTCTGCCGTGGCAGCCTGGAAGTCCATTAGCCGAGTCCGGAGCCAAGTCGGCCGCTGCAGAAAAAAACCTTCACAAGTGGGGAACGAGGAACGAAACCCTTCCTTGACTGGGTGCGACTGCGGAGCCTCAGCTCAGACAACCACTCACGTAACGTACCTACTGACCTGTCCCTTGCGTCCCAACACCTGCACAAGGGACGACCTTGATAACGCCAGAGATAACGCTATCGAGATGGCCACGTATTATTTAAAACTATTGAGTGATGTGTTGGTTGACCGCTGATACGATAGAGATGGAAGAAGCAGCAATGTGCGATGTGCCAGGTGCCAGGTGCCAGGTGCCAGGTGCCAGGTGCCAGGTGCCAGGTGCCAGGGCTACAGCCGGCAGGTGTAGCAGGCTCCGGCTCGTGGAGTGCCGCCGTCACGTGACGTCACAGCTAGCGCTAGAGAAGCCTCCACTGTGAAGCCGTCACTTCATATTTATGTATATGATCTCATTATATTATATAATTATACTAGTTATGTTCGGTTTAACCGTACACGTACAAGTACTTTTCCATAAATCATTCAAGCGGAGCACAGACCGCTTGTATTCCATTTTGGAGGTCCAATTGAATTTAGGTATAACATAATCTAGTGATATTTTTAAATAATATGATATTACATTAACAACATTATATTACAATACTAATTATTTCAGACTTAAATTATTTTTAAAATATATACTTTCCTGTGAGTAGCCTGAGAGGGTGGGATACGTATAATATGTATACACGCAGAGCATTTCTATGGAACAGTACATCGTATGACACGTTTCTAACGAACGTCACCTGTGAGGCAATGTCTTGTAAATTGTAATACGTGATAGTAACCACTTAACATCAAGTGGGCCATATGCTTGTTCAGTCAATGAGTCATGTAAAAAATTGATGCTAAACGTATCTAAGAATACTGGTTGTTACACTGGCTGTCATGGCTAGCCGCTGAACCAATATCGATAAAATTTAATTTAATTTAATATACATAGTATCTAAATTTAGTATAGTGACAGCTTGCACTCTAGAGAATGTAAAATGGTATTGTGTTTTTAAAACAAATTTGTAGTTTTACAAATAAACTTGGAAAACCTTTAAATATCTTCCCTTATATCAGCTGAGGTCACTGACCGACCGTTACACAAAACTCCTAAGAGAGAGTAATTTAGAGTTTCTCTCTGTAGTGTAAGGGTAAGGGCTAAGTATAAGGAATACCAAGAGAGACATTTCTGAAACACAACCCTTTAAGGGGCGCAAAGGGTGATAATGTCTGTATGAAAAAAGCTTTTAAAAGAACAGCGTATTTAAGATGGCTATAATTTACAAACACGGAAGTTACGTCGTAATTCACGAGGTATTTCCCCAGTTCACTTCCTGCTCTGTTATAAAAACGCTGTAACGACTTTATCCTCCCCCGCCCGCCCAGACAAGTGACCATCGCAGGGAAAAACCACGTTTAGCTCTTATGGTTATTTTGCTGGCATCCGGACCTAGACTTAAATCACTGCTGGCTTTACAAAAAAAATTAAAAACGCGAAGAATCGACTCCTTTTGCTCGTTTTTTTTCGTGATTTTGGCATCAATATCGACAATAAATCCTTAAATAAACCTAAGTACCTAGCTATCTTATTTCAAAACGCGTAAAAACGATAAAACATCAAAAGCAGCAATCTAAGGGAGATCGCGATCATCTGACCGCTGCGTCGTGAGCGCGGCTCGGCGCTGCCACCGGTACATCGCTGGTTCATTCATAGGAATTTCAACAAAATAATCGTACTCCCATGAATGTCTTTGACTGTCAGCCAAGTGGGATCACACGAGACCTTGTCGTAGGGAATCTTACACGATCCTGGAGTATTCGAAGGTGGTGCTATTAGAGCCACTCATGGCAGGAGGTAGGATAAACGTGAGCGCGGGTACTGACTAGTGAAGTGTTCCTGCGTGGCGGCTGTCGTGGGCGGCACGTGCTGCCGGCGCTGGTCGGGCGGCCGCAGTGCGTTCAGCAGCGAGGACTTGCCGCCCCCCTCCAGCCCCACCACGAGCACGGTGACGCGCACGCCGCCCGCCCTGCCCGCGCCGCCCAGCCACCGCGACACCCGCTCCGACAGACCCATGCCTGGAACGTGCGGAGCGGTGCAAGGATTCATTAGGTGAGCCGGCAGCTTGTAGGCTGTTCTTCCTGGCTCGGTCGCGAGGACCGACCGGCTTAAACACTTTTCTGAGTGATCCTTAGGATTCCAATTAATACATTTCTCTTGATTTTGAAAGATGAAGGTGACATCGAGAATCACGGAAGGTCGGGAGATCGAAAAATTTCAGAATAGTTATTCAGGCTGCAGTCCTTCCGTAGACCGCTTATAATACGATCATGGCAATGCCATCCGCCGATCCTGCTTTAAAAGTACGGATTCATAATATTTTAAGCATGTAATTCCATTGTCACCATCATCACGCCAACGTTTTCTCACGATGTTTTCCTTCACCGTGTCAGAGTTTCCAAGTAAAAAAGTTACCTCGACAGTAGACCCGATAGCAAGCTAGTGTAAGCGTTAACGAGTCTCGAAGGACCGATCCCGGCATTTAATTGCCGTAAACCGGGAATATCCGGGATCGTGAGGCCTCGGAGCGGTCTATAAGCCTCGCCGTCGTCAAAGTTGCTCAGTAGTTATCAACTTAAATAGCTATACAGGGAACAAAAGTAAGTGCTTCCAACAACTGCAAGTGAACCCTCACACTTATTTATCTACACCGCTAGACAAGAAGATAATAGTACTTAAAATAATACTTAAAAAGTACTATTAGAAAATTTAAGAAAAATATCTTCTATATTAAAGTATAGACTAAGAAATAAATGATTTCTTACTGAGGTTAGAGCTGGGCGCTCATTCAGCGTCTTAGCGCAGTGGACGGCTCGTCGATGTACTGCGCTGCCTCGGCCTCGGCCTCACGCCTCTGCCTCGCTCAGTGGACTCCTTCCGGAGAGCGGTGGTATAAGGCACAGGTTACGACGGCTATATCGCGAGAGAGGCGATATATTGCGCTTCGGATAGTCAATAACGAGAGCTTTGATGAGGCAGGTATTGAGTTCGTTTGACGCGAGCTGGGCTCGGGTTGTCATGGCAACGGGACCGTAAACACGGTTACCTAACTGTCCAGCAGGGTTGCCAGCAAAACAGAAGTATTTTAGTTTACAATTTATTTTAATGAACTAAACCTTTTACATTTAACGAGTAATTACTACATTATAAAAATACGTAGTAATATGCAAGTAGTGTAGGTAGGTACATAAGATTATTATCATTAACTACATAGGTATATACCTACTTGTACTTAACTCTCATTGTCCAGGCGCACTCGGACAAGAGGCGCAGACGCAGACGCGATGTACGGATACGGACAAGGTAAACAATAATGTTATTATTTGATGTTCTACCAATCTATTTACTTACGAAATGGTTAGCTATTTACATAAGCAGGTACATAGCGGTACATTAGAATGGGTTTTGGTATTTGTTTGTGCATGATATCATCGTGAATCGTAAATAATTATGATCAAACCACACTTCATCGTCACTTCAGCAACGCACTGCATGCGATTAGATCTAACTATAATTAAACCTTCTTGTCTTCCATTTTACTCTGCACTATTCTATCCTACTAGGTACTGTTATAGCTCATGATGATCTGAATTACAGCCTACTTTTGGTACCAATAAAGTACTAGCCGAGTAAAAAAGACCGAACAAGCCCTATAGAAGCAGGCGAGTAGGTACTGCTAATGAGTAGAAATGAGTCACAGATGTGTTGCTTGCTCTAGACGTCTAGAACGTACGTTTGTTCAGCAGGAGTAGGTACTTCACACTGAGTGCGATTCCTAACCGGAATCATTCCGTTTTGACAGATTTAGATGACACAATATAAACCGGATCACGATGGAACAAATGTCATCAAACGATTCAGCAGTACTAAGTGTCGATCTGAACGGCTGCGATGAGTCGGCCCGGCTAGCGGCTAGCGGCTAGCGGCTAGCGGCTAGCGGCTAGCGGCTAGCGGCTAGCGGCTAGCGGCTAGCGGCTAGCGGCTAGCAGGCGGCTCCACCACTGAGAGTTCATAACATGTGGTATTACCTCCGGGCGTCATTCGCTACGAAACATGGTCATGATGACGTCATAGCAGCCAAGTATTGCTTAAATGTAGTTTATTTTCTTTACCTAAAAATAGTATGTGCGCACGGAATTTACAATTGTAGAGTAACAAACACACCAATTATAATCATTTTTTTTTTGCTTCTACATCGACGTAATTATCTTAAGCATCACATATTAGTACATTCTGTGTTACTACAACCTTCAGTTAGCACTGGGGCAGTACTAGATATTGTGCAACTGTCGTGCAACTGGTTTTTGTGCACTGCAGTGTCATCGTTATTGGCCACTGAACACTTTTTAGTATCACTTTCAATTTTTTCTCTAACATTGTTTTCATTACTTTGGTTTTCCACATTGCCAGTGTAAGAATCGATTAAATTACCTTCATCTTTAGGTTTCATTTCAAAATCCGTTTGAGTAATAGTTGATAATGTTACGTCATCTGAGCTTAAATAGCTTTTACTAGTATAACGTCTTCCATCTTCTTCTGTGGGGTTATTATAGCTAGCATCTTTTACGTGGTCTTGAACATGACTGGCGATATTTTGGCTATATTCTATTTTATCATTTACATTTTCAATTGCACCATCTCTGCTCAAAGCTTCTTTTTCGATATTATTCTTTTCAATATTTATAGGTTTTTCTTCATAATTCGTCCCTGAACTTATAGCATCATTTCTTATAGGTGCAGTATCGTTTTCACTGAGCGTAATATCCTTGTCTTCATTAACGCCATGGTTACCTTTCCAATCGTTCTTGTTACAGTCGGTTACATTTTCAGTGGGTTCGGCAACGTGTTTATCGACGTCGACAGCGGTGGGATCGTCTCGCAGGCCCGGACAGAGGATCTCGTAGATCTGGTCGGGCGTGCGGGCCCTGGTCTCGGGCACGACGCGCCATGCGTAGGCGGTCAGCAGCAGCGTCAGCGCGGAGGCCACGGCCAGTGCGGGTGCGAGTCCGGCGCCGTGCACGATGGACGGGAACACCACTATCTCCAGCGCGTTGGCGAGGTCGGAGGCGGCCGTCACCAGCAGGCTGGCGCACCCGCGGTACTGAAACCATACCAATTTACATTATCATCATCATCTCAATTATCTGTTGCGTTATCGATTTGATTGTATTTGTTTCAACAGCTGAAAGTATTTAAAACTTTCAACCCCTAATCATCACCATCAACTCGAACAATATTTTTGGGCGAAAGTCGTACCGTCTAGTACGTGGTGTTTAGGATCTTTCTGATTATCACGACGCAGCAGCCAGGCGACTGGTCAATTAGAGTTCGTAGTATAAAGGGACGTTGCATTAGTACAAGGCTCAGTATAATACGCGCCAGCAGCGCGGCGGAGTGGGAGCTGGCGCCGGCGTCGTCAGGTACAGGTGCAGGGACAGATACCTGGTAGGTGAACATCTCGGCTAGCAGCGCGTAGGGCGCGGGCTGCAGGCCGGCGGAGTCAGCGCACACGGCGGCGGACAGCGCCAGTAGTGCGGCGGAGTGGGAGCTGGCCGCGACGCAGGCGGCGCCCGCGCCCAGCGCCAGCCCCGTCAGCGCGCCGCCCCACACCAGCAGCGGCTGCAACCGACCGCAGCAAGGGATCCTCATCACGCCGCTACTGTACCTACCTACTGGTGTTGCTCACTATCACATGTACGGTGAAACTATTGCCGATTACTTAGGAGGTCGGGTGGGAGCTGGGCAAATCTACTCCATGTACTTTCATCTTGAGTCGTGCAATAAAGATTTTTTACCATCAAAGTAATTCGATCAAAGTAAAAGAAGAAATGAATAAAAGATAAAGGTAATGAATAAATCAGTAAATCGATCCTGCGACTGAACAGTTAAAGAAACATTGATACCTTCGCTTCAAGTAAGCAAAGTCGTCAACTTTCTATGACCTATTAATTTTGGTGTAATGTTTCACAAGGAGTTTGTATTTGTATACTCACCCTGCCCTGAGGAGATGAGACTCACCCTGCGTCCGATCTTCTCCACGAGATAGAGCGCGAGCGCGGAGGCCAGCAGCTGCACGGCGCCCAGCACCACGGCGTCGCTGGCCGGCGTGCCTGCCTCGGCCCCCGAGGCCCCCGAGGCCCCCGAGGCCCCCGAGACCCCGCCCCGCGCGAGGGAGAACACTCGCTCCGCGAACTGCAGCAGAGTGAGCACGCCGCACATCTCCTGCCCGACCACCGCCACCAGCGCTATGATGAATGCCTTGCGACGACGAACGTCGCTCACTGCAACATCATTCGATATATGACTCATCACATCTTCATATCGGTCTAACTCCTACTCAAACACATCATAGGTATTCTGGACAAGGTATTCTAGTTTTAGCGACTTTCAAACTTCGCTAGTCCATCGGATATACTCATCGCCGTCATCAGTCTGAATGAGTCCACTGCTGAACAAGTGGTAGGCGGATCGGCGATCGCAGTAACTGGTGAACCATACCCAGAAGACGCTGCTGTCCATCCCCTGGTGCGGTCTTTTAGTCGCCTATTACAACATCCATGGGAAGTAATCGATCGGGCCTATTCTAGCCAGAGTCGACTAAGTTTATAGACTTAGTCGAACTACTCTCTTACACGGATATCTTTATAAAATGTAAGAGATTACTTAATTAAATAACCCCACACTCACACATATCCTTAGCAAGTCTGAACGGTGAGACCGGTTCCAAATCGGGTTCGGGAAGCGCTTTCAGTTCCACGTCCAGCTCCGAGCTGGTGGAGTCGACGGGGAAGCCGCGGCACCACGCCAGCGCCGCTCGCGCCTCCTGACGACCGAACGTAAGCATTCAGAAAAAACCGGCCAAGCGCGAGTCAGCCTCGCGCACGAAGGGTTCCGTACCATTATCTATAATAAAAACGGCAAAAAAATCACATTCGCTAGATGAGAGTTAAACTCTCTCACTATGGCGGTTCATGAGATCCAGCCTGGAGACAGACGGACAGACGGACGGACGGAATAGCAGACCTGACCTTGTACTTCCCATTAGCGGCGAGGTACGCCGGTGACTCCGGGACGAAGATGTACGCAATAAAGTGGATAACGGACAGGCTCAGGCAGCACAGCAGAACCGTCCTGGGAAATCATAAAACCAATTTTGAAAGAAGTTGCAGCGAACGAGATGAAATATAGGGTGATGGGCATTGGGCAGAGTTACCGGTGCGGCAGGCGGTAGTCGGCGGCGAGGTACATGAGCAGGAAGCCGGCGTTGTGCGCCAGCACCAGCGCCACGGCCGCCGCGCCGCGCACGCTACCGCAGCACATCTGCACACAACCATCCACTGACTCCAAGCTAATTATGCTTACACCCTGCTTATCAGATGGATGTATTTTATTCCGATTACAGTGAAGCCTTTGATCCTATAGACCACAACCGTCTGATACCTAACCTATCTTCTGCGGAAATTAGGGGTGACCTTCTTAGATGGTTTATTTCATCCATCCAGAACAGATCCCAGGTAGTCGTATTGGGTAATTACGCCTCCAAGTGGATGAATGTTGCGAGTAGCGAGCCTCAGGGGTTGTTGCTGGGCCCACTTTTATTCCATATTTTTTGTTGTTAATATTGACTCATGTTTTTTAAACTCATTGCTGATGACATGAAGATATTGAGGCCAATTAATTGTCAGCAAGACTTCTTCAAGAGGACATTGATCGTCATGACGCTTATTGCCGCTATAACAAAAATATAATATATAACTTTCCCGCTAGCACTATACTTACTTTTTATTACGAATGTATTGCATCGTGAATAAGATCGACCTATAATAGTAGATTGTTATACAAGGAGCTAAAATGACCCATTATATACGAGGTAGTTTTACTCCCGAGCTTTAGCGAAGGAGTAAATAGAAACCAAGTTTTAATGGGTTTTAGCTCCGTGTGTTACACTATACTTTTCACTTCTCTTGCTCAAAAAGGCCGTCATTGTAGCATACCAACATTTTCACTATTATAAAATTAATTACGGTCACTACCAATTCAATTTGCAATTAGAGAAAAATTATAAAGATTTCGCGCCAATGTCTTTTTTTTATTTCTTCTGTAGCCGCAACACATTGCATGCATTCTACCAGAAATCGGCGATTTTAGTTCCATTTTCAAAATTAAAATCAAGTTCTTTTTTTGTGAAACAGTAATAAGTCGAGTCTTTATTCATGATTATTCCACTTATGACTAAAAACTTTTTTGTAGGCTCATTGTCATTAGACACACAAAAATTAAAAAAAAAAAACTTTTTCCCTCGAGGATGAAATGCTATTTTATCTCCGCTCTGGTACCTATGCTACAATGACGGCCTTTTTGAGCAAGAGAAGTGAAAAGTATATCTTTTTATATATATAACCACAACAAAAAATTGTTTGCTATGTTGCACCTACCTAGTTAGTAAATATATTGTCTAGTGTCGACAGTTTCCCAAAATAAATAAATAAATAGTAAACAGGCCTTTATTTTTTGTTGTTAAGTCCGATAGTTTTTCGTCCGTATTTTCCTTCATGTCCCTATTTTACGAGATGATTATTTTAGTACTTGGATAAACAGTTGTGGAAAACCATCATTCGGTATTAGAACCGGACGAATCTGCTCAACCGCGCCTCAAGGTGATGAACTCAATGAGGAAGCATCAATCACATCTACCAAGTGCGCTCAAGGACTTCGCTAATCGAAACACAAAGGACAGTTGTAGTCGATGCTACTGTACTGACTGACGCAGTGAGCAATAATGGAGTGGCGCGCTTGCTGTGACGTCACAGGAGAGGACGGTCCGAGTACCTCGAGGGCCAGCATGGGCGGGATGACCCAGGCGGCGGTGCCCCCCAGGCCGGCGGCCGCGCGTCCCACCACCACGCCCCAGCCGCCCATCAGCTTCAGCGACCAGCACACCTGCGGAGATATCACGCCGTCCTAGTTCAGGTTCGACTTCGTGTTGCTTGCAGTAGGCAGGTGCGGCCTCCGCCGGCAGCACCGCGGAACGAGCGGAATGCTGCGGCGACACTAGGTACACACATTTGGGAAGAAGGAAGTCAAAAATATCGAAGCTAGAGACTAAGCTACCTCGCTTGCCATGGAAAGGTTAATAAATGTAGTAGATGCATTGTCAGAAGTCGGAGACACCGATTTTTTTAGTACCTACACATTCCACATGCTTAGAATACATTATGGTGAAGAGCACCGGTGGTCTAGTGGAAGTGACGCCTTCCGGTCCTAAGGTCGTGGGTTCAAATCCGGCCGTGGACTAATGGATTTTTCTGTTCGAAAAATTTACGTCCGCAATGCTAGTGCTCTCAACGGTAAAGGAAAGATCACACGACACGATACGAGTGGGTACTTTGTACTAGGAGATCTGAAGGGTTACCTATCTACCGTGCCTGCGGACTAAAGTCGTGATGCTACTGCATTTATTACTAATGTCGGTGGGGATCGAACCCACCATCTGCGGCGCGGACGGCGGCACTACGGCACTGCGGCACTGCGGCACGGTCACTACTGACAGAGCCGGGACGGCCGCGGCCGTCCTTGTACTTCGATTGCTCGAGAAGGCACTCGAGGAGATCTAAACTGGATGTGTATGAAGGGTGGTGGTGGTGGTGGTGGTGGTGGAGCGGTACCGACTATGAAGGCGGCGGAGGTGGCCAGCATGGCGGGCTTGCGTCCGGCCGCGAGGGCGCGCGCCGCCAGCGGCATGGCCACCGCGCCCGCCAGGAACGTCACCGCCGCCGCGCCCACTAGCGCCGCGCTGCTCTCTCCCTCTGCCTCTCCCGCTCCCTCTCCCTCTCCCGCGCTCGCGCCGCTCTCCAGCGACACCCAGCCCATCGCGAGGCCGAACGACATCGACGGCACGTTTACTGGAAGCCACACGACACAGCGTTAGCATCGCCGCGCCGATCCGACAGTGGAGAGCTTTCTTCGTTTTCCAGAATATTTATATAATTATTTATTTCTTATCTAAATATTATTTGCTCATCCTTTACTTATGTTTTTACTACATTTGCTTAGTAGGACACCCTGCAACATGTTTTATAAAAAAATTATTCCCAAAGTAGTGAATGGCCGAGCATTACGGAATTTACGGACTACAGGGATAGTCTCTTTTCACCACCTTTAGGTCAGGTACCTAAATATGTAGGTATCTTAGTACCTATACTTAAGTTATAAAAAAAAACCATCAAAATTTGTATAGTTGACTTTATGTCTCGTGATATAAATATAAATAATATAGCTACAGACGAGAGTGCACGTGCTACCTAGTTCAAGATCAGGTTTGCATACCGCGCGTATAGGCAGCTACACTAGGTAAGTAGGCAGCTAGAGTAGTAAGTAAGTAAGCTAGGTGAGTAGGTAGGTAGGTAGATTGAATGTCACGAGCAGGACGATGACCTGACCATAGACCTGACCTTCACGCTGAGCGTCATTATGACGGGGCTGAGCTGTCCGGCTAACTAAGTATTTGCTCAACGATAGCTCAATTCATTACCTAATTTAATTTGTATTGTGGTTTTTGCAAAAACTTATAAATAACCTAACGATTAAGTTCTAAATTAACATGGGTATCAGAAATATTACATTACTAGCGAAACGCGCGCGACTCGGTCCGTACACAGACACACCGACACGCTGTGCTAGCGCTTAGGGAATAGGGATTACATCTCGGGAATTCCCTTCTTACAGTACCTACACCGCGCACCTAAACTAATATACCCTGAAAATGTGTCGTCACTACGAGCAGTGGTTAGGCTGTGCGTTGTCTATTGTCAGTCACCTATTAGCACCTACCTATTAGCTGCTCTAGAATAGTCCTCTTAACTTTTAATTTTGTATTTATTCTTTAAAAAAAATTTTTTAGTTAAGTACTTTTCTTTTGATTATGTACTTAAATTCATCTTATAATTAAATTTAATATTCTTATGCTAATTAATTCTTATAAAATTGTACTACCTACAACAGTAATGTTGCTTCTTAATTTAAGTGAATTGTATACTTAGTGTTAATTTATTTAGCTTAATCTGTTTGGCGGAAGGCATTGGTATGCCATTACACAGGTCAATCCTAGTTTGGGTACCAATGTTGTCCTACAAGGAAATGTAATCATGAAATGTGATGTGATTGTATGAAATGTGTCCATATTTTAATTGTTGTGTATAATTTTAAATATTCATTATCAACATTATAATATGATTTTCATGTAATTGTAATGTAATGTAATGTCTGTTAATCAATAAATAATTTCAATTTCAAAGTCAGTCAGGACAAAGATTCTTACAATAGTTAGTAGGTACAGATTAGATGAACTTCTACGTGAATTTCGATCACTGTGAATGTAATATCATCATTATTCTGATACATTGATTTATTTCACATAATCAAACCGGATTTCAATCCATAAAAATGTTGCAACTTTTATATAATCAGAAGTTTTATTATTTTTATCGTGTATTGTATCAGCAGTATCAGGGCGGTTAATTAGTAGTTGGACGGTGATTATTCTGAATGGCGATCCAATTAGCTTCTCACTAGCCATTCATTATACCCATCACTTCCAACCATAAACAACACTTTTTATACAAGCGTGAGTTGTAATTCCGTGGGGTTTACCCGACTCCTTGCAGTGACGTTTGCAAAGCCAGCCAGCAGCCAGCAGCCAGCTAGCGTCATTCTACCTTCTGGGTAATACCTACCTGAGTAGGTACCTTATCATTGTTTTCATCGATGAAGCTGTTTACGCACCTAGATAGGTATGTGTAACCTGAGGTGAGGACCAAGCACGAACACGTTTGACAATCGCAACGTAAACGTATCGTATAACGCACCAAGATGCATTGCGCGGCAACCAGGCGACACTCCGCACTTGCGTTATCGTTGCCACTAATGTCAATTTTATTCGTGCTAGAGCCTCTGTTTATGTAACGCAACGAACACACCTGCATAGGTACCCACTCAGTACTCAGCTACAGCGGGTATGAATAGCTAGGTAGCTAAGCACGGTAGGTATAACTAACAATGAAAACAATACCATCGATAACTAACGCTGAACGCTAGCTTAGTCCGGATTAGGTCACTTGTCGCTAGGCAGAGCTCTTGCAGTCGGGGGGGCTACTCTAATGCAGCAACCATCGCAGCTCTTATTCATATCGTCCGACATTTTTTTTTTTTACTTAAAATCAGATATTGCCGGAGGTAGCTTCGATAGGCAAAAGTCGATCACAACCCAAAACAAGGATCGTATAACTATTAGTGTCACTTGTTTGACCGACCCTACCCTACTGGGCTATGTCGTCCCAGTAGGGTGACGCAACAGTAGGTCGGTAGGTACGTCACACATCCCACGTGCGGTCTGTCTCTCGGCGCGACCGCACAATATCGCGTTACCTACCGCCGCCACCGGCTCCCATCAACCCGATATCTACGAGGCGGCATGAGGAAGTGGTTCACCGACGTACCCGCAGGTGCAGCGGATGGGCATCCGCGGCATGCAGCGGCACCGGCGGCACCGCGCCGGCGGGGTCGCCGGGCCGTTTGCTATTTCAGACAGAAATTACAACCGCAGTTAAATATATCTAAAGTATATTAGCAGCCGGACCCCGAGCGAGCGAAGCGTCAAAAAATGCTTTTGTCCGTCTGTCTGTCTGTTGTACAGATCGCAAAAAAAATTTTAGTAGATCGCGATTTTTGATTGGCGAAAAAATAGGTTATTCCTCAACAGATTTGATTCAAATTTGAGAAGCACCCTAGGAACTTCATTTTGCAGAAGATGTTACAAAAAAATCTTTTATCTACACTAATATTATAAAGAGGAAAGATTTGTATTTTTGTATGTTACGAATAAACTCAAAAAGTACTGGACCGATTTTAATAATTCTTTTTTCATTAGAAAGCTACATTATCATTGAGTAACATAGGCTATATTTTATTTTGGAAAAAAATAGCGTTCCGTAAAATATTTGGGTTTTTCAGACACAAGGTGTAAAAAATCAACCAGAAAAGTTACTTATTTTGCGTACGCTGCCTAAACCATAAAAGATAGAACCATAAAATGTTCTAAACAATTGTAGATCTTATAAATATCTACAAAAAAGTCCGCGACACACTATACCTATCTATGTCGAGTGAGGCACAACAACCATTTTTTTATTTAAAAATCTTGAATTTTTTTTGGACTACATTTAAACGCATTTATTTTACTCATACTATTAATCCTTATCGAAATAAATTATTTTATCACTAAGTACAGTTCATGTAGATAATATTTGGTTTCTGAATGATAAAAATTGGACGTTTGGTTTTGAAGTTATGGCGAAATTAAAATATTACGATTTCTGCTGCACGGCCCGTTGCAAAGTGAGCGTCACCAAGGTGGGGGTGCGCGTGCGGGAGTTAAGATCTATGAGTAAGGTACTCGCGCGGCTCAGCCGCGAGGTCGGCTCCCTACGCAGGTGTTTTATAAAAAGGACATTAATTCATAATGTAATGTAATATAGTTTTATGACAAAATCTATACAAATAAATAAAATTGTAGTGTCTGTTTGTAATATTAAAATAACCGCTTTTTACTACATGCATAGGAATGTATATACCTACTAGACATATACCAAAATAGCATTTTTTTAAATTTCTGTCTGTCTGTCTGTCTGTTTGTTCCGGGTAATCTCTGGAACGGCTGGATCGATTTCGACGGGACTTTCACTGGCAGATAGCTAATGTAACAAGGAGTAACTTAGGCTACTTCCCGAAAAAATAACGGGAACGGATAAAAACTGCCACGCGGGTGAAACTGCGAACGGCCGCTATTTTATGCCGTATTAACGCCATATGTTGGCGACATCGAGTAGGTACTACTTCAGTTAAGATTTGTAAGTAAACATGTTTACCGCCCAACGAAGTGGGCACCGGTCAGCTAGTTATAAATACAATACAATAATAAGATACGTAAGATAGGTAGGTGGGATGCAGGATCTAATGACGAGGACCTACATACGTAGACAAGAACCACAATACCCAGAGCCGGACAAATAATGTTAATAAAATTCATCAATCAAAGGTCAGGCAAATCTATATTTATAAATACCAATCATTATGAATATTTGTCTGACATATTGACCTGACTACCTGACTGACTTACTATACACAACATCCAGCCTGCGCCGCTTGTAGCAGAGACTTGACACTTTGAAGGTATATTCGTGATGGTGCGAGTGCGAAGAGGTGTACCTACCTACTAGGAGAGGAATCCTCAACGTTCAACCCCTAACCGGGTCCAGGAGGACATTCGGAGTTCTTATTGGTATTTAAAAAAAATCTGTATTCAAACTTACTGAGTAGAACTAGGATGAGTTGGGTGAAAAATCTTCGCATCCGGATGCCATCCAACCTCCCTGCCGCCGCCCCTACCCCTGCCACCGTCGCCGCCGCCGGTAGCACTGTCATCCTGCCACTGCCACTGCCACTGGCACTGGCACTGGCACTGGCACTGGCACTGGCGATGTAACTCCTACCGATTTTTTGTAGCTTCCGAAATATTTATGTGAAAAATAATTCACTTTTAAACAAACATGAATGGCGGGTAAAACTTATTGAAAAATTATTTGATGAACTTAATATATTGGATATTTTCATTTTAGACCTGTTTCGCGCTTGTTTTATTGAATTTAGCTATGCGTTCGCGGTTTAGAAGGATCTTTGGTAAATAGTCTATAGGTAAGCGTATCGAGCGCAGGAGCCTCCGACGAGCACTGAGCGACACCAAGTCGAGCCTGGCTACACTGGCTACACTGGCTACGAGCAGTCGTAGTCGTAGGCGAGGCACAGCTAAGCGTAGGTACGTACCTACGCACGCTACTGTTCTTCTACCGCGATCTCACCTAGCGGAGCCGGCGGCGGCGGCGATGTGATTCGCATTCAACGACGAATGAACTGGTTTTAGCACTGCTAATAATACTTAGGTACCTACTCTACTCACCCATGCGACTAAAATAACAAGAAATAAAGATCCTGCATAGATAAGGCTAGTTATTGTCGGCTGCGACTACCTAGGTACTTACCTACTCCTGCCGACTTGCTAGCTCGTGTTCTGCGTGGAGCGTGGACCCCATCCGTACTTACTCCGGAGTCCGGAGGTGCCGGCCCTAGCACGGCGCCCTTCGACATCAGTCTAAGTAACTACCTGCCCTGCTGGACGTAGGCCTCCTCCATATCTGGGAGGGTTTGTCAGTCAGCACGCTTGACGGGCGGATCGGTGACCGTTCTATCGTCCTGGAGCCAGGACGACCAGCACACAGGGTTCAGGGTCGCCTACGAGCTCCGTGGCGTCAGGAAGGTAGGTAGGTACTCCAGTGACAGAGTGCCACTGTTCAAACAAGCGATTATGCTCATCGGTCTTCAGCATAACATTCTACTCGACGTCGTAGCTTGGTATACAAAAGGCATGAAGTAGGTAGTTAGTGTAGAGTAGAGGCTCTACTACGGGAGTTGGTAAAGTTTGGTGAGTAGGTAGGTAGCTGGCTTGTGACCAGGCAGGGTGGTCGTGAGTTCGATTCGCACTTCGTGGGAGTGGACTGGAGTGGACTACGGTGCGGCTGTGACACGGATCACGTTCAACCTAAAGAGAAAAGATAATTGTTGGCGTTGAGAAACTTGATGCTGCTGTAATCTCCGAGTGTGGACAGCAGTGATGACAATGACAACACTAAGCTATTATTCAAATACCTAGGTACTTACTTAGTTCAACTGAATAAATCACACAAATCGATGCATCAGCAGGTCACCTCCTTAGATCATATACATGATCTAAGGTCACCTCATTATGAAGCTAAAACAGACAGATGTCAAAATGTGGCCTATTATATTGGCCATGAGTGTACCAGATATTGGCCCTATAGCCTGGTCAATTTAGACATTCGAAGTTACATAAATTCCCACCAAGCTGAAAATCCGTATGATTGTTTAAAATATGATTAAAAATCAAATTTGAAAGTTTCCCATCTTTCCCCTGCATGAATTTTTTTTATTCAAGGTCAAAGGTCAAAAAAATTACCATACAGGAGAAAGATAGGGAACTTTCAAATTTTATTTTTAATCATATTTTAAACAATCATACTGATTTTCAGCTTGGTGGGAATTTATGTAGCTTTACTCTTATTTTTTGGTCTAATTTGACCGGACTACTACTTTGGGTATTATTGAACGAAGACTTTTCAGATTCGAATTATCCGGGTACATTTAACTGGGCGTAACAAAATGGACTCTTCCATTCCAAGCCCAAGGTGTTTTTTTTTTGGGAAGCCAATAATGTACGGCATGATAATGTACACCCTATTAATCCGTGCCACTGATTGGGTGTACAATAATATGCCGTGTTTTATTGTCACATGTTGATATTGTACGGCTTGTTAATTTACACCCTGTTATTTCGAAACCATTGTCAAATCGTCGGCCGTGACCTTTCACACTCACTTTCCAGGGCGGATCCAATTCGGATAGGTTAGGTTATGTTAGAACATAAAAAAACAACGCGATGCGAGCGAGTGGAGCGAGTGTGCTGCGGCAGCAGCCGTCGAAGCGCCAGAAAAAGAACTGTTTGATTTATCTAAGTACACTAATTCAAAATGGGATAGTACAACTTTACTCATTAGTTGCACAAAGCATAAGTACAGCACAGCCACTGCTCCGGCGGCGGCACTCTAGTGGCTTTGAATTATCATGTCGTACCTACATCATCGGTCCGCACAATAGCAACACGAGACAATAAATCACACATCCATTTTATGCACACCCGATAACGTACCCTGACAAAACGAATCCAGTTTTTGGATTCGAGTTATTGGGTGTACAACGTGCTGTACATTATCGTGACTTACAAAACCGACTTTTTTTTTAGTCGTCCGTCCGTCGTTTCTTTCGCAATCTATAGACACATAGACAGATGCAATCAAGATAATTTGCAATGATATTAGGAAAAAATTATTTACCTCTAATCGATTATATGCTAACTATCGTGTAATATGTAGGTAGTACGTAATAAGTGAGAGGTAAAGGTTCTCCGTGAAGTAAACGTTGCTTGAAAATGTGGTCCAGGTTCGTGATGTCGCAAGTGAAACACAACTCGTACTTTCTGTGCGGCATGGTGCTCGGGCTGTGGGTGTCGCTGGCGGTGATCCCGCTGGACGAGGAGGCGGGCTGTGCCGGCGCGCTGTCCGCCGCCGCAGCCGAGGGAGCCGCCGCGCCCGATGAGTACGAGCCCGCGCGAGAGGAGCGCCCGCTCGGCCCGGCGGGACAGGCCGCCGGACGCAGCGTACAGCGTCCGCGGTACTACAGTACTGAACTTGGCATGAGAGGTCACTATTTTCTCTTCTTTTAATGCAGCTGCAACATCTCATAGCTAAGGAATGCTGTACTTAGTAACTTCTTCGCTTCGAGGCTCGTTGCTCTGTTTTAAGTAATTTATCTACCACTAAGTAGTAGATGTTATAATTAAGATTTTTATAAAGCTAAAATACTTAGCACATTTATTCCTCGTTCAGGACTCCAGTAGCAAACAATAAGTACTTGTTAATTGTTGGCACCCTCACAGCTCATTTGGTAGTAGCTCTGCCTTCTGTGCTGTAGGTTCAATCTCCGTAGAAGACAAAGCATTTGCTTGTGTGATGAGCATTAAAATTTATTATTGTCTCTCTGTAAAATGTCCACCTGATTTGTTTGTTTTTAATTGGTTTTTAGCTATTTTTTTTATTAGGTTTGTATTACTACTCACTACTTGCAAAATTTATCACTTAGCTTCTTATACATATTCCATTAAGCATGTTTCAACTTTTAAGCTCAGTAACAGTAGCACTTTGTTGTAGAACAAGTAGGACAAATATTTAATGCAAAATGTGTTCCTCAGGATCTCTCCTGAGTGGGGTGTTGAGCTCAGAAGATGCATTGAAGAGTCAAGTGGCGGCGCTGAACCAGACCATGGCGCACTTGCAGCCAGCGCTCAAGTTCTTTATCACAGCCAGCGCCATGAGCGCCGTGCCCGGCCTGGCCAATGTTGTGGGTGAGTACACCCTGAGAGCCCCTTGCCCCTGCCTTACACATTCTATACTCTGAACAAACACACTAGCTGCTACATAGAGTACCAATCAGAGGTACAATTGATATTTGGCAAACATCTGTTAACTTCTTTTCATAGTAAACAGCTAGACAAAAAGAACCTGAGGGTGCATACTACCACCATACCTATTTCTACCGCGAAGCAGTGATGCTCGCAATGCAGTGTGGGTGCCGGTGAAATTACAGGCACATGAGGCTTAACACATTTACACACATTTTAACTCATTACTCAAATCAAATAGAACTGAGTAACATTAACAAAGAGATATCGACTCAGCCCTCTGGGCTTGGATGCATTAAAGTATACCCATTCTAATAAAAATGATCTTAAAATCGTAGTTAATTGTTCCAGGGTTCACTGACACCAGAGAGATGTTAAAACCATTTCATGCACTCAAGTACCTAGCAGACAACTACCTGGAGGAGTACGACTTCTTCTTCTTGGTATCAGACGAAGCCTTCGTGAACGCGCGGCGTCTCACGGAGCTGGTCTCCAAGCTCAGCGTCAGTCAGGACGTCTACATGGGGACAGTGGCTGAGGACGACAGCCATTACTGCTCACTCGGTACAATCATCCATCATACTGCATCCGATCATAATATTCGCAAGGATCGCCTTCGCAAAATGTCGCAAAATCCCCCGAGCGCATCTTGAGAGTTCTCTCAGGAATCATATGTGCTTTAGGAGCATAGTGCCAGCATCAGTGACTGACCAACCTTAGGTAGACCCAAACTGACCACTATCACCTCATCATGTCAGATAGTGGTTCTAATGAATAAGAACTGTTCTGAGTGTGAGTAACGCGACAAGCGCGGCGTTGTGTGTTGTCAGAGAGCGGCTTCATCATCTCTAACGGAGTGCTGCGCGCCGTGCACGCCGAGCTGGACTGGTGCGTCCGCAACTCCTACTCGCCGCATCACCACGAGAACATCGGCCGCTGCATCCTCCACGCCGCGCATCTCTCTTGCGTCCGCGCCCACCAGGTGCCTGTCTCACTACCTGTCCCACTACCTGTTCCCCTCGCGCCTCGTCACCAGCTTCTCCTACTCGCCGCATCACCACGAGAACATCGGCCGCTGCATCCTCCACGCCGCGCATCTCTCTTGCGTCCGCGCCCACCAGGTGCCTGTCTCACTACCTGTCCCACTACCTGTTCCCCTCGCGCCTCGTCACCAGCTTCTCCTACTCGCCGCATCACCACGAGAACATCGGCCGCTGCATCCTCCACGCCGCGCATCTCTCCTGCGTCCGCGCCCACCAGGTGCCTGTCTCACTACCTGTCCCACTACCTGTTCCCCTCGCGCCTCGTCACCAGCTTCTCCTACTCGCCGCATCACCACGAGAACATCGGCCGCTGCATCCTCCACGCCGCGCATCTCTCCTGCGTCCGCGCCCACCAGGTGCCTGTCTCACTACCTGTCCCACTACCTGTTCCCCTCGCGCCTCGTCACCAGCTTCTCCTACTCGCCGCATCACCACGAGAACATCGGCCGCTGCATCCTCCACGCCGCGCATCTCTCTTGCGTCCGCGCCCACCAGGTGCCTGTCTCACTACCTGTCCCACTACCTGTTCCCCTCGCGCCTCGTCACCAGCTTCTCCTACTCGCCGCATCACCACGAGAACATCGGCCGCTGCATCCTCCACGCCGCGCATCTCTCCTGCGTCCGCGCCCACCAGGTGCCTGTCCCACTACCTGTTCCCCTCGCGCCTCGTCACCAGCTTCTCCTACTCGCCGCATCACCACGAGAACATCTGCATTTCTAAATGATGTCACGCACGGCGTACTTATGCGGCATGGTAACGAAGCAGCGAGGTGGGTGCGTGTTGCAGGGCGAGAGCTACCTGTCGATGCGTCTCCCGGGGGTGGAAGGGCTCGAGGAGGGAGAGCTGGCGCTGAAGCCGGAGCTGACGGACGCCGTGACGCTTCATCCGGCGCCGCCGCATCGGATACATCGCCTGCATGCTTACGTAGCACGGGTACGTATTTCAATCGGATCTATTCATTAGTGAAATGAGATCGCAGCCAAGGGTCGGTCTATCAATGAAAAGGATGATGTGATGGTTGTCCGATGTATGGGATCACGTATATTTGTGTCAGGTGCAACTGGAGCGGCTGCGCGGCTCGGTGAAGCAGCTGCGCGCGGCGCTGTGGAGTGTGTCGGCGCGGCATCCGGCCGGCACTCGGAACGGCACGTGGCCCGGAGGCCTGCGCTCCGACCCGGGCCTGGCGGCGCCCACCCCCGACACCAGGTACCGTCTGCTTCCTACCTGCTTCTTCATCGCCTCGTCCTTTGTTCTTAACTCGCAACGTACATGTACATTGTCCATAAGTAAAGCTGGTGTTGTGACATGCGTACATCAGGTTCGACCACCTGCGCTGGACGTTGTTCAACGCGAGCCACGCCTTCATGCCGGACGAGCACCGCTGCGTGGCGCCGCTCGCCAAGCCCGCCGCCGACGCCGTGCAGGTGACTTATTATCGTTTTGGTTTTGTATATAAGGTTCGCATGCCAATACCTGGTATAATTGTATCCATCGTATCGTAATTTGATCCCGCCCATGGAATTCAATTTCCGCTAATTTTTATCCTTAAAACACTGAAAATTTACCTAATTGCATGGTCTAATCTATCTAATTAAAAATAGCAAGCGCTGTCTTGTCAAATTTCTGGATCCGGCCAATACATTCGACCCTGTCCTCGTTCCAATACTTCTGTAAAAAATCAAAAATCAAAAAATCAAATCAAAATCAAATCAATCAATCAATTTGCGTTTATGCCTGGTGTTACAAAACTACTGCCGGAAGCTGAAACTGTTTATTCTGACCATGATTCAGATAAAAAAAACGCGGAAAAAAATTGATTTTCGACAGTTTTTTCCATGTTTTCACAACAATATCAATATCAACAATACATAATAAAATAAACATAAGTGTATAATTATCTTATTTAAACACGCGAGTGCACCAAAAAAAGAAATCTGAAAGAAATCGCGCGTGCGGTGCGTTGCACTCACGGTCGCCGCCGCCGCCGCGCGGTCTCTGATCCCTGTGCGGAATACGCCGCTGGTTGATAGATAGTAATTTTAACAATATAATCTTATTAGGTACTCTAAATGTATTTGTCTGTTAGCCAAGTGATATTCTATAAGAGCTTGTAGGAGTATTCGGAAGTGGTTTTATTACATCCGGTATAAGTGACCGTGTCCATTTCAGTTAGTGGTGGATACGGTGAGTGCGTGGGCCTTGCAGCGCTGGTCGTGGGCGGACAGCGTGGACCTGCTGGAGGGAGCCTGGCAGTGGGACCCGCCGCTCGCTCTGCGGTACCGGCTGCTGGTGCGACTGAGACAGCATGATGCCGAGGTTAGTCCATCGCGATCATGAGTACACCAGACGCACCAACAATCAAGAACGTTCTTCCCGCTGGTGTGGTGGAGTCAAAGTCGAAAAGCATTTATGCAGTAATATCCGCAGGGCTCATCTTGAAGCGTCTTAAATCTAGGTGAATCTAAGCGTCAGTTGCTTGCAGCCAAGCCTAGAAGAACCGACAAGAATCTTACGGCTACGGGTTCCTACCGTTTTTTCGTATGATCCTTTTACAAAATAATATTAATGTAGATAATGAAGCTTCAGCGTGGTGTCAATCTAACTTAGCAAGATAGAGAACATGTTAAGGTAATCATACCAAAAACATTACAACAGAAGTTCAAAAGACAGCACACGCTACGCAAACTACAGCTCCGGGAGTAGCAGCAAACCTACAAGCCTATAGGAGAGCGCGCGTCTGCATCTGGTGGCGCCGCTGTAGGTCCCGGCTACTACATGTGTGTGTGTACGACAGATGGTGCGGCTAGTGTCGGCGGTGCGGCCGCTGGGCTCAGCGCGGCTGGTGCCGGTGCGCTACGTCACGGAGAGCGCGCGTCTGCATCTGGTGGTGCCGCTGCCTGCCTCCGATGTCGACTCGGCCCTCTCGTTCCTGCAACGCTATCAGCAGCTGCATAAGCCCACTCCGCCCAACACTCAACTATATATTGTAACGTACCCCTTCTTACTTTGTTGCTCTCACGACAAACATATCTTTGGTAATTCAACTTAAACTACTAGCTCCGTTTCTTTTGTTCTAAGTTGTGTTAGAATCAAATCAGAGTTGGTTCGTATATAACCGTCGCTATATAACTGACCTTTCGAAGGCATTCCACATGGTCCACCATAATATTCTCATCGCAAAACTAGGACATGCCTGAATATGTAACTCACTGCTTAGGTGATGGTGATCGCAGCAACCGAACCGGTCGCAGCTTTTCGTTATACGTGGTTTCAAGTCCCCATCCAAATCAGTGTCCTAAGGCGTACTACAAGGTTCATACATGTCCCAATATAACTTCCAAATTTAAATTATGCGTCTTAAAATATACAAAACTATACAATCGATAGCAACTCAACAAACTTGCAAATCGATTCAGACATGATCAACTCATGCTGTTCCACAAACTAAATGATCCTCAATGAAATATTGATGATAATGGTAAAAGGTGGCGTTCCCGACACCGAGAGGCAACATGACGAGTCAGCTGGGTCCGCTGCGCGCTGCGCTGGCAGCGCTGCCGCCCGCGCTGCAGGCCGCGGTGCAGCTGCTGCAAGCCGCTGCCGCTGCCGAGGCAGAGCCGGCCATCGAGGGCGAGGTGCAGCTCTACGAGAGACTCGGCCGCCTCGCGATGCGAGCTCTGGGAGCGACCTTGTCCAAGGACGCGCTCGTCGCGCTAATAGTGCCCGACCTGGAGTTCAATCACGACTTCTTGAACAGGGTGAGTTGAGTGGGACATCGCACAATTTCACAACACTGCGGAAAATAACTATGAGGGTTCGTAGCATTTTTAGTTGAGAATGCAGATTTATAGAGCTAAGAAAGATATCCTTTACATCCAGTGCGAAAAATTTTGTTCTACGACATAAATTCACGAAGTTATGACCAAAATACTAGCGAAGTTCACCGAGTGATTGCCGCGGTAGCTGTGACGTCACAGGGACGGTCGCCGCCCATAGAATTAGAAGACTAGTAGAAGACATGATAAAATAGCAACCAATTACACAAAATTTGTACTGTTTTCACTTACGATATTGAAATGGTACAAGAAAGAGATGCATACAAACTTTTAAATCCGTCTTTTGAACAGATATCACTAACATTTACGAATATTACGTAGTATTCTGTGATGTTAGTGTTGTAACTATGTCGACTTCGATATCGATAAATAAAGTATGTCTGTAGGGCTAGCTACCAACTCTTAGAAACGATGAACGAAGTTTTGTATTATCGATTTCAGTTACACTGCAGCCAAATGCTTAGTTATTATTAATTAAAACAATAAAGAAAAAATAAACGAGCCATTCGATGTCGGTCAGTAACAAAAGCACTTCAGTGTGAGTCGGGCACTCTCTGCAAACTTAACATATGTACCTACCTGCGTCGGCCATGGCTACTGTAAAACTATTTAGCGAATGAATCAAAAAGGTTGTAGTAAGGATGTAATAATCGGGTAGAGGCGAGCTCGAAATGAACCTCGTTGCGATGAACTTTCCACAGCAAGCGTGAGCATAAAGCAGGTCGTCTCCAGACTGCTCAAATTAAAATACTTAGCATTCTAGCAGTTATTTCAAAAAAAACTAGTACAACAGTTTGGCTAGGCGAATGGTAAAAATCTTACAATGAAGATCGAGTATTTGATAGTGCAAACTTGCACCACCTGGTCCTACATCGTAATGTTTTTGGAACGAAGTTCCTTATCGCGCGTTGTGAAAGGGGGCTAGACGGAAAAAATTCTTACGAAAAATTGTCACGACACTTTTTGCTATAGTAAGCTATTGTAAGCTGTGCGGCGTCGCATGTTTCTCTGTCTGTCTCTCTCTCTCTTATAGAAAGCAAGCCAGATATTTTCATTTCTATTTCGGATTGAACTTCGTTCCATCCGGGTGTCCCTTGACACCTCTCAAGTTTTTATTCGTGCGTTAAAGTATTGCAGATGGCTTTAGCCGCCGATATTTTACTTGATCATTAGGTTGAAATGAATATGTTGTGAAATGATTGGAACAGACGTGAATGACTTTATTCGGTGTCCAATTATCGCTTCTTTGTATGAGTTGTAACCATACATTTTTCATCTTTTCTTCTTTGGGAAATCTAAAACAATGATTATGGATGGTAAAATCATCGACATTTTTACTCATCGATACAATTTACTACATCACTATGATTAAATTATTTTGGTTATAATTATCGTATGAAAACTTAATAAAACAGGTGGAAATGTATGTGAAAACTGGAGACAACATAATTTACAAAGATATTCTGAGCATTTGGTTCTATAAATAACACAAATTTTCCAGTAAAACTCACAAATGGAAAGATAGCGACACATCCTCATTTTCTCATCGTTTTCTACTTGAATCACAATCTTCAACTACACATGGCATTTTATACACACATTACGCTCCTTTTTTTGCAGTTATTACGTTGTTTTTGAGTGATCTAATGCATTATTTTCAAATATATTATAAAAAATACAACAAATCGTCCGGGAACTTTCACAGAAATGTCAACGCGACATTATTATGATAGTTCTTACCTATCTGAAAGCAATAAGGTCGTTCATGAGTTTTTAATTTACAAGTATGATATTTTTCGAAAAGTGTAAAATGGCACTTCCGTCATTTCAAACGATGGACAATGTACTGAATAACTCTAAAAATTGAATTAATGAATGTATATGCGCTATTTTCTCACATCTTGACGTTGTCGTAAGCGAAAAGAGCATAAACTAGTGTATTGAGTTGCTATTATAGCTGCATTTCTACTGCTTTAGTCCATATTCTTAGGTCGCCGCCAGTCAGCCGTTGACAGCCATAAGGCGCGCAGCGCTTTGTTTGATTAATTGTGACTTTGAAACAAGCTAAGTGTCCGATGTGTCTAATTCCCCTTTATAGCTGAGCGGTTGGCATTATTGGCGCTATGTTGCAGGTCCGCATGAACACGATCCAGGGCGTGTCGTGGTTCAGCCCCCTGGCCTTCAGGCGGCACGCGTTGCACGCGCATCCGCAGCACGCGCGCGCGCGCACGCACACCGGCCGCTTCAACGCGCACGCGCACGACCTCGTCGCCTTCTACAGGTCCGACCTCGACACAGGTAACTGCATCTACATCCCGCTCCTCCTTAGGACGGATCGACCACCCGCAACCTGCAGCACACGAGGCGGCTGCGAGGCGAGCTGTAACTAGCACGTCGTGGATGTCGTGCACGCTACGCTCTTGTGCTAACGATGTGCCCTTGTGTCGGTAGCGGAGGCGGAGTGGCGGGCCGAGGGAGAGGACGAGGGACTGGGCGAGGGGGGCGTAGCGCGGGTGCTGGCGGGGGCGCGGGGGCTGCGGGGGGTGCGCGCGCCGGACCCGGGGGCCGTGCTGTCGCCGCGCCCCCCGCCCCCGCCCACTGCGCGAGCGCGAGGGCGACTCGACACGCTGAACCTGGGCGGGCGCAGCGAGCTCGCGCACCTGCTGCTCGAGACGCAGCACTACAACCAACAACAACAACAACAGCAACAACCACTCCTGCCGGTGCCGGTGCCCTCCTGACCTGACCGCGCCTCCTATGCAAGTCCTTGAATAGTATCTATCTCTCGTTAAGGATAGATTCTTGTTCATTGATGATGTGCCCAGTGAAATAAAACTCTATTAAATTTATTTGGTCAATTCAAAACGCATGTCACTTATTGCAGAACATCTCATATTTTTGGCATAATATTTGAACGCTCAGGCCGCCCGACGATGACATTATCATCCAAACATTAATTTAATTACCAATAAACAACATTCGTTTTGTAATGGTTTGGTTGATGATTAAAATGTGTGCACAGCACGATCACGTGATCACCACGTGGTGACTGGTGCATCCTCCTAATCAAGGAGCTAGTGTTTATTAATTCGTATTAAAACGAGTTCTTTATAGATTTGACATGTTGTAGGTATACTTTAACCTTGGCTATTTGTGTCTGTTAGATAGCGACATGTGTACACAAAGGCGAGACATTATATTTATGATAAAGAATATTAATTATTACAGATAAGATAGCAACTACTCTACTATACCTACTGAAGTACTTACTGTCATTGTATGCATCATCTTGTTTTAATGTAACAGTTTTACAAGGACAATAAAATATTTAACTGACGTAAATGGTTTCATTTGAAGTTAACATAAGGAAAGGACAGAATGAAAAAAGTTAAAACGACAAAATGCACTTTAATTGGATAAACGTAAACAATAATACTACAGTTAACGAGGAATCGTAAGTATACCTCGCGTCGTGTCGTGTCTCGTCGTGCGATACAACACTAGCGAGCGACCTTCAGGAGGACAAGTAGGTACGAATATATTTGTCATTTGAATTTCATTGCGCGGCATCTACGACGCAATGTGGAGTTACGGATAACAAACGTGTTCGTGCTACGTTCTGAGGGCAGTAGCGTTCCCTTCGCACGACGCGACGCGACTGACTATCTACTTACCTACCTACCCTATCTACCTATGTACAACTACCAACTACCCACCGCCCCGCGCTGACCGACGCCTCCGTCCTAAGTATTTCATTAAATCAACATTAAAATAATACCCTCATAAAAGTTAGTAACGATTGATTAATAGCATCCTCCGCGCCGCGGTTTCAATTTACAAATAAAATGCAAAGAAATCGAACCCGCAACTCCTTCACATTCAGGCTACGGAGTTCATGTATAAAATTTGCTAAAATAATGAGCACTACATACCGAGGCTCAGGCGGCGCGAGACTCGCGTCTCCGGGACTCGGGACGCGCGTCTCCGGGACTGGGGGAGACAGCTCGCCAATATAGCGGTGCCGATGCCAAATGGCAATGGCTACCACCGCTAACTACAAATGAAGGCCCGTATTCATCCTCAAACCCTCGCGAGCCCCCGTGAATAGCGCGCGCGCACGCTCGCACGCAAGCTCGCACGTGCGACCCGCAGGGCATTCGTGCTCGTGCGACTGCTCGCCGCCCTAACATTAGTGTCTTTTGTCAGTTATAAAAATAAAGATAAGAATCGTCGCGTCGCGTCACCCGGACGTCAGCCCTCGGCCCCGCCTGTGCTCACGCATGCACTACGTCGGTGCTGACGCGTGCTCTACATCGGAAGGTCCGAGTGACGCGACGTCACGGATCAGGTACTACGAATAATATAATTAATCTAATTAGCCCTTATCACAATAGTGCGCAGCCACGAGTGCGGGCGGACACTACGTCTACCTGCCTAGTGCTCGTGCTAGTGCTCGTGCTAGTGCTTTATTCATATTGGTCGTCGAGCGAGCCTTTACACTGCTTATTGTTCTTCTAAACTACCTAGAGTAGAGTAGAGTAGTCTAGCTAGAATGACCGATAGCGCTGTCGCCATCTCTCGTTGTTGACATGAGGGTGACAGTGACGAGATATAGTTTAATAGAGCCGTTGTAAAGTGTCAGGCAATAATGAATAACAGCCCTCAACATGTAGTGGTACAGATGAAGAATAATATCAGGATTAAGGCAGAATCACAGCAGACCCGACTCGCGTTGACTGTCGTACACATTTGGATGGGACACACGAAGTCAAAGGGAACAGAGGCGCGCGCTCCGCTCAGGTGAAATCACTTATACACAAATGGATGGGATCCAAAGCATTATGATGAGTCACGACACGCGACGCAGGTTTAATGTGAGTCTACCTTTACCAGAATTCGTCTGCTGCTAATAATACTAGATGTCTAGTGTTACCTACATGGCTCCACACGGGAGCACGAGCGCTGCCTTCATTACAAACATCTGACAGAATATAAACAACTTAAACTATAGCCAACTCTTACAGACGTAGGCTCGCTCGCCGCCTGGTGCCTGGTGTCTGGTGCCTGGTGTCTGGTGCCTGGTGTCTGGTGCCTGGTGTCTGGCGGTGGCACATGTGGGTACTTATAGTACATATATACATAATAGTATAAATAGTTTCATTACAAAAGGTGTCGATACAAGGTAGTACAAATAGTTGCGGGAATGCGGAATGTCAACCGTTTGTATAAAATGCACGTACTTAGGTATATGAAGTCATCTGCTAGTTGGCTCCCGCCCGTTGCCCGTGGCCCGTCGCCCGTGGCCCGTGGCCCGTCGCCCGTCGCCCGTCGCCCGTCGCCCGTCGCCCGTCGCCCGTCGCCCGTGGCCCGTGGCCCGTGGCCTCGCTCTATGCTACTGTGCCTATATAGACTATACAGTAAACTCTCTAATGGTAATAGATACATGATATACAGATACCTGTGTGGTAGCGCAGCCGCAAGCCTACGGGCAGCCGTATTCCACACGTGGAGAACTCTTCAAACACTGAAAACGGTCGTTAGCTCCTTATACAAGTGTGTGAAAGGAAGCTCTTGCTCGTTCTTCACGGCTCGGCTCGGCTCGGCTCGGCTAATGCGAGCGAGTTGTATGACGACGCGTCATACAACTTTATAATAGTAATCGGCTGCATATGTCTCCGAGCTCCGAGCGAGCGAGAAGTTTGAACTTCATTTTCCCTCCAATGTGCTGCGTGCAGTGCCAGTATTCCCTACGTGTATATTTGTTTTGTAACTAACTAGAAAATAAATCTGTCTATGCCTACATGATCGAAACACATCCGGGTATCGTACGTTTCACATAATTCATATCATTCGTTTGGAAAACGAATAGTTATTGAATGCATAGCATTCATCGCGACGACTCAGACGACTCGACGTCAGACTCGACGTCAGACTCGACGTCAGACTCGACGTCAGACTCGACGTCAGACTCGACGTCAGACTCGACATCGTCGTGCTTCTATTCAATCGTAAGGACTTGGTCGGTTAGTCCTCGGAACTCCATAAATACATTATCAAGTAACCCGTTGACTTCAGCGTAAATATAGCTATATAATAGTTTGGACGTTTTAAAATATTACTATGTATAGGTATCTAAAAAATATTCTCTCGATAAAATATGCACGCTTGCCGCGGTAGCTTCGATGTGGAGGTATAGGTATAGATAACGGCACATTGCCGGCTGCAGGCGGAGACCGAGCGCGGTCCGCGATGTGTGACCCGCAATGTACGCGGTGCGCGCTCCGTCCACTAAATGCACGTATAAAAATATATCGATAACTATGGGAAGTCTGTAGTGTAGGCGCGAGTATCACTTCGCTCGACACCGGTGACGTCACGTAGTTTCACTGGGTCGCCGCTATAGCGGCTGCGGGTTCGCAACCCTTCACCGTCTCGACGGATTTCCGCTTTTCGGGCGACTTCTGGAAAAAGAAACACCGATTAAAATCATAAATAGAATCGGGTCAAGCGCAGGACCCTGCGGTATACCAACGAGCATCGAGGACGAATCGATGCAGATTTATCTTAAAATATTAAATTGCAGGATTAATTCTATTACTTATTTCAATCCTAACGGTGATAAGGTGAACCACCGCTAACGTACTATATTGGTTTCACCATCGACAACCATCGCAAGAACGAACAGAACAGAACAGTCGACTCGACTCGAAAGCCTTACTGTAGTCAAAGTACATAGCGTCCAATGTTGGGGGTCGGACTAACTAATAGCTGTCAGCAAGGTAGCCGTAATCCTCACCTCGCCGAGCTCGTCCTCAGGTGTCAGCGTCGACTCCGCGGGGGGTGTAGAGGCTGTAGGGGTCGGAGGGGTCGGAGGGGCTGCGAGGGCGAGGGTTGCGGCGGGTCGGCTGTCCGCGCACAGCGCCGTCCACTCGCCGTCCGGAGAGCTGAGGCACTCGGCGCACGCCAGGAACTCCTTCGAACAGACATCGTGCAACACGTCACACCATACAGCAGTCAGACAGTCGCAGCCATCACTCGCTGCCGGAGCGCGGCGCTCACCTTGCCGTCGAAGCCGCCCACCGCGTACAGCACCTCCTCCAGCACCGCCAGCCCCGGGCCAGCGCGCGCGCGCCGCAACGCCGGCCCTCCTTGCCACGCGCCTGCAACACGACGCACCCTCCTGCACTGCCATCCTCATCCTCTCACCCTCGCACCCTCACCACGCGCACCCTACGCTACGCACCGTCCTCCGCCTCCAGCCAGTCGGTGCGTCGCAGCGAGGCGGCTCCGTCGGAGCCCCCCGCGGACACGAGGCGGTCGCGCCACACGCTGCAGCCCATGCTGCGACGCGCCGTCGGCAGCGGGGCGCACTCCCTCCAGGCGGCGTCCTCCCCCCCCGGCTCCAGCTGCAGGCGCTCCGTGGAGGCGAGGCAGTGCCACGCGTCGCAGCCGCCGAGCAGCCACAGCGCGCGACGCCAGTGTGCGCCGCCGCACTGGGCGCGCGCCGTGCCCAGCGCCGGCGCCTCGTGCCACGCGTCCTCGCGCACCTCGTAGCGCCACACGCGCCGCAGGTAGGTGCCCCCGGCCCAGCCGCCCGCCACGTACAGCACGTCCCCCCCCGCCGCCGCCGCCGCCCCCGCCACCCCCGCCGCCGCCGCGTGCGACACGGCGAGCGGCAGGCGCGCGCGCCCCTTCCAGCCCGCCTCCGCGGAGTACGAGTCCACCGAGTCCAACTCCTTGTGTCCGTCGCTGCCGCCTGACGACAACCGACTCACGTTACGTGCCCTGCCTCCCCTCATCATCTCTAGAACCGTTCGAACGTTACGATCCGTTCGAAGCTTAAGCTCGAGTGCACCGTGAAAAGTAAGTCAGGTAACTTAACCGATGTTACGGGCAGAATACGAACGATCGACGTGAAGGGAAGGCGTTCGCTGGGGTCATTAGTAAAAATGGGGATCCTTCATGGTTCGATGTGGGGCCATTCTTGTTTATTATTTACATGAATGATCCACCACAAGTGGTGGACGATCACGAGGTTGGATGCTCCGCTTTTATTTAAAGCGAAAGGAGCAGAAGCTAATCATGACGGTGTAGGTACAAATATCTACAGTTGTTTACTGGTTCACGTTACTAACATTTGCTAAGCCAAAGTAAGATAAATTGTTGAGGATTCAGAAGATTTTAATGTATGCGGATGCATATTCAGAGCATCCTTGTGCTGTACTAGAGGGCTGTTCGTGGATCGTGACCTAAATATAATATCGGGTGACGGTGAAGGGATGCAACTAACCGAGCGCATAGATGGTGTCCCCGAGGCTGGCGAGCGCGAACCGGGCGCGTTCGCGGCGCATGTCGGGCGCCGGCGACCACGCGTTCAGCGCCGGGTCGTAGCTCTCCGCGGAGCGCAGCACCCGGGCGCGGTCGTAGCCGCCGCACGCCAGCAGCCGCCCGCCCAGCGGCGCCACGCCCAGCGCCGCCCGCCCCGCCGCCAGCCGCGCCGGCCGCGCCCCTCCCGCCAGCGCGCCCCCTGCCGGGCCCGTGCCGCCCCCCGCCGCCCAGTCCGCGCGCACGCTCACCAGCCGCCCGCCCACCGCCAGCAGCGCGCGCGTGCCCCCGCCGCCCGCGCGCCGCGCCGCCAGCACGCCGTCCCCCACCGCGCTCCCCGCACCCGCCACCCCCGCACCCGCACCCGCACCCGCCGCCGTCCCCTTCCTGCCGGCGGCGTCGCGGCGGTACAGCTGCAGCTCGGGCGCGTCGCCCGGCGCCGCGGGGAGCTCCCCGCAGTCGCGCAGCGCGCCGCGCGCGTCCACGTACACCAGGTGCGTGCGCGAGCACAGCTCCGACAACTGAACGACGAGAGGCACGAGGGTTAGATGGGGAACGATGGATGGATCCTAGGAGATCGATCGAGAGGAGGCACTCACGTCCCGGTCGGCGTCGGGCTGGTCGCGCAGCCACGCCAGCACGGCGTCGGCGACGGTGAGCGGCGCCTCCGTGCCGCCCGCGGCGCTCGACTCGCGCAGCACCTCCACGCGCAGCTGCGGCAGGGCAGCGAGCGCGCCGCACGACCACACCTCCTCGAACTGCAACCGACACGCGCGCACCCGCGGTGAGAGACGCGGGACGTAGGGACGCAAGGACGCATTGAGAGAGAGAGCGCACTCACGTGGTCGGCGATGTAGCGGTCGAGGTGTCGCAGCTGGTCGGGCAGCAGCGCGGGCAGCGCGCGCACGGCGAGGCAGTCGGCGGGGCGCAGTCGGCGCAGCAGTCGCTCGGCGAGGTGCAGTCGCGCCGGCTCCATGCGCAGCTTGCAGGCGGCGCGGTAGAGGCTGCGCGCCGAGGCCGCCGAGCGCACGCCGAGTCGGCCGCTGTACGCGTACTCCACGAGCGCGAGCAGCGCCTCCGCCTCGACGTCGGCGAGGCGATGCAGCGCCGCGCCGCCGCCCGCGGGCAGCGCCTCCAGCAGGTGCGGCGAGGCGGCCGCCAGCACGGCGCGATGCGCGGCCACCTCGGCGCCGCCCGCCACCAGCACCACGTCGTAGTGCTGCCTCGACTTGCGCAGCGCGTTCAGCGCGAGGAGAGCTCGCGCCGGCGCCTCCAAGTCCACCAGCGACAGCTCCTCCGCCTCGGCGTCCGCCTCGTCGTCGCTGCCCTCGGACGCCGCTCCCTCTGCGGATGCGAGCGCCCGCTCTGAGTTAGCTCCGTCCGTCGGCGGCTCTCGCTCCCACCTTCGGTGCCCGATCGACATTACGCGGATCTACCTACGCTTGCGTTTATCGAAATCTTGGAAAAATTGTTCTTAACATATTTAAACCTCGACTAGGTACTTCCTATCGAAACCGAGCTCGATCATCGCAGATATCGTTGCATAATTATCTAATAAACATTACGGCATCTTGAACTTCTTAAAACGATCGATGCATGCGATGCGAGTCACTTTGGAGCTCTTTTACATTTTGAATAAGAAAACGGCAAAATTTTCTTCATTTTGATTTTACATATTTTGTAAAAAGAATTGACTAAAGATGCGATGGCGTAAATGCATGGCTTTGCCGCAAGCTTCCTCAATATTACAGAACCGAAGGAGTACCTACCTACCTACATCGAGAGAGAAGGTTAGTTAGAAAAACTAATTTCAATGTTAGCGTGATAGTTCAGATCATTGAATGTAATAGCGTCTCATGGCCATTAGCGTCCGAGCGAGGCGCGCTCAATTACCAATGCCGCTCCGGCTCCGCTCGCAACCAACTAGGTACCGGTTTACTACCTACTACCTAACCTATACCTAAGCGACGCGCGAGTGCCTCGTCGTCGGTACGTAGTCCCGCGCCCGGCTTCACCTGCTGCTATTACTGAGCGTTGTCCGCTGAGCTCGCGTCGTCGGAGCCAATCGAGCACAGCTACGTACCTAGTAGGTCCAGCTCTCGATAGACGACATGTCATTATGATTAACGATCCAATAGACTGTAGGGTAGGGGTGACGTAGTGCGGATGCGACGATCGGTTGCCTTCAAGCCGCTACCACCGCTACTACAAACAGTACTAGCATGTATTGCGGATGTAATGTGCAGGCCGGTGCGCTAGGCTCGAGCTGCACTCGTGTGATAGTGCACGGCACAGCGTGGGGAGGACGCAGGTAGATAGTACACGATCCCTATCGAGTTACAAGCAGAGTGTTGTAACGGGATCTGGTGGTTTCATTGACTATGTGTCGTGAGGCGGTGGCAGCGCGGTGGCTTGTCGCGTCGTGTCCGCGATTATGAGCGTTCCTGCACACGATGCCGTCGCCGCGCCGCCGCCGCGCCTATCCCTCCACGTACGTGCGCGGTAATGGAATGAATCAAACAGAGGGAACGCGCGTGGTGGCGGCGCAGCGGCGGCGCGGTGGCGGGCTTCGCGCGACTCGTATCTACAGTGTAATTGTGCGGCGTCGGCGCGGTGGCGGGCTTCGCGCGACTCGTATCTACAGTGTAATTGTGCGGCGTCGGCGCGGTGGCGGGCTTCGCGCGACTCGTATCTACAGTGTAATTGTGCGGCGTCGGCGCGGTGGCGGGCTTCGCGCGACTCGTATCTACAGTGTAATTGTGAGGCGTCGGCGCGGCGACGGCGCGGTGACGGCATCGTGTGCAGGAACGCTGAAGCGCCTCTCGCGATGCGCATCATGATATTGAATGACAGAATTACAAGCCATTCAACACGGATAGGTAGTACTTGATTTCGTTTCATATTTTTGTACCAGTATTTTCCTGTTCCTTCCACTTCACACTTGCATTTTGTAGTAGTAAAACACTTGGAGTAGGTACATTCCCCGAAGCGATGGTAACTTATGCTAGGATCACATCAAGGAGCTGTATTCTGGACAATATCACTCCACTGTGTATCCCAACTATCCCATCCCAACTAATCCCAACTATCCCAACTATCCCAACTAATATTATAAATGCGAAAGTAACTCTGTCTGTCTGTCTGTTACGCTTTCCCGCTTAAACCTCTCAACTGATTTTGATGAAATTTGGCACAGACAATCTTTAGACCCTGAGAAAGAACATAGGCTACCTTTTATTGCGAAAAAAAGGGATGAAGAGGTTGAAATAGGGGTTGAAAGTTTGTATGGGATTTCTTAATTTTAAAAGATAAAACCATGAAACTTTATATTTAAGCACTTGATAAGAAATAATTAAACATTTGTTCTAGCGTTTTTGAAATTTCGACCTGTGAGGGGATGAAATAGGGGTTGAAAGTTTGTATGAAGTTCGTCATTTTTGAAGATAAAAATATTACATTTTGTATTTAGGCGCTAATCCCAACTAATCCCAACTAATATTATAAATGCGAAAGTAACTCTGTCTGTCTGTCTGTTACGCTTTCCCGCTTAAACCTCTCAACTGATTTTGATGAAATTTGGCACAGACAATCTTTAGACCCTGAGAAAGAACATAGGCTACCTTTTATTGCGAAAAAAAGGGATGAAGAGGTTGAAATAGGGGTTGAAAGTTTGTATGGGATTTCTTAATTTTAAAAGATAAAACCATGAAACTTTATATTTAAGCACTTGATAAGAAATAATTAAACATTTGTTCTAGCGTTTTTGAAATTTCGACCTGTGAGGGGATGAAATAGGGGTTGAAAGTTTGTATGAAGTTCGTCATTTTTGAAGATAAAAACATTACATTTTGTATTTAGGCGCTAAATAAGAAACAAAAAATCGTTTGTTCTAGCATTTTGAAATTTTTACCAGTGTGGGGGTGAAATAGGGGTTGAAAGTTTGTATGGGTGTTCGTCATTTTTGAAGATAAAACCATGAAACTTGGTACGTAGGTCTCTTAGGATGTGCAGAGTTTTTCTACAAACAGAATTCCCGAAATTCGAACGGAACGGAACGGATTCGGAACGGGAACTACGAAGCCAAACTTTTTGTATACAAAATCTTAACCACTGAACCTAGGAACATGATATTTAGAAGTTTTGGGTGTATCAAGTTAAAAAAAAATTTGGCTTTTGAAGTTCCTTTTAACGAATACTCTGCATCGCCGCCGCTGCCGTCGCGTCGGTCGTCGTCGCGCACATTCGCCGAAGTGTGGCGGCCGCGGCAGGCAACGGCGATGTCGTGTGGTGGGGGAGCGCACGAATCTACTATGCCTACCCGAACGGGCAGACACGTGAGGGCAGACGTCTTAGAGCTGTCAGGAGTGCCGTCTCATAAGCTGAGACTGAAAGTTGGGGTTCCAGTTTTGTTAATGAAAAATCTCGAAGCGCCGAGACTATGCAACGGGACTCGATTGCAAATTACGCAGCTAGGACGCAATATTATTAGAGCAATTATAATGACAGGAATAGCTAAAGATGAAGAAGTTTTGATTCCGCGCATACCCATGATCCCTACAGATTTACCTTTTCAGTTTAAAAGAATCCAGTTTCCCCTCAAACCAGCCTTCGCAATGACCATTAACAAAGCGCAAGGGCAAACACTTAAAGTAGCAGGTGTCCATTTAGAAAAAAACTGTTTTTCGCATGGCCAACTGTACGTGGCCTGCTAGCGAGTGTCGAGTTCAAACAATCTCCACATTTTAACAAATAATAACAAAACAGCAAACGTTGTGTACAAAAATGTTTTAAATTAGGTCATTTTAAAATATTTTTGTACACAACGTGACGCTGGCCCCTGTAAGTGTCTCTTGAACATAAGGGACCAATAAATTTTCCTAGGTACTTTCTGCCACTCAATGGAATGCATAGGTACCTTATACGTACTGTAAACAGATATTTTTAATTTTTTTAAATATACCTACTCTCTTTTAACCAAATGCTATACCCAAATCTATACCGTTCTTTTAATATAATCCATAATATTCAAATTAAAAGTACGCAGACGAAGTCGCGGGTACCAGCTAGTTATAAATATATTAGAAGCTAAATCCATTACTTGAGCTAGGTTAGTTGTATAAATTACAAAGAATTCCATAAATAAGCAAGAGTAGGTAATGGTGGGGATTCATTGACCTTGAATGAGGATTTGAAATGTAGGCAGGTATCTCTGTAGTTCACTGCTAGCTAATCTAATTAAGCTGGAGCAGGTGTACCCGTAGCCCCTCCGTGCAGCCAAGAAGCATGCGGAGGCAGCTCCGTGTACCGCCACCACTCGCGAGGCTCTAGCACTTGTTTTGTTGCTAGTAACTATAGCAGACGCTAATCAGTAGGTGGGCAGGTACATTTACATAAATGGGTATTTTACTGTCTTATGTTTGTTCATTACTTTCATAACATACCTATATTTTATAAGTTACATCTCACACAAAAAGTTTGAGGTGTAAACAAACTTTTCTACCTAAGTAAGATAGATTCTAGTTAATTTAAATTATTATTAATATCATGACAATAATTTGAAACTTCAAGGTAACAAACTCATCGCTTTCCATGTTCAATAAAAAATCTACATTAGCACTTAACATACTTATTTATATAATCTACAATGAGCATGAATTTGAAATATTTCTTTAAATTCAATGGATACTTTCTTCCAGATAGTCCATTTTCAGGGTGCTCACAATACGAGCTTTGAGCTGTTCCATGAGACAAGATACTTATGGGTTTGCACCGAGGGAAATGTGGGGGCTTGTCAGCGGAGCCGTGCTCATGATGTCCTAGAGGCTCCCCGATAAGGCGAGCTGGGTGGGGGCATACACTCACCATCTCCGTTAGTGTAGTGGTCGAGCGTCTTCATGTCCGCCGAGTGCTCTGTGCGCTGTGCTGAAGGCGCTGCCTGCACCGCACTGCTACTGCAACACGAGACGCGCGACGTCAGTCGATGAGTCGCCGCTCCGCTAACCGGATTACGGAGGAGAGGTCCGCTGAGCGACGGCCGCGGCCGTAGTTGCGGACACGTGTCCCGGCGAAGGCCACGGCGCGGTCACATGGCGCGAGTAAACAATGCTCCGCGGCTCTCCCACCCACCTGTATGTGTGTGTTTGTATGTTGTCCCGAGCCGTCCCGAGCTGCGAGCTCCGGCGATCACACGCAGCTCATGCCGAGTCTGCGCTCGTTCCGAATCTCGCTTCCACACTGGATTACGTACGATCGCAGAGACTTCGATCCTGAGCCACCGCGCGCGCTCCTGCGAAGCAAAACACGTCGTCGTGCGAGTGTCTTGTTTTTTATTTTGATTAATTTATGACGTAACGGTATGACTTTGACGTATACCTATGCAAAGTGACATTGATAACTTTTGGCGTCAAGCTAAAAGCAAAGAAATGTCACTGTCAGAGTGCCACCAGCAAGCCGCTCCGTTACTCTAGACAAAAATGAAGTGAAGTCACAGAGTAGGTACTTTTTTTGAGTGAAGTGAAGTGACAAAAATATCTTTAGTTTATTTTATTGGCGGGGTTTATTTGTCATAGTCCCCACCAGTGGTGATTATGTCAATCTTCAAAAAATTGTAGGCGTCCCCACTATCAGCCAGCGTAATCCTGGCTGGTGGGGATTGACAATAACAATAATTTAGGTTTATTACTATAATACAAGCTGTGCCCTTGACTTCGTCCGCGCGGAATTTAACAAAACAGTTATTTTTTTTCCGTTTTGGCATTATATTTTTATTATTATTTATTTTTAGTTTTTCGTATTCTAGGTAATACGAAGAACTTTACGAATAGGTACTTACTTACTTACGAAAAATGAACCCGCGCGATAGAAGCGGTGGGAGGTGCCCGACCGACGACGTGACGGCGGCGCAGTGTTCTAAAATAAAAGTAGCTAAGTTACTCCTTTATAAATATTTTCTGGCCATACTTATGTAGTAGGTAGTACCTAAGTACCCAAATTTAGGTAGTACAATCTGTGGTAGTACTTATCTAAGTATATTTACACGGATCCAACACGGATGACAAAACGTGATCATTGTATTACCTACATGCAACGCATTCTTTGCACCTTCTTCATCCTTGCATTCTTTTTACCTAGTTAGGTAGGTAGGTACTTAGGAAGGTAGGTATCTTAACTAAGTACGTAGGTAACTACCAATGTAGGCAGGTACCTACCTGCCAGGGATTTTAGATGGCCACTAGGGTATGCAACCGGTTAACCGATTAACCGAAAAAACCGATTAACCGACTGATTTGAAGATCGGTTTTTTCATGGTAGAAAACTCGGTTTTTTAAATTTTTTCGGTTTTTTTAGATCGAGAAAAAATATTCAAGCTACCGTTTCCCTTTCCTAATCAAGGTAATTTCACATGATTTCTAGATAGCATTTCATGTCTTAGTGTATCTACACTGTGTGTAGTACTTAGTACAATACCCTAAGGATACATGGTTGGTTAGCTAGCCTAGCACAAGCTGAAATAAAGTAGGTAGAATACATGGGTACCTATCTACTATCTACATATATCGCAAACTAACAATTTTATCGTTATAGTAGGTACTGCTGTAGTACCTACTTTTACTAATAAATGAATTGTACAGCTGTAACAAAATAACATTGAATAGTGTAAGGGTTACTACATTATTTTTGTAAGTAATTGTGATAAACGGGCCGCTATATTATTTCATTGCTTAAAGTTGTACTGTTATTGACTTCCTTCGAAAAACATGAAACCCTAATCTTGGCGAATTGCTGATTTGGGGGTTTTATCAAAATGTTATAATTTAGAATTAAGGATAAAATGAGTTTTATAGTGCTTAAAATTAGAAGTTTAATTTAATAATGATTTTGATGTTAGTTTAATAATTTTATCAGCAAAATAGTAATTATAAAAATAAAAATGTATTGTAGTCGTGGAACACGAATTCCGCCCCGCCATATTGCGAAAAAAAAGGCGGATAACAAGAGACGAGCGACGAGTGAAAAATAAATTTTATAAAACTGTAAAAAAAGTGTTTGAACTTTGGTATGTCCCAATAGTTCAGATGTGGGATTGAATAAGGATAAATAAAATTTCTTTATATCTACGCCTGCAAAGTGTAAGTAACGTCAAAATGTTTATTGTGTTTTTAAACTTTTTCAACCTTTGGCTTTGTTCATAGGAATCATTTTGTTGATAAGTTGTGCAAAACAGGAGGTAAGTACAACTCGCGAATATTGTTGGAAGTTTTGATAAAACTACCTAACATCTTTTTTTTTCTCATCTATAAATCTAGAATCAGTTTAAATGACAAGTTAGAGGTAATTATAATTGGTTTACATTAATAATACATTTTTGATGTAGGGTAAACTATATAATGATTGGCACTCTAAGATGACCTTGGTCATTTCTGTTGTAAAATCTCTGTTGTTAGCCATTAAGTTTATTTTTCGATTGCTCTATTTTAAACTAGGATACCTAAGCCGTAATTAAAATTATACAACTATTCAAAAATAACTCGTTTGTTACCTTTTAAATGAAATTAAACTTAATTCTATGTTTTGGTACAATCATTGGCACTGAAGTATAATTATTGGCACTGTCAAATTGGTATAGTGATTGGCAGTAGGTACCTGCCTAATGAAGGCGATAATTATTCATCTTTTAACATTATAAGTAATTCCTCATCTGTAATTGGTTTTTTATCTTTTCTTTGGGAATCTTCCTGAATTTGTACTTTTTTGGTGATAGGCATCCCAGTATTGTGTGTACTAGTAATGTTTTTCATTTTCTTTATCTCCTCTTCTTCTCTTTATTTCCTCTTTTTTTGAGTGTCGTGTTTATGAACATTGTGCGACGTATAAATATTGTGTGTATGAGCAACGTTTTTAATTTCATTTGTCTTCTCTTCTTTTTTTGTTGTTAGAGCATTGTGGGACTTATTAGCTTCATTTTTAATTTCCTTAATCTCTTCATCTTTTTTTGTTTCTGTTGGGTCTATAATATTTGCAGGCTTAAATATAATGTCTGACTGGATTATAATATTTTTGTCTTTTGGTTTTGGTATACTGCTCTTTATTAAGTTTGCATTTTTAGCTTTATTTTTTCTTATTTAGAGTTTCAGCTGGTTTTCTTTCTTTGATTAAGCGCTCTTTTCTTGTTGTTTTTCTTGTTCAACAGATTTACTTGTCAACACAAAACTGAGGTGTACTGTACCTGCTTTTGTTTTTTAACTGGAGTCATTGGTAATAATCAGCGAGGTATAGTCATTGGCACTTATCAAAATGTGTAATGATTGGCAGTGCCACAAACTAGATTGCAAACTAAAATACACTTTATCTAACAGCAAATCAGGTTTATATTAATTAAAATATTATTTGGCGAAGCAACCTTTCACGTAAGACAACAAATTCAATAGTACAATCATTGGCATAGATGCCAATTACTGTACCGTCGTACAAATAAAATTACAATCATTGGCACCAAAAAAAAACACCGGCAGGCCAATTTTGCAACGTTAAAAAGCAATAAAATACGCTAGAAATATGTTTTTTAAATGAGGTACATGTAAATTTGTTCGCTAACTTACTCAACAATTGCTTTTGTACTAAAATTTGTGGAACCCAATTCTTTGTTTTTTATAGCTTTTTACTCGGTTGTCTTATGCTTGATGCACACATGTTTGAAAACAACTGTGAAAGGAATATGGCGGACATTCTAAGCATAAAATGAATGTCATCATTAAGAAAATAAAATATTCTATCAAATAAATTATTGACACTATAAAAAAATTGCTCGAAACTCTTATTTCTTGGGTTTTTATGCCAGAGTGCCAATCATTGAGGGGGTGCCAAAAATAGTATGGTTTACCCCTATATTTTTTTATTTCCTGCAATTTTTATTTGGGTACCTACCAGCGGAGTAGTTTATTTTGGCAAAGTTGAGGTTTTATTTGAAGACTAATTGTTTTTTTTATTAACCGGGTCAGTCATAAACTATGATGGTACAACAAAAATATCAGTTGTAATAGGTAGTCCTGCTCATAATTGCTTAGAATAGAAACAATTTATAACAAAATACAGTAAATTAAAACTGATGAAAATGGATTAATCAAAGGTGATATGGGTTTTATACCAAGACTGGGTCGTTTTTTTTAAATTGTTGCATTGAAATGTATGACAGTTTAGCTTGGTGAATGGTTTATGAAGCTGTTTTATGGTTATACAATAATTTACTTTATTTTTTTTTTTACATGACTAGGTACATATCGGTTTATAGTAATTTATGAATATCTTATGAAATTATTAGATGACTCAAAATTGGTTGAATACAGTATTTAGCATTGCAAACAGGAAGTTATTAACGATGGTCATTAATGACCAGTAGGTAATGCGATGACCACACTAAGCTTTTTGTTATTTTAAGTTACAGAACAATGAATAATGAATATGCCCAAGGTCAAGGGTTTGATAGAGATGAGGCTCAGGTTAGAGAGCCAGGCATATATGCTCATGTACGAGAGCGCAGTGGTGATGATGCTCATGTACGAGAGCGCAGTGGTGATGATGCTCATGTACGAGAGCGCAGTGGTGATGATGCTCATGTACGAGAGCGCAGTGGTGATGATGCTCATGTACGAGAGCGCAGTGGTGATGATGCTCATGTACGAGAGCGCAGTAGTGATGATGCTCATGTACGAGAGCGCAGTGGTGATGATGCTCATGTACGAGAGCGCAGTGGTGATGATGCTCATGTACGAGAGCGCAGTGGTGATGATGCTCATGTACGAGAGCGCAGTGGTAATGATGCTCATGTACGAGAGCGCAGTGGTGATGATGCTCATGTACGAGAGCGTAGTGGTGATGATGCTCATGTACGAGAGCGCAGTGGTGATGATGCTCATGTACGAGGGCAAGATGATAATGATAGTCGTAGGCAAAGGCAGCTTAGACGAGATAGCGCCCGTAATCGAGGGCATGAAACATTTATTTCTAAAGCAGACCAGCGATCGCAAAGGAAAAAAAAGATTACAATCTGAAGAATCTTACAGCGAACTTCGTGAACAGACCGGATCCAAAAGTACCTAAACATTCTCGTTTTGGTAATATTCTAAATATTTGAAAATGAACATGAGACAGGAAATTAGTATTTTCAATATTCATTGCAGTTTTGTGATTGTATTGTAAATAGATAGATATATATTTTATTTAAGTTGAATTTAAGTGACAAGTTTGGTTTCTTTACATGATATAATTATAATTATTATTTTAAATTAGTGGAAAACCAAAGTCAAAGTCAAAGTCAAAAATCATTTATTCAGTAATATCCGCAGGGATCATCTTGAAACGTCTTAAATCTAGGTGAATCTAAGCGCCAGTTCTTCGTGACCAAGCCTAGAAGAACCGGCAAGAAACTTACGGCTTGGTTCCTACCGTTTTTTTGTATGATCCTTTTACAAAGTAATAATAATGTAAATAATGAAACTCTAGTGTGGTGCCAATCTAACTTAATAAGGTGATTGCAAGTCAAAAAACATGTTAAGGCAATCATACCAAGATCTTAATACACAACAGAAGTTCAAAAGACAGCACACGCTACGCTTCAACTAAGAGTAATGCTTACAATCGAATGCATTCAAATAAGAGAATAGTACAGACATTGCAAAAAAATATCCTAGCTGCCGATGGGTCGAGCGAGCGGAACATCTGGCCACGCCGATTTATCATTAACGTAACTATCTAAGGAATAGTATGCTTTCTTTATAAGATTTGTCTTAATGTAGGCTTTAAATTTCCGAATAGGAAGTTTAGTGGCATTTTGTGGAAGTTTATTATAGAATCGCACAGTGTTCCCCATAAATGACCCATTAACCTTTTGCAGTCTAAATTTTGGTATATATAATTTATTATTGTTTCTAGTGTTAATACTGTGTGTTAATACATCACTTTTTTTTCTTAAAACTACTTATGTGCTTATGAGTGTACAATAGATTTTCATAGATATACTGCGAAATTACCGTGAGAATATGAATTTCCTTAAAACGCTCTCGCAAGGAGTCGCGCGGTTTCATTTTATAAATGGCCCGTATGGCTCGTTTTTGTAAAACAAATATTGTTTGTAAATCAGCAGCTTTCCCCCAGAGAAATATACCATACGACATTACACTATGGAAGTAACTAAAATATACTAGTCTAGCTGTAGCTTCATCAGTGAGCCATCTTATTGTGCGAACTGCATATGCAGCCGAACTCAGTCTACTAGCAAGTGTTTTGATGTGTGGACCCCACTGCAATTTTGCATCAATATTAAGCCCTAAGAAAATAGTAGAATCCACAAGACTAAGTGACTCCCCATTTAATACAATATTTGTTGGGCGTAAGACCACATTAGGTAAAGTAAATTTAATGCACTTAGTTTTACTAGCGTTAAGTAAAAGGTTATTAACGGTGAACCAGTTAAGAACTTGCGACAGAGCTGCATTCACGTCACTGTAATCATTCTTTTGTCTATCGACTTTAAAGACCAAGGAGGTATCATCAGCAAAAAGTACTATTTCACATTCTTTCTTACTACTATTTTCTATAAGATGTGGTAGATCATTTACATAAACTAAGAATGAAAAAGGACCCAATATTGAACCCTGAGGTACCCCCATTTCAATGAGTGACCCGGAAGACCTCTCACCGCCAACATCGACTTTTTGGACTCTATCAGTTAAGTAAGACTGTATGAGGTCAATTGCCCGATTTAGGATGCCGTAGTGTTTAAGTTTAGATATTAAAGTGGCGTGATTCACACAGTCAAACGCTTTAGACTGATCGCAGAATACCCCGATCGCGTCTTGTGAGTTTTCCCAGGCATCGTATATGTGCTTTAGGAGCATTGTACCGGCATCAGTCGTTGATCGACCTTTGGTGAATCCAAACTGATGGCTATGAAGTATCCCGGTATGGTTAAAGTGTGATAACAACTGAGTAAGAACAACTTTTTCAAAGACTTTACTTATCGTAGGCAATACCGAAATTGGTCTATAGTTAGCTGGATCTTTTTCATTTCCTGATTTGTACAAGGGAATGAGTTTACTGTGCTTCATAAGATTAGGAAAAACATCCTTGTCAACACATCTATTAAAAATATAGGCTAGGCATGGTGCAATATCTATTATAATAGAACTTAGTACTTTTGTAGACATTCCCCATAAATCTTCAGTAGCTTTTATGTTTAAGGATTTAAATGTTGATACAATCTTATCAGCATTAATGTATCTGAAACTAAAGACGCTCTCATATTTTTTAACATTTGTCTCTAATAGAGCTGTCGCTCTAGAAGCAGAGGAATTTAAACATTGAGTCAATGCTTTGGGTATACAAGCGAAATAATCATCAAAAGCGTTTGCGACATCTATATTTTTACTCAAATTTTTATTGTTAACGTTTAAATTGATCTGTTTATTACGCGGCTTTGATTTGCCCGTTTCGTTATTAACTATCTTCCAAGTAGCTTTAATTTTGTTTGTAGATTTTTCAATTTTATTTCTTATATGTAAGGAATTAGCTGCTTGACAAACTTTTTTGAAAATTTTTGAGTAGATTTTTATGTGTAAAATAAACGCTGGATCATTTAACATTACTTCCCTAGCAGCGTATAAATCGTACAGTTTGTTCCTACTTCTATAAATACCTGGTGTCGCCCAGTCAGTGAACTTAACTCTAGCGCTAGCTTTACATGTTTTTAGTTTAAACGTATCATTGTATTCTTTATTTATTAAATTGAACAAATTGGTGTAAAGCTCGTTCGGGTCAGCCAAGCATGGCATAAGGGATATATTTAGCTCAACATTGTTCTGAAACTTCTTTATACGGTTGTCTGTAATAGGCCGATAGTTAAATACCTCTGGTTTATCTACTACATCATAAGGAAACCGCGCGTTATGACCGTAATGATCGGAACCGAAATGCTTAACCACTGTTTTAATAACTGGTACATGACTGCAAAAGATATTGTCAAGACAGGTGGCCGATGTTGGTGTCACCCTTGTTGCGTCTTCAAATAGGTGGTCTAGGTTAAAACATTGAAAAAAATTTAGAAATCTTTCAGATAAAGGATGAACAGAAATATCTATATTAAAATCTCCGCAAACTATTAAAGTTTTGTTACAATTATACATTTTTAGCAAAACGTCTTCCATAGTGGATTCATACAAGGTGAAGTCAGCGTCTGGGGGGCGGTAAACGCTCACAATGATGTGCCGCTCCAGCTCCACACACGACAGTTCAACCATAACCATAGCGCGAAGAGACTTGCGCAGTGTAGGAAGGCCGAGCTGTAAGGGTTACTACATTATTTTTGTAAGTAATTGTGATAAACGGGCCGCTATATTATTTCATTGCTTAAAGTTGTACTGTTATTGACTTCCTTCGAAAAACATGAAACCCTAATCTTGGCGAATTGCTGATTTGGGGGTTTTATCAAAATGTTATAATTTAGAATTAAGGATAAAATGAGTTTTATAGTGCTTAAAATTAGAAGTTTAATTTAATAATGATTTTGATGTTAGTTTAATAATTTTATCAGCAAAATAGTAATTATAAAAATAAAAATGTATTGTAGTCGTGGAACACGAATTCCGCCCCGCCATATTGCGAAAAAAAAAGGCGGATAACAAGAGACGAGCGACGAGTGAAAAATAAATTTTATAAAACTGTAAAAAAAGTGTTTGAACTTTGGTATGTCCCAATAATAGGTACCTAAGTAACTAACTACCTACTTGTGATTTTCGGCCGACGGCGTACCTATCTCTTGGTATTTTACTACAAAATCACTAAACTGAATAGGTAATACCTACCTACCTATTTAGTTTCGTGGTTTTTAAAGTAGGTATTGGAAGGTATTTTACGTACCTATAGGTATTTATTTATATAGTTCAGAATTTGCAGCCATTGTTAAATAGTTTTCTGATCGAATGCTAGGTAGGTAAGGTGGTTAGGTATTAAATAAACTATCAAATATTTTGCAGTTTACTAAGCGATGATTCTCTAAATGAGCTTGTTTAACTGCGGTCCTACTATCAACATCAAGTCAAGGCATAAAATAAAAATGTGCAAAAAATAATTTCACTTAAGTAACTAAAGAATAATTAAGACTGGTAGCGTGATTTTAGTTTCGTATGCACGCACCTACCTGAAAATTTATAATTTGTTTATTTGTTTAATAGTCTAACTTGATTGTTAAAGTGATGATAGATCAAAAACAAAGACTGCTTATGATATTTGATCTTGTACTAATAAGTACACAATACTTAATTATTATTATTATTATTAAGTATTGTGTCTTTGGTGTGCAGAATATCATACCACTTCTCATCTACTTAGGTGTAAAATATAAGATGATGATTACATACTCCATTTTTTTCATTTTATTGAGACAAATAAAAAAAACCGAAAAAACTGAATTCACCGGTTTCGCCGGTTTTTGAAATCAGAAATTCGAAAAAACCGAGTTTTCAAAACCACCCGGTTTTTGCAAACTCTAATGGCCACTCAGAAATCGTTATGCCGAGCTGGCTCAAAACTGGTAAGTATTCAAGACAAGAAGAAAAACGTGTACCTACCTATACAAACTCTGTCGGAAATCCCATCCCAGATAAAAAAAATAATATTACAACTTCATAGACATAATCACATTCTCTCATACTCTTCATAGGCATACTCTTGTCAGCGTTAAGCTCGCCTTTGTAGGTAGGTACATGTCCTCTACTTGTATTTTTCCTATGTAATTTTATGTGTGCAATAAAGAATTAAGAATAATCATCGAAAGCACAGAAGAATTTCTTTTTGATATTAGCTTTGTATTTTCATCGGTCAATGGGATCAACGGTTAATCTTGGTATTTTTTGCATACAAGGACAGAGGTAGGTTTCTTAGTACATGGTAGGTACCTACGAGACACTATGAACTGGGATGGGTACCAGTAAGTTAGTTACGTTTGATATCCCTGGTAGGTAGGTAGTTACATACCTACTTAGGTTCACCGGACGTTGACAATACAGGCACACAGACTAGAGCTTGGAGGAGAGCTAGATGGGGCATAGGCATAGAGCATGGTGGTCACTAGCAACGCGCGAGAGAGCGAGGGGCGGGCGTCGCTCGTCGTCGCGCCTGCCGGGGCCGGGGCTCGCGCGGTGACGGCGGCCTGTGACGTCACCGTGCGCGTCGGATCGATCGCGCGCGGTGGAGAGGGCGGCGCGGGGAGAGGGCGGCGCGGGGAGAGGGCGGCGGCGACGGCGGCGGCGGCAGTGCGCCTCGCTCGGTCGGCGGCGACGCGCGCGCGCCCGACATGTGCGCCGTCCGCTCCGCTCCGCTGCTGCTGCTCGCGCTGCTCGCCTCTCTGCCTCACGCCAACCGTGTCGCGTGAGTGCCTCCCCCCCCCCTCCGCCTCGCCAGCTCTGCCTGCCTGCCCCGGCCTGCCCCGGGGCGCTAGGGCTCGGGCAGGGCTGCGTCGCGCGAGTGTTGTCACCGCGCGCCGATCGTTAGCTCCGGGCTCGGCTCTCTATGCGTCGGAATGTCGAATCGAATAAATTATTCCTTTTGCAAGCACCACCCCTATATGTACCTACCACAAATCTTTTATGAATTTCTTAGACCGAATTAAAAATACCGATAGGTTTCCATATAGGTACCTACACTCGATATAGATAACATCTGAAGAACTTCCTTCTCACCTCCTACTAGCCACTTCACAATATACCTACTTAAATAAAAAAAAAAAGATATTACCGAATTAAATAGGCAGGTACCGTACCTACTGCTATATTTTAGCCAATCGCGTGTCAAATCGTAGACCACGCATTGTCTTAGAATCTCCTGATAAAGACTAGAAAGAAACACGTCTAGAATAAAAATAGGTAGGTAGGTATGAAAGGTTGCCTTCAACCTAAATAAGTAGATACGTTAGTATAATATTAGGCTTCTCCTATACTTAGCTAGGTACGTAGGTACCTACCTACCTACTGACCTAACCTACCCACCTAATAGGTAGGTACCTATACAATTCTAAGGACTTGGTCTTAGACTGTCATCACTTAGAATCGTATCAAACTCAGGTAGGTAGGTTACTTACCTACCTACATTGGGTTTTGTTTATATAAGTAGTAGGTAGGTAGATAGATACCTACCTAGGTAGGACTTACCTACTTGCATTACTTACCTGCTCGTGCTCGTGCTCGTGCTCGTACACGTTCACGTGCATTCCTCGACGTGTCCGCATCCGCGTTGTCGTTGACGGTCGTGTCCACGACGATGGGAAAGTGGCATTTGCGCGTGCATTCCGGATCTTCACGATTTCTTCCCCACCAATGGGAAGTTACCTACCTTGACTTCACTCATGAGAGGATCACTAAAGCGACCATTCCCCGTTGTTGCTTGTTCCTTGTTGTTCCCCCGTTGACGATGCTTTTCATAGTTTTTCGGCTCTTAGCAGGTATGTTTCAAGCTGTTACCAATACCGCCCAAGCAGCGTTCTGTTCAATGCAAACCATTTGAAAGTGGCCTTTATAATTAGAAAAACCACTTTCTCTCAAGTTGTAAACTTGTTCAATAGGTATAAACAACATATAAGTAGGTACCTACCCACATACTGCTATACTTACACAAATAAAATGTACAATTATGCTTATCATTTGGTTTAACTTCAATTCTAGCAAATTCAATGTTGAATCGCTGCTATAGATGAAAAATCATCCAATTTCACGTCAAATTTTACATTTGGACTTTATTTATCCCTCTAGCGTTTAGATGTTCTCGAGTCTCACCTTGCTGCCAGAAGCCAAGCCAGACAGGAGATGCTTTTGTGGTTTTTGTTGTTTGTCCTAGGTAGGTAGGTAGGTACCTACAAAAAAACCTACCTACCTACGCTAAACGACTTCTGTCAGCTAAAATACAGCTGACGAATAGATCTGGATTGTGTCTGTCTGACAAACATGGGCCGTCTCCAAAATATACAGCTAAGGAATGGTTGATGTTCGAAGACTTTTGATGTCAAAAGAGTCGCCACAAAAAGTTCAGACCATTTTTCGTCCAGATCGGATACTGTTGCAAGTGTCAAATATCGCAGATTTGCTTGATTTACTAGATAAGTACCTACCTATGCAAAATCTGTCCTATTTGACTGTTGCTGATTGCAACAACATTTACCTGCCTACACAAATCACCCCCTTGTAGAGTATCTATCTACCTAGGTAGGTACTAAACTAACAAACTGACAGAGGAAGGGAGATTTCGCCTGACTCGCAGTAGACGCTTCACTCGCTTGGTCAATTAAGTACTAGGTAGGTACCTACGTGGTATTGTAGGTAGGTAAGTAAAGCTTCTATTGCAAAGCTTTTGGCTCTACGCGACGCGATGTGCATCGGGTGTCTGTGTTTTAGTTGCGTTTACTGGATGTCGATTGGTGTAGGTAGTAGGTAGGTATTCAATAACGTAATGAAACGAAAGCTTTCTTCAAAAGCTTGCTATGTCATGTCAGACTGTTAGCTGCATGTTCTTCTTGCTTTGAAATAGGTACCTACCTACACATTATATATTCAGGATCCTTCCTGAACTATAACTTTCTTCTGTTTCTGCAACAGTAAAGAAAGTCTATCTTGTTACCTAGGTAGGTACCTACCTACCTGCCTATATCAACAATGGAAGAATAGCTTGGGGTATTAAATAATTTGTTAAAACTGTGTGAACTCCGACCGAACCAGTGAGGTCGTTTTCTTCAGTATAGTAGTCTAGTACCTATACGAGTAGTAGGCATAGTCTAGTAGTAGGTAATATATGTTAGTCGATAGATTCCTCTCTAATGAGATAAGAGATAGATTGCAGTAGGTGCAAGCAAGACAAGCACGGGCCGAGCCGGGCTGGCATCGAGCGCAAACGGGAGGGATATCGGAGGGAGAGGTGACGTCATCATGCATGAGGGGGTGTGTGTGTGTGTGTGTGTTGCAGGGGTGGCGGCGGCGGGGGCGGCGGCGGCATGTTCGGGGATGTCAACATCTCTTCCATCCTCGACTCCTTCAGCATCAGCTACGATAAGAGAGTGAGGCCTAACTACGGAGGTCAGTAGTCTGCCGACACCTGGCTAGTTAAGTAGGTATTACTACTTTAGCTGTGCTCGTAGACAGTAGGACACGGAGCAGCAGCGAGCGAGGCGAGGCTCTCGAGGCGCTCGAGGCAGCCGAGGCAGCCGTTGCCGCGCCTCGCATCGCGTCCCGACCAACTTTGTTATTGTGTTTAATTGAAATGGTTTTGCAGGACAGCCCGTCGAAGTGGGGATTACCATGTACGTGCTCTCGATCAGCTCTCTGTCCGAAGTCCAAATGGTATTTAGCATTCGTAGCGTAACTAACTAGCTCGGCCGCGGCCGCCGTCACTCACGCATCACCGCCCTACAGCCCCTACAGCCCCTACAGCCCCTACAGCCCCTACAGTCCCTCTTGCAGGGCCCTCGGCCACACTCACTGTGCGCTTGTTGCAGGTCCGCCGGTGGAAGTGGGCGTCACCATGTATGTGCTGTCTATCAGCTCCGTGTCGGAAGTGCTCATGGTACTGTGAGCTAAGTGACGCTCTCGCTTGTCGCGGCCACGGTCACGTGGTCGGCGACGCAGCAGCCCCAGACTCGAGGCTGCGAGCATGTTCGCCTTCGGTGGAGCGATCCGCTTTCTTCTGTGTCTTAGTGATCCTCTCGAATATTCTCTTACGAATGAGGAGCGGTACTTAGTTCTCTTTGAGTGTATATCTTTGTGTTGTATCTTCGTATTATCTATCATGGAGGGAGGCTGCGACCGACGCGGCGCCAATGCCGACGTCGACGCCGCCACCTCATGCAGTGCGGTGCCATGCGACATGCGCCGAGCCGCTGCGTGCGATGCTATGTGGCTGGCCTCATTTCAATAATCTACCATTATGTTCAAACTGCGCTTTCGTGACTGAACCTATAATGAATAACGACGAAAGATTTATGAATAGTAGGTCCATAATAGAGTACCTAAGTACATTATTTACTAAGCTTTGTCGTGCGTGCTGCACGTAATGTCGCGGCCTGACGCCTGGGCGCGGGCCCGGCACGAGTCCGGCACGAGTCCGGCACGAGTCCGGCACGACGCCGAGGAGCCGGTCGGACGCGAGGCGCTCAATGAGGTGGTCGAGGCGCCACAGAACAGATCCATCGTTCTCACCGCAGAGGGGAGAAAGATCTCTCCGACTACTCCCGTCTTCAGCACACGCCATGCCACTTCACCCGCACTGTCGCACTCGCTCATCCTCATGCCCTACTCTATCTTTCCTCTCTACTCTAGCCATCCGATCATTCGAATGTATCGTGATACGCACCTAGTAACGAGCTTCACAACGAGCTTTCTGTTTCACATGTTTGTTGAATGTCGTGATGTGTCCATGTTATTAAAGTTGATTACTTAGCTAGTGTTACCTACCTATCACCTACTCATGCAGGTATCTGTTACTGTTATGTTATCGCCGTGTTACTCATGTACTGAGTACTGACTACTGAGGTAGGTAGTAGGTACCTAACGAGAGGCGTTACACTAGCTTGTTCTGTTGAGTTGTAGGTACATGCGCTTCGCACGGCCGAGTGTCGCTCCAACTCAGCTTATGATGGACGCTTGCAGGACTTCACGCTGGACTTCTACTTCCGTCAGTTCTGGACGGACCCGCGGCTTGCATACAAGAAGCGCCCTGGCGTCGAGACTCTGTCGGTCGGCTCGGAGTTCATCAAGAACATCTGGGTACCCGACACCTTCTTCGTGAACGAGAAGCAGTCCTACTTCCACACCGCCACCACCAGCAACGAGTTCATCCGCATCCACCACTCGGGTTCCATCACGCGCTCCATCAGGTATGGATGGCTGATCCCCTGACCGACCATGAGCACCCCACCATTATCCACCCACCCCCAGCTTGGAACTCACCCAGCAGCGGCTCCACTTGTTGCAGGCTGACGATCACGGCGTCGTGTCCCATGAACCTACAGTACTTCCCCATGGACCGTCAGCTCTGCCACATTGAAATAGAGAGTTGTAAGTACCATTGTATTCCCATGTTCGTGTTTGTGTTCGTGTGTGCTAACTGTGTTGTTTCACTTTATGATGTGTGCTAACTAACCGTTCTCATTAGATTGAAGTGATTTAGTATCTACCTACATAATGTTCGCGCTCAACTCTCTCTCTCTCTCGAGCGCGAGCGCTAGGCGATGCCGCGATGGGGATCGACAGTACACCTACCTGCCGCTCCGCCCACCTTAGCTGCAGGAGTCCCGTTCAAAGTTTTATCGAGTACCTACCGAGCTACTTTCTTACCCGGTCTCAATTGAATCTCAATACTTCTTAATGACGCTTAACGATGATAGAAAAATAATAAAAGAAGCGTGTCTCACACCGAAACATTATCGGTCCGATACTCACACTCACCGGGCTTGTTGTACCGAGGTGCCGCTTGCCGGTACACAACACGACGTTCACACGGCACCGGCACTGAACCGGCACCGGCACCGGCACCGGCACTGAACCGGCACCGGCACTGCCGCACGCCCGACTGGCACGTGCCGCGACCTCGTCTCCTCTCGCACGCATCACCAGCACCAGCACCAGCACCAGCACCAGCACCGGCACCCACATCTACACTCGCACCGCTTGCGCGAGATGCCCCCTTACCTTCGACCTTGCACGAAATTAGTGACACCCTCGACCTTAAATGACGTACCTAGTCGGTCACTTTGTAGATTTTGATCGCTCATCACATTACCTACATATCACCCATCTTGGTAAAAAGGTAGTAGGATACCTAAATAAGTAGATAGGCAAGTACCTACTACTTAGCCATTAGTGTCGCTTAGATCATAGATCCATCTCACCGCACGATGTAGACGAGTATTAGTCTTTTTATTTTTCTATCATCCCGTCGCCCGGTCGCGTCATGTCGCGTCAGTACTGGGGCGCGACGCGGTCGGGCGTCTCTGGCGGAGTGTTCGAGCCCCATCGCATCGTTGTCGTCGTCGTCGTCGTCGACACCGGCGAGCGACCCGTAAGTGATAGCGTTTGTGTGTTTGGCATGTCTCCGGAGTTGGGTACACGATGACAGACATTCTGTACGTGTGGAAGGATGGCGCCACTAGCGTCGGCATGAGCAGCGAGGTGCAGCTGCCGCAGTTCCGCGTGCTCGGACACCGCCAACGATCCAGCGTCGTGTCGCTCTCCACAGGTACCTCATACCTCATACCTGTACTGTAGGTCCACTCCACCTACTGCCTGCTCCCGCCCCTTGGCCCCTACCCCCTGCCCCGCGAGGCTCGCGACACGTGCCGGTCCCTAGCGCCCATCCCGCCGAGCACTCCCCCTGACGCTGACGAGTGCCACTCTCGCTGTCGGCAGTCGGCTACACGATGCGCGACATCCGCTACAAGTGGAACGAGGGCCCCAACTCCGTGGGCGTCTCGCACGAGGTCTCGCTGCCGCAGTTCAAGGTGCTCGGCCACCGGCAGCGCGCCATGGAGATCTCGCTCACCACAGGTTTGCTTGCCGCGCTTTTTTATATAAAAACGAACCCTCTCTAATATAATTCGATTCCACCGTACCTCACCCCGCCCCGGCTAGGTTTGCTTGAGTAAGTGAGTGAATGTTTGCCATGTTTGAGCATACTAAAGTAGACGGCGTGGGGGGCGCGTGCGCTCGTTGCAGGAAACTACTCTCGACTGGCGTGCGAGATCCAGTTCGTACGCTCGATGGGCTACTACCTGATCCAGATCTACATTCCGTCCGGACTGATCGTCATCATCTCGTGGGTGTCGTTCTGGCTGAACCGCAACGCGACGCCGGCGCGCGTGCAGCTAGGGGTGACCACGGTGCTCACCATGACCACGCTCATGTCCTCCACGAACGCGGCGCTGCCCAAGATCTCCTACGTCAAGTCCATCGACGTCTACCTCGGCACCTGCTTCGTCATGGTCTTCACGAGCCTGCTGGGTACGCATCCACCGGTTCCTCGCACCGACTGCACCGAGGCGTGTGGAACTCACGGTTACATCTCCTTCGGCAGAGTACGCGACGGTCGGCTACATGTCCAAGCGGATACAAATGCGCAAGCAGCGGTTCGTGCAGCTACAGAAGATCTTGGCGGAAAAGAATGTGCGGTCGGAGCCGCCGCCTTGGGACTCGCATTCGCTCTCCAAGATGAGCACCCTCAGTAGCGGTCGCTGCCCTCCCGGTCGCTCCTCGGTGAGTGTCTCCTGCCGTGCCGACCGATTGCCGACCGGCGTCCGTCAGCGGCTCCCATCTCACTGAAGGTGTGCGTGTCTCGCTTCCAGGAGGTGCGGTACAAGGTGCGCGACCCCAAGGCGCACTCCAAGGGAGGGACCCTCGAGAACACCATCAACCGCGGCGGCGGCGGCGGCGGCGGCGGCGGCGGCGGCGGCGGCGGCGGAGGCACTGCCGGTGCCGCGGGGGGAGCTGGCGCGCCCGATGACGCGCCTCCGACTATGCATCCGCTGCATCCCGGGAAGGTAACTGACCCTATACTAACTAAATAATAGTTAATCTAGCTCCAACCTTACGTACGACGAGCTTGTATCGCATTATTGTATTAATAACCTGGCGCTGACTGAAGAACTGTTATTCGATCAAAATAAGAGTGTTCCTTGCGAGATGAATTAATGAGCGACGTACTCTTAAGGATTGACTATACTTCAATTTTGTAGTTGTATTACATGTGGCCGCCGTGACCAGTTTGCACAAAGACATTTTATTGTTATGAAAAAAGCGCGATTCGAGGGCACGCACGTTGAAAAACTTTACAGTTAATACTTGATACTGACAATTATTATTTTTCCATGTTAATATCTTCATGATGATAACCATGCACATCCATTCCATTCATATTTAGTTACCTACCTATCTATTTACTTACCGCAATTACCTATCGCAGTATAGATAAGTACCTGAGTATCTATACAAAAGATTGCTTAATGCTTATAAAGAAAGTATACCTACCAAACCTTAGATGGTTAGGTAGGTAGGTACGTTAATCTCTTTCGTATTGTCCTCTCGTTTGAGAGTAATAATAATAATAATGTTGGACAATCCACACAGCATCATCTAACCCCAAGCTAAGCAGAGCTTGTGTTATGGGTACTTAATGACTGATATACTACATTAAATACATAGATATTTTTTATTATACATAGAAAACACCCAGAACTCCCGGAATAAATATTTGAAATCGATTTCACTAGTCTCCTTCGTGCTAAGGTATAATAAACGTGACGACAACACTCTGCAAATGCCATTCAACAAGAATTGAATTGAATGAGTAGTTACGTACCTATGTAAGTAGTAGATGTTTCTGCTGCTAGAGAGCGGAAGAAGAAAAGCTGTTGTGCCGATCCCTCGCAGCGTGAGTGAGGACGAGGCAGTTATTTTCAAAGAAACTTTAAGCCCTGTTATACCCGGTTAGGGATTGAATTTGGGGAATTTTTTTCTTATTACCTTCACTCTCTATGCACCAAGATAAATATACTTCGCAAGACTCTACGAGTAGGTACTTAGCAGTTTAGACGTGCGTTGTCTAGGTAGAGTAGGTAGGTAGGTATCTAGTGGATGTGTTGAAATGGAAGTCGTAGTTGATCAGTTGACTGTTGCGTTTCAGGATCTGAGCAAGTACCTGGGGATAGCGCCGTCGGACATCGACAAGTACTCCCGCATCGTGTTCCCGGTGTGCTTCGTGTGCTTCAACCTCATGTACTGGATCGTGTACCTGCACGTGTCCGACGTGGTGGCCGACGACCTCGTGCTGCTCGCTGACAAGTGAGCTGTGCGCCCCACATATCACTCACGCATGTCAGCTGTCAGCTGTCAGCTGTCAGCCATCGTCCGGCCACGTGACGTGACCGTCAGCGTGAGCGTCAACGCTAACCTGCTCGATACTGATACTTTAGGAAATAATTGAAAGTCTGATGCTCAATTTTCGCTTTATTTATCGACGAGGCACAATGTGCGTATCCCTTGTCGATAGTGAGATGATAAAATAATAGTTTATAATTATTTTCTAAGGGTACTTAACGTACCTACTCGTATTGAAAAACATGGAGGCCCGGACGGCAGCTCCCGAGTTCGCGTCGTCGACCCCCCGTACCTACGTACCTACGTACCGTATGTACGGGCAGTAGTAGCAGAGGTAGGAGGACGACGCGGCAGAGCATCCGCTTCCGATAGTGCCCCTCACACCTTAGATGAGATCTTTCGAAAATATTTTTACCGAGCCTTATTATGATTTGGAATGGAAAAAATTGCATCCACGATATAAAATTTTACGATAGATTATAATGTAGATAATTATCTCCAGTTGTATATTATCTAGTTGTAAGTAGGTAGGTTACCTGTGTGTTGTACCTATGAGTTGTAGGAGGACCCAGCGTCCGCGCTTGTATGGGCGCTCAGACGTCGAACAGGGTTTTAGTAAATCGTTAACACTGACCGCTTCGAGTGAGAGTGCCGCGCCGCGCCGCCGCTACGCCACGCGAGCCCCCGAGCAGTTATTCGACCAGTGTTGCCAGTTGTCCCGAATTTTATGACTTCCATATTTTCTGGTCCGGGCACGTCCGATTCCTTTTTTCGTTTGATCGGGAAACCAAATGTCTCTACTTTTGTTTCAAATTAAAGTCTAAAAGTATTTATTTAGTAATATAATCTTGAATCATAAAAACTAGGTGAATCTAAGTGCCCGTAACTCCCGACCGAACCTAGGACAGGCCGGTACTTGCAGCGGAAAGTACCGCCCTGTTCTTGGGACGTACGTAGGTACGTACACGTGCCTAATGCCTATGCTGCCTGTGACCAGGTGCCGTTTCGAAAGGTGTATAAAAAAACTGGCCAAGTGCGAGTCGGACTCGCGCACGAAGGGTTCTGTGCCATTATCTATAATAAAAACGACAAAAAAATTACGTTTGCTGTATGAGAGCCCCCTTAAATATTTATTTTATTCTATTTTTTAGTATTTGTTGTTATAGCGGCAAGAGAAATACATCATCTGTGAAAATTTCAACTCTAACTACCTATTACGGTTCATGAGATACAACCTGGTGACAGACGGACAGACAGACAGACAACGGAGTCTTAGTAATAGGGTCCCGTTTTACCCTTTGGGTATGGAACCTTAAAAAAACGCTGAGGAGAAAATCTACTTTTTGATTCAGTTTTCAAAAACAATAAAATAAAAACGGTTCACTCCGCCGACGAGGTAGCAAGTTCCCGTCTTTTTTCTATATCTTATACAATTTCAATCTATTCATAGTAAGTACCTACAAATGAATGTCGATATTATTTAGACAGTGTTATATTCTTTTTTTATATTCTACCAATTTGATCAGGGGGGTGATTGTGTAAGAGTTGTTGCAAGTATCAAATTTGATTGATTTTCTATAGCAAATCTGTCATAATTTGACACTTGCAACAGGAGTCTGTTAGCAACAGAGGATCAAGCAATCGGCAAGCTAAACAAATTATCTACTTTCATATTTACTATTGTACAATGACACTGCTTGTTGGCTTCTTGTATCGTCACTATTCTCCACATCATCGCCAACTCGCCAGTGAGAATAAAATGTTCCTTCGTTTTGACTATGGAAGCTTTTTGAGCATAGTTGTTGTGACTATGGAAGCCTGGGTCTAGCTACTTGGCACTTGGCACTTGGCACTCGGCACGTTAGGTAAGGTAATGTTACCTCCTCTGCCTTTGACTCGACTCGAGTTCCCGCACTATACCTATTTCATGTATCCTGCACATCCATTATAAGAATGTACAGCAATCTTTTGAACTATGGTACCTACCTACGCATGCACCTAGTTTTATGTACCTACAGGTTCTAAATTGCTTCACCAATATTATTCGTGCGATGAATATTTATATTACTTATAATTATTTATATTACGTAGACGGTCGGTATGTTAGGTATCTAGTTTAGGTCGGTAGCTACCTATTACATAGGTACCTAGGTCGCGTCGCGTCGCGTGCATGATGACGCGCGCGATAACGTTGACTTGATCAAACTATTGAACTCAATAAGGTCTCACTAGCGTAAGTATTAGCTGTAGGTAGGTACCTATCAATGTACCTACCTGACCTACCTATCCGCTATAATAAGGGGTACGTGTAGCTAGCTAGGTAGGTAGGTATCTAGGATGGTACCTACTAAGTAGGTAGGTAGGTACTACACTGCATAAGTCAGGCACTGAATTCTAAAAAGGTAAGTAAGTACAAAATATAAGTAGGTACCTAAGGAGATAGTGTAGGTAGGTACAGATTATATTGTAAGTTAAAAATGTAAGTATTTAGGGAGGTATCGTACCTACTCTGTAAAATGTTTTGTTAAGGTACCTACCTTCCTACCCAAGGTTTTTTGATGTATATCTATGCTATAATACTTATTTTGTAAGTACCGAATCATACGAATGACAGATGAATTACTTAACATTTATTGTGATATGAATCATTGAGAAGTGGAAGTGAGCCGCGCGACGCTCGCTCTGTGGGTGTGTGCTGTGCTGTGCTGTGCTGTCAGCTATTGCAGCTGTGCCAGTGTGTGCTGTGCCAGTGTGTGCTGTGCCAGGATGCGCTGTGCCGACTGCCGGTGTAGGTATGCTGTGGCTGTGTGTGACACGACTTGTGTTCCTAATTACCTGCTACTGATGATGTTATATTTTTACTGTAGGTATTAGTAAGTAAGTAAGTAGGTTAGTGCGTATCATAATTATGAAATAGCAATATTTGAGTCTGTCGAAATGAACCCTCAGCAATAATGTAACGGCAGGCGTCCCGTAGCGCGTCGCGCGGCCGCAGCAGCTTCAAGACGTCGAGGCATTGCGTCTGCGCTTGTCTGCGTCTCGCTCGGTACTCGGTACCATACGGACTGACTAAGTATAACAGCAACCAGGCCAGGACCTACCGAGGCGAGGTGTGCATCACTACACTACTGGCTCCATTCATATAAAAGCGGCTCAATCTATTACAAGTGTCCTGGGGACAGTGGAAGCTATTTGTTTTGAGTTCCCGCTGTCTCCCGTCACCGTCACCGTCACCGACACCGTCACCGAGCACGGCAGCGGGAATAGGTAGGTACACGATGCACGAGATGTAGTGGAGTAGGTAGGTAGTAGGTACATTGTACCAGTGTTTAGTGAGCTAGCGTCAGGGGCTCTATCCAAGAAGTCGGCGGAAACGATCCGTCGAGATGCCATTTATCCTTTTATTTTATAGATTATTCAGTAAAACATTACTTCTAAGGTACCGCTAAGTAGTCTAAGTCTCAAGAAATATTCTAAATTGTTTATAAGTATATCTATTTGTAATTAATTAGTGTCATCGAAAATAGACTCAAAAATTAATAGAGATAAATAAAATTTTACCAAAATTTTGCTCTTTTAATTAAAATTCGAGGATGTCTATTGGGGCTAATTTTCATTTCAGTTGATAGGTAGCTAGAACATTGTGTTGGAGTTCAGTCTGCACAGGTGTGAGTGAATGTGAACTCCTTGGTAGGGTTTTTGTGCCGGATAGCGGCCTCTTAGCGCTCCCATCAACTTTAGGGCTTCAGAAAAAAATAATACAATCCTAATTTACCTGTCCCAATGATGTTATATGATAGCCTATATAATGAAGTTTATTATTATTATGCCGTTTAGCACTAGAAGCTTTTAGTTATTTTTATATTTAATTTTATCCGAAAAAATGCTGAAAACTCAGTTCTCGGCCACAAATTTCAGTTTTCGGCCATGGAGTCTTCTGTTTTCGGCCACCTTATTAAAACTGACTTATAAATGAATTTTTAAATCTAAAGTAAAAAAAAACCGTATTGTTTGTGAGTTTAACATTGTTTTTATCAGGTACATCAAAAATCACAATCAACATGATGCTCAATTTTGAAGAAAAAAATGAAAAAAAAAATCGCACACTAGATAAAGCATCTTTGAAACAATATCAAGTTTAATTTTATTATTTCTTAGGTCTATTATGTGCTAATACAATTAGGTTATAATACTAATACACTTTACACATTTATTTACAAAGAAAATCACAGCTAATATATAACTGGTATGTACAAAATACATATGAAACAGTTGAGCTATCTACGGACCGTTGCAAACGACCTAAAAGTAGCTCAACTTATTCAGATCAGTGCCAATCGGAAGCGTTCCCAAAACACTGGCTGCATTGCCACGCTGAATAGCAATGCTGATTCGCTGAGCCAGATACTCACCAGCCCTCGGGTCACGCGTCGCTTCGACCAGACGCCCCGAAAGAAATTTAAAAATTCGGAAGGCCTCGGTACCCCATGGACCTAGAGTCTTGACTCCAAGGGGAGCAAATTTGTAGGCTCTGTCGAGGCATCGTCACGCAGCAGACTATTCGGCTCGAGAATATAAACGTCACAATGGTAAAGGCCCGCCGGATGATGTCATTAAGACTGGCGTGACGAGATATTTGACGACCGGCGGCTCTAGTATATGATAATCCGTGATGACCAAGCTAGTCAACTGCAGTACCGCACTGGCGTTGTTGAGGCGCACAGCACCGCGCACCCAACCGTAGACAAGTTGCAATACGCACCGTGACAGGATCCATTTAATTACCAATGTTATATGAGGGAAGAGCTTGCAACCAATGCCCTGACTCCCATTTACAAACAGCTAGGAGACGGGCACGATCTGCAGAGCTGGAACAACGTTCTAACAGACAATTCCGCGTCAACTCACACAGGGGCCCGTCCCATTGCCGTTGAGACAAAAAGCACGTGGACTAGTGCTATAGACGGAAGACAAGAAACCTGGTAGGCACTTGAAATATTGCGAATACCTTAGCCTTCCAGTTTGACACAGTGATACCTACGACCGCGCCTTATCATCCAAATAAATACTCAAAACCGATGATAAAGTATTCTTTATTATGTTGTCTAAGCCTTCCACCAGCTCAGTATGTTTCCACAACTGACGACATCGTAAAGAGTATGTAAATTTGGGTACAAAAAGGCAGAACCTAATAATTGTAAAAGCCATAATATGGCTATTAATTTTGAGTAATCGGTCCGAAGTTTTGGTAAAATTTTGAATTTTCTCATCTATGAATACCGGAAAGGATTCATCAAGTATTGGTTATTGTAAACCGGTTTGCCGAAATTCATCTGCAATGAGTTTTAGATCACCAAAAACTGTGTCTACATCTCCACCTAGAGTTCCATCATCCTAATACCAAACATTAAGCTTGGATTGAAGACGTTGAATAATTGGATGGATAGCAAGGCTAAACATGGCCGGACCAAGAGGGTCACCTTGCTGACAACCAACGGCACACGAAATATCATTGTTCCGGTAAATTAATTTAGAAGGTGAGCCACTGCCAGAGAATTGGGTAAATATCAGGATTTTCTCTTAAATTTCTTTTAGCAAGGTTTACGAAATTAAAGGCGTTTTTGATATCCGCTTTCAAAATCACCTCCCCATAATTTTGGTCCAAAAATGTACAAAGGGAATGTACTGCTGCCTCACAACCGCCTCGCGAATCAAAGCCCAGCTGAACAGGTCAGAAATAGTCGCCTAGGTAGTTGGCTTCTTTCCGACAGTAGACTTTAGCCGCAAGGCGCCGGTAGGTGGTGCCCACGACTATGGGTCTTATCCCGATAGCCTTATTTTTGAACCTGACAACATCAAGTTGATCAGGGACGTCAGGTCTCCCAGAAGGACTTCACCTGCATGGCCAGATCCGTCAGACAGCAAATCCCTTAGATGGTGTAGAGTCACAACATCCAGGCCGCTGGCAGAGCCACTCTGGAAGGACATGACGACCCTAAGCACATCTTGGCTGGTCGTGCCTACACCGACATCACTCTCTTATGAGAGATCGGGGAGGTGAAGGTTTGGCCCTACGGGTGGATGCTTACTCTCAAGAGATATGAGAGTATCATTAGAATTTGGAGCTATCGTGTCGCTAAAAAACAAAATACGGGAGGCACCCTTGATGTCACCATCGCTGAACTTGCTCTCCACAAGTTTGTAGACTCAGCCAATGTTTTCACTGATTTTAAATTTATTTCTGTGTACTGATTTGCATTTAAAACAGGAGAGTGCTCTTCACGTGCAGTATACCTAACACAATTTTGTTTGATCCGAATCGTTAGTGATAATTTGTTGCCTAAATCTTTCTCTACGTGAAGTACACTTTTAAAAACACTGTCTTTCCTAGGGATTTTATAGACTTTTTCTAGTGCAATAAGTTCCTTGTCGATCTGCAATAAACTAGTGCTGCCTACCTACTATCAAAAGGTTAAATAAACTTGTAGAATACAAAAAGATAAAAATATACAAACTTTTTGGTCTTATGGCCGGAAACTAATAGCGACATTCAGCTAGCGGCCACATGATTTCAATACAACTTTAGGTCATGCCGAAAACTGGGGTGCCATTTTATCTATAGTCGGGTTTTCGGCCACCCCCAAAATAGTCATTTCTATTACTCCTTTTTCATTATGAAGGCCACATAATTTGGCGGCCGAGAACTAATGGCTAGCATCTCCATGTATATTACTATCGTAAATGAAAAAGACTTGAGATATACCCATTAAACAATTGAGTAAAAGAGACAAAAGTGTAGAAGACTTGATGCACCACATGCCGGCCATTAGGCCGTAAACTAAACTTTTGAAAAAATTTCAATGTTGGATCGCGGCCCCCAAGATATTTGTTAGTTTATTCAAAATTTGGCGAAAATCATATTAGGAGTATGTTGGTAATTAAGTTTTGAAGTAGTTTAAACGTTTATCAACAATGTTTGCTTAGAAAAACAACACAAACTTAACTTAGAGTAAAAGGCGCGTCACTATTTTTTTTCTAATTTCCGCACGCTGCGGTACCCGCGATGGCCGCCGCCAAATTGATTAATTCGCTAAAAATCACTCGTGGCTTAATAACTGACCAAAAATGCTGTCAAAAAATAAAGCATTCAATTGCTTTGTCTTGCTAAAAAAATCGGTCAGAAATTGCATTTAAAAACGATAATTTCTTAATTTTACTGCATCAAGAACGCGTAAAGGCCGAAAACTGAAGACGGCCGGCGATCCGGCTTACCAACCCTACCTAAGTAGGTCCTACTTTTGACTGGGAGAACCGATTTTGATGATTCTTTTACTTGAAAGCTGGTAGGTACTTCCCGTGTAGCCCTATTTCGATTTGGTCCAGTTCTGACAATGGCATCCATGAAAAATTGAAGTTGGTTTTATTTTATTAATTTGTAAATTCGACAAAGGTTATTCCAGCATCGTGCAGGCATAGACAGCAGGACCACATGGCTAGGAGTACCTATATACTCCAGGTAAGTACCTATAGATATATAGGTACTACCTATATTTGTACTCGAGAGCCCAGAGACAAGTCAAACAAAACAAACAGCAACTAACAAAGTGATAATAACATAAATACCTACCTACCACAAATAATACAAGTATGGTAGGTAGGTAGTAGGTAGGTATTTCTAGCACCGCTACAAATTGTTAGATGGCAAGATTTGTTAATTTTTCATGTGTTTTTGCTACCACCTAGTCATTTATACCTAGGTTTTAGGTTATTTTTACCTAGGTATTTTTTGAACTTTTATGACGCCATAAATAATGTTTCTTGCGAAAAGTTAGCCATTGATCACGAATTCCTCTGACTCCGTCATTTTTATGTGTATATACCCTACCTATCGGCGGATGCCGCAGGAGTAAGTACTTAGGTAGGTATATAGGTAAGTAAGTAATAATAAACAGGGCAACTTGTTTATGTCCCTATATTGTACAAGCACATAGTAGGTAAGTAGAAGTTCGGAAGCGATACACTGAGGATAGTAATAACCACCAAAAACATAAATGTAAAAAAGGAGAGCCAAGTTCAATACAAAAATGGTGCTTGGCTGTGGCTTTCGCCGCAAAAAGAATGGAGATCTAAATGAGTGCCAAGTTTTATGCAAATTCCAAATAAGTACCTACCTATCTATGTATGTACCTATTTAAAAATTTGATTTATCCACAGATATGTACCTACCTATTGTTCGTTGTTAGAATAAAAGTTGTATTGTGTTGCTCTGAAAGAGATTTATTTTTATGAGAAACATCTAATAAGTACATAACAGATATCTACCTACAAACTAACACAAAAAAAACTTACCTGAAAGAGAAACAACATTTTTAAATTTTAAACTAATACTTTACAATGTTTACAATCTGAAAAAAAAATTCAGTCTACAGGCCTCTTGGATATCATGCCGAAACTACGGCAACGCCATCTGTCGGTTAACAACGACAATTCGAGGTCGTTCTTGTCATATCAGTTGACATACGATTCGCATATAAGTTACTGAACGTTATAGATAATTATTTTGTTTAACGCGATAAGAAATTAATAATGTGATGATCAATGAATTAACTATTATAACGCTTAAATTATTCCAAAGCCATTATGTTCAGGAGGTTATCAAAATCCGAATTATTAAATCAATTATTAGTTGAATAATAATATTATAGATAATAAAACATAAAAAAAAATTTGCACGAGATTCTTTGAAAATGTTCATGCGAGAATTAATATTAAATATGATTAACATTCTGCATGTTTGTTACGCTATTTATTTGTGCTGGTATTAGTATGTGTATATTCATGTTGTTTTCAGGTGAACCTAGATCGTACGGTACGAAGAACAGAATGTTCCTGCAAGGCTGGTTTATCGGTTCGAGGTTGCTATTTTTACACCCCACAACACAACAGTATCTCGTACCACCCATTTATTGTTTTTAGAGTACTTTTTAGCTGAACGTAACGTTATTAATTGAATTAAATAACGTAAACCGTACATAGCTGTAGGCACTCTGACGTCCGCGTGTTGCTTGAATCTGCCACAACGCAGCGCCACTAGAGTTGTCCAAGAGGCCTATAAAAAAGTACTCTGTGAACAAAATCTAGTTTTCATTTCAACAATCTCAAATAAAAATCTCGTTCGATATTGTTGACACTCTCTAGATGACATACGTCCATACCCATTTATGAGTGTCAATGTCAAACTTTAGGCGCACCAAACACGAACTTAATGAAGGGTAATGAACTTCATTCACTTATCGATACATCGTTATATCGAAGTATTAAATATCCGCTCAAAAATATCGAAACATTGAAAAAATAATAATAATTATCGTTATATTGATGTATCGATATTTTTTTAACAAACCCACTCAGTACGTACCACCAGTAGCGGCGTCGCCGAGGAGAGCAGTCGTGCGAAAACAACTAAGCGAACTAACAACACAGACTTTTCAATGCCTTGCTCTATCGAATAATAACAAGCACATAATATTCTTATTATATGTATTATACAAACAAAAGTGAAAAGTCTGTTTGTAATATTTAAATCACCAACATCCGTGTGATAGTGGCAACTCCAAGCGATGTTATTGAAATCCGTGAAGTTATTTGGCAAAATTGTTTATGCCAAATTGTTGTTTTGTTTGTGAGTGATTTATTGATAGTAAAGTTCATTGACGCGTAAAAACGAAGATAACGCGGCGCGCGGATCGTAGCCGACATCTAGGGCGTGCCTTTCGGAGGACGATTCATTATGGTAATGAACACAACTTTAAAGTTTATTTTACGCATTTCTTCGAAAAGGTACAAATACAGAAGATATTTACGAGTAGGTAGGTACTGTAGGCAGTGTGGTGGTGTGGTGGTTTGGCAAGTATGCATAATGTAGGTAGGTAGTTAATAATCACGTACTTACTTAATGTAAGGCAGTGAATAAACGAGCTTCACTGAAGCAACTAGGTACTTTCATTTTACTCTACATCCCAGGTAGCAAAATGACGTCTTTGACAAAAAAATGACGTCTTATTAAGGTCATTTTAGGGTCCGTACTTTATTCGTCGAATATGTGCGTCACAAAGACGTCGTTTTAGGGTTAATCTTGCGATGTCTTGTGATAGTCATTGAAAATACGTCGTAGCAACGTCTATTTTAGGTCAATCTTGTGACGTTTTATTTTGGTAAGGAATGATACGTCGTAGCGACGTCCATTTTAGGTCAGTTTAGTTAGTTTTTTTAGGAGTTTGCGGGTTTATATAAACCCGCAAACTCCTGCACAAGGCAGTACCTAGTGTAGGGGGACTCCCTCCAGATACTGGGATAGCAAAACCAAACCAATATTTTATATAGTCTCTGCCATTTGATTAAATCGTATTACAAAAGGTACTTACTTATATGAATTTCCATTATAGCACATCACATTCCTTTACTTTACAAAACTAAGTATCGACCGACTCCGATGCGATCCCAAGACCGACTGCCACGTTTTCTACCGCTCTTTCCTAACTGAACGTCCGACTGTCGGCCATCTTGTCTGCCAACCAGACTACCGTCAATCTCAGTCAGTATTGCCAGTACAATCAGAGAAACTTCTACCAAAAGTCATTTGCAAAAATGTCTCAAGTAACTGACTGTATCTTACACTAGCTAATATGGCAAGTAGTGGTTTGCAGATACAGTTAAACTATAGGACCTTACAAACCATCAACAAAGGCAAAAACACAAATAATTATAATCTTTTTTTTTTTTTTTTTTTTTTTTTTTTTTTTAGGTTTGGTTTAGGTTTGCTTTAGGTTTGGGTTAGGTTTGGGTTAGGTTTGGGTTAGGTTTGGGTTAGGTTTGGGTTAGGTTTGGGTTAGGTTTGGGTTAGGTTTGGGTTAGGTTTGGGTTAGGTTTGGGTTAGGTTTGGGTTAGGTTTGGGTTAGGTTTGGGTTAGGTTTGGGTTAGGTTTGGGTTAGGTTTGGGTTAGGTTTGGGTTAGGTTTGGGTTAGGTTTGGGTTAGGTTTGGGTTAGGTTTGGGTTAGGTTTGGGTTAGGTTTGGGTTAGGTTTGGGTTAGGTTTGGGTTAGGTTTGGGTTAGGTTTGGGTTAGGTTTGGGTTAGGTTTGGGTTAGGTTTGGGTTAGGTTTGGGTTAGGTTTGGGTTAGGTTTGGGTTAGGTTTGGGTTAGGTTTGGGTTAGGTTTGGGTTAGGTTTGGGTTAGGTTTGGGTTAGGTTTGGGTTAGGTTTGGGTTAGGTTAGGTTAGGTTAGGTTAGGTTAGGTTAGGTTAGGTTAGGTTAGGTTAGGTTAGGTTAGGTTAGGTTAGGTTAGGTTTTTTTTTTTTTTTTTTTTTTTTTTTATAATTCCGGTCGTTCCTCTGACATAAATCAAAGACATTGTGTTCTTTATTTTTAAAATACAGGAAGGTTTACATGCTTATCCGTACCCTCTTGGGGTTTAGGGGAGTCATATCTAGTTACATGTTTATAAGGTACTTTTTTTTTTTTTTTTTTTTTTTTCAGGTTTTTACAATTTTATATTAAGTCTATATATTTATTTACGCTATTTTTATTATACTATCATTACTGTATGTACTATCTTAGTTTGCTATGGTTTGCTTATGCTAGTGTTTATATATGCTGTTTATATATATCAAATAATATATATTCACCATATTTTACTAATCTTTATTTCTTTTTATTACTGATTCTGCTACTTTTGTACAGTATTTCAATAGTTTATCTCTTCTCTTTTTATCAGCTATTATTGCGTTGACATTGTTAGCTTCTAACTTGCTTTCAAGCTCTTGTTCTATCTCGTATCTTTCTAACGCGTTTACGGGACATTCAAATAGAATGTGCGGCACTGTTTCGCTTTCGTCTGGGTCGCAGATGCATGATGGGTTCGCCTTACATTTGAACCGCGTCAAATATTCGGAGAACCCACCATGCCCCGTCAGTACTTGCGTCATCGTGTTGGTTAGTTCGAGTTTTCTTACCGTCATATATGCATTTATAGCGTTAGGAAAAAACATTTTCGTGATATTCGCTGTGTTATTGGTCCTATATCGAATGTCCCATTTGTCAAGCGTTCTGAGCCTAATCTGTTTTTTGACGAAGGATACTGGGCAGTGTTCGTAGTCTGGCTTTCGCTTGGTTTTTAGTGCGGCCTCTTTTGCAAGTTTGTCGGCGCGCTCATTCCCCTCCAGTCCGGCGTGAGCTTTGATCCAAAACAGGGATACTTCCTTGTTTTGGGTCAAAGCCCGCCGGAGGTTGCTACGAGTCTCGATGGCCAGAGGATGAATGGAACCTGCGTTGACGATGGTTTCCAGTGCTGACCGTGAGTCACTATACAACCCGAAGCTTTGCTCTCGACGACTGAGTACTTCCCTTGTGGCTTGACACATGGCCAGGAGCTCGGCCTGATACACTGTGCAATACGATGACAGCTTTATCTTGAGGGCTTTTATCTCAGCTCCGCCTTTCCATAAAGACAGAGCTGCTCCGACTTGACCCTCAATTTTGCTGCCATCGGTAAATATTTTGACTTCTTGGTTGCTGTGGGTGTTTACAGCTTCCTGATTGGTCAATTTGGTAAACTCCAGGCCCATATGATCAGCTGGGTGGGAAGTTGATGTGTAGTTCACCATTTTCTCCACCTCTCTATCCGCCAATTCCGGCAGGGGCACCCCTCGCTTGACCTTATACAGTGCAGCTGCCTCCTGAATTCTGAGGTCAAGCGGGAGTAACCCAGCCAGAACCAAAGCGGAGTTTAAGGAGACGGTCCGGTACGCTCGTGTCAGCTTCTGAGCAAAGCCCCTCTGCACAGTGTTAAGCTGCTTCTGTACACATATTTTGTTTGTCTCATGTGCCCAGACACTTGCGGCATACATGATAACAGGCTCTACGGCCGCAACGTATATTGTCCGAACGACCTCTGGGTGTAGACCCCAACTGACCTTGGCGGCTGTGGCTAGCTTCTTGTAGATGTTAAGTGCCTTTTTGCATACGTTAGCTGCATGGTTGTTAAAGGTCAGTTTGTGGTCTATGGTGACCCCCAGGATCTTTATCTCCTTGGACATTTCAATGTTGACCTCGCCCATCCTCAGTTGTGGTGTGTCAAACTTCAGCTTCCGCGTAATTACCATTGCGTTTGTTTTGTGTGGGGCAAATTTCAGCTTATTTTTGACACCCCACCCCTGAACATAGGCGAGGGCATCATTCGCCTGCATCTGGACTTCCAGTGCCGTATCCCCATCGAATATCAAGACCACGTCGTCGGCAAAGGCCTGGCAGTAGTTTTTTCTCTGTTCAAGGTCCTTCAAGAGGGAATCCAAGAGGACGTTCCACAATATCGGCCCGCCGATCGATCCCTGGACACATCCTTTGCTGGTCTTCTGCAGGTGTTCCTGTCCGGCATATCTGACTCTTACTCTTCTATCCTCTAGATAGCTATCTAAGAGTCTTCTAAGATTGACGGGGCATTCTTCTTCAGCCAGCCTGGTTCTTATGGCTGGCCACCACGCGCTATCGAAGGCTCCCTCTATGTCCAAAGAGATCATAGTTATCAGCTTTTTCTGTTCTAGCTTGGTTTGTATGTGCTGCATTAGGTCATAGAGGGAGTCTTCGGTGCTCTTTTGGGGCATGAACCCGTACTGGCGCGTGCTTATTTTTGGAACCATATGCCATTTGATGCGCCCGACCATCATTTTTTCTAGGATTTTTCCCATGACTGGCAGTAGTCCGATGGGTCGATATGCTTTTGGGTTTGTGTAATCCTCTTTCCCCGGTTTCCTCAGGACCACGACTGAGGCCTCCTTCCAGCTGGTTGGGAAGTGGTGGAGTGTAAGGCATTTGTTGGCTAGGGAAAGGTAGACTTTTGGGTCGTGTGTTATTGCCTTGTTACAGATGTCGGCTGTTAGTCCATCTCTGCCTGGAGCTTTTTTCGGGTTGAAACTACATACCGCGGTTTTCAGTTCTTCCATAGTAAACGGTGGGTCATGGTGTTCATCATGAACCCAGTCGTTTACATGGTTAGCTTCTGCTCTTATCCGACGGTGGTCTTCGTTGTCCTGGTTTTCTAGGTCCTCTGGATAGAAGGTTTCAGCCAACATCTGTGCTGACTGCTTGGCACACAACACTTCTCCATCCTTCATCAGGGGGATGTCCTCTTGTCTTCTCGTGGTCCTTCCTATCACTCTGTAGATTCCCTCCCATAGTCCCTCCTTATCCTGTTTACCGCAGAACTCCTTCCAACTTTCTATCTGTGCCTTTTTAGCTTCTGTTTCATACTTTTCTTTTGCTTGCAGGTACTCATCGACGACCTTGCTCCTTCGGACCGGCGCTGCACATCGGATTCGACGCTTCCTGATTCTGACTTCCTTCTTCAGCTTCTCGATTTCTTCGGACCACCAGGGTAAGGTAAGTTTTTTACTTGATTTTATTTTTGGTATACTATTATTGCATGTATCTATTATTATATTTATATATGTCTCTATTTTTCTATCTAGCTCAATTTTATTGTTTATTTTCTCTATTTCTTCCTGGTTTATTTGGTTTTCATCTAGCAATTGGGCTAATTTCTCATGAAATTGGGCCCAATGTGCTTTCTTACTATTGTAGATTCTAGTTGTTCTATTTATATTGATTCCTTTTGATTTTGTTAGTCTGATTTTAAAAGTTATTGCATTGTGGTCCGAACTTATCATGCCTTCATTCACACTCCAGTGTTCAATCAGATTTAGCATCTCCGATGTACATGCCGTGACGTCCACAAAGCTGGAGTACCTCTTGTTGCCCCTTATAGTATCGAAGGTGGGGATGTCGCCGTCGTTGAGAATCTGCAAGCCTCTCTCTTCTAAAAATCCTGAAAGTTCTTCGCCCTTTTGATCTATGATTCTGCTTCCCCACCAGGTGCTCTTGGCATTTGCATCTCCTCCAATGACAAGAAGTTTAGGGCTCTCCTGTTGCTCTATCCTCCTCAGCTGCTCCAGGTACGGTTCTATGCTACATTGATCAGGCTCAAAGTAAAAGGAGGCGACCAAGATCTCCCATGCACTTGTTCTTAGCTTCACCACAATGATGTTATTTGTGGTGAGATTCGGTAGTTGGATCACGTCCATGTCGTCGTCAAAGACGGCTATTGCAGCCTTTATGGTGCCATTCCCTTGGTTAGTGTTCTGGAAAATCCTGGTCCCCCTATAATCTCTCATTCTGCCGATCGATCCTACATACGGCTCCTGGAGTAGCGCAAAGGCCATTTTCTTTTCGTTTGCCATCATCATCATCTCATGTGTTGCTAGTTCTTTTCTCTGTAGGTTTATTTGAGCTACAAGGTAGGCCTTTGCGCTATCTGAGGAGGATATTGCTCCCGGGGCCACTTTAGCAGTGATATGCTATTGTGGCCCGGGCTATAGTCTCCCATCTCTTTCTTATCGGGCATTCATCGCTAAATGCGTTATGGTCGATTCTCTCATGCTTGGCGCGTGTGCAGTTGCAGCACGTCGGGGTTTCGCCTGCCAACCAGTCTGAGCAGTTCGCTTTCATGTGAGGTCCCCCGCAGTGGCTGCACTTTTCGATGGTTTCCTTACAGAAGCGTCGTCCGTGCCCATATCCCAGGCAGAGTGAGCACTGGACCAGTGGTGACTGGTCCGATACCTTCACTCTCTGGAGATCAATCTTGACCGATCCTGCCTCTACCAAGCACTGCCAGACTGCGGGTGACACTCTCATGATAACACTATTTGCTTGGGGGTTCCGCGATCGTTTTTTGTACATGATTTCCATTTTGTGTTCTTTTTCCTTTAGGTCCCCCAAAACTTTCTTGTTCTGAGTCCATAGAGCTTCAATGATGTCTTTATCACTATTGTACTGAAAGACATCCTTAAGTATTACTAGTGGGTCCTTGTTTTTTACTTCCTGTACATTTAGGTGTTCTTCTGCTCCCTTGAGCCTTTCTTTTATTTGCTCCCTATCTTTCTCTGTTCTGCAGCCCACAATCACTTTCCTGTCCTTTCCTTTCCGTATTCTTTCCACTTCTATTCCTCCTTCTTTTGCTTTGACCACCTCCCTTATCCTGTTTAGTATTTCCTCTCCTGTTTCTGTCTCATCCTTGGCTGTGGTTAGGTTAGGTTAGGTTAGGTTAGGTTAGGTTAGGTTAGGTTAGGTTAGGTTAGGTTAGGTTAGGTTAGGTTAGGTTAGGTTAGGTTAGGTTAGGTTAGGTTAGGTTGGGGTGGGGTACCATGGCAGGCAACCTTCTCGAGCGCCTGTTAAGCTATTGACCTCTTCGGATATCTCGGGCGGGCTCAGCCCTAGTGCCTTCGGGCGACCTTGGTGGCATGTCCGGAGAGATCTTTAGGTTAACGGGACGGTGTACCCTGTTACGTGCGAGACTAATTCCTCGATTGATGCCCTTTTATAGGATAGCCATCATCAATTGGGGGATTACTCTCGGACAACCAATGGCCTGTCGGGAGGGAGCTTCTCCGCGCGTCCCTCTGATTAGCGGAGGGCGCAGTGGATGAAGCGGGACGTGCTCGGCGTGCACTAACCAGGCCACCGAGTAGGCACTGGAGAAGGGTTCTCCTTTGCCAGCGTCCAGAGCTCGGAACCCCGCATGGTCATTCGTGACTCATGTGGGACTGAGGGCCTTGGCTTAGCCGCCCGGGCTGCGAGGAAGAAAACCTCTCTAAAAAATTACCCGCGGCGTATCACCGAGGGCGGGGAGCCCTTGTGTGTTATGGGAAAGCGATGGAGTGGCTATGCCGCTTCCGCAGCTATCCATCTGGCGTGTTGATGGACAGGTGAGGAGCCGATCGTGCACCCACCACGATTGGCAGACTCTGCCACCATGCAACACGTCTAGAGGCCGCTGAGCGGAGATCGGAGAGTCCGATTCCGCTCGGGATGGAGGCGGTAAAGGGTCGCTGTCTCAGTGATCCTGCGCCGCCTGCCCCGCGAGGGGACGAGTGGTAGCCCCTGCCAAACAGGGGCCTTTTCAGATCCGCGGGCGGTCCGAGTGAGGGCTCTGGCCGTCCGTATGCGGATTTCGGGAAGGCGGTGGCACTTGTGACAAGTGTCGCCGTAAGCACGGGGGTGGCTGTGGTAGTCATTTCCCGGGATGTGCTTCATAGGCGATATGCGAGAGGGGCACCGAAGTGTTCTTTTAAGAGTTCTCGGAGCCCCTTGACATGCATCGAGGCCGGTCACCGGGGTGGTTTTAGTGAGTCGACGAGTCCGTCATCCTCACACTACCTTATCGCATCCCTCGTGCGGTAAGGTGTCTGGTTGCAGATTTCCCCCCGTTATCAAAAAAAAAAAAAAAAAAAAGGTTAGGTTGGGGTACCATGGCAGGCAACCTTCTCGAGCGCCTGTTGAGCTATCGATCTCTTCGGACACCTCCTGGCCTGTCCGGAGAGATCGGTAGCTCAACGGGACGGTGTACCCTGTTACGTGCGAGACTAATTCCTCGATTGATGCCCTTTTATAGGATAGCCATCATCAATTGGGGGATTACTCTCGGACAACCAATGGCCTGTCGGGAGGGAGCTTCTCCGCGCGTCCCTCTGATTAGCGGAGGGCGCAGTGGATGAAGCGGGACGTGCTTGGCGTGCACTAACCAGGCCACCGAGTAGGCACTGGAGAAGGGTTCTCCTTTGCCAGCGTCCAGAGCTCGGAACCCCACATGGTCATTCGTGACTCATGTGGAACTGAGGGTCTTGGCTTAACCGCCCGGGCTGCGAGGAAGAAAACCTCTCTAAAAAATTACCCGCGGCGTAACACCGAGGGCGACTCCCAGCGCCCTTGTGTGTCACGGGAGAGCGATGGAGTGGCTATGCCGCTTCCACAGCTCTTCACCTGGCGTGTTGGTGGCTTTGTTAGCCAATCGTGGCCCATCACGATTGGCTAGCCTCGCCACCATAATCGCGTCTAGAGGCCGCTGAGCGGGATCGGAGGGTCTGATCCCGCTCGGGATGGAGGCGGTAAAGGGTCGCTGTCCCAGTGATCCTGCGCCGCCTGCCCCGCAAGGGGACGAGTGGTAGCCCCTGCCAAACAGGGGCCTTTTCAGATCCGCGGGCGGTGTGAGCGAGGGCTCTGGCCGTCCATATGCGGATCTCGGGAAGGCGGTGGCACTTGTGGCAAGTGTCATCGTAAGCACGGGGATGACTGTGGTGGTCATTCTCGGGATGTGCTTATAGGCGATATGCGAGAGGGGCACCGAAGTGTTCTTTTTAGAGTTCTCGGAGCCCCTTGACATGCATCGAGGCCGGTCACCGGGGTGGTTTTAGTGAGTCGACGAGTCCGTCATCCTCACACTACCTTATCGCATCCCTCGTGCGGTAAGGTGTCTGGTTGCAGATTTCCCCCCGTTATCAAAAAAAAAAAAAAAAAAGGTTAGGTTAGGTTAGGTTAGGTTAGGTTAGGTTAGGTTAGGTTAGGTTAGGTTAGGTTAGGTTAGGTTAGGTTAGGTTAGGTTAGGTTAGGTTAGGTTAGGTTAGGTTAGGTTAGGTTAGGTTAGGTTTTTTTTTTTTTTTTTTTTTTTTTTTTTTTTTTTTTTTTTTTTAATCGATTCCCTCTGACGAGTAAGTGTCAGAGTCTTTATTTGCTTAAATTTATCGTTATGTTCTATCTCTATTATTCTCTAACTTGGATGGGGTGGGGGATAAACAGGGTATTTTTATTACATGTTTTCTTTTGCTTTTACTTACTTGCTACTGTTTTCTTATCTTTATTATGCTTAGGTTCTATTTTAGTTGCTATCATTATTTCTTAGTCTATTTATATGCTACTTTATAATATATACCTACATTTTTATATGTTTGACATAGGTGTACACTTTTAGCTTCTTTTACTTTGTTATACTTATATCTATTTACATATGGTGCTTATTTTACATTTTATGCATTTTATATATATTTTTATAATATATATAAATCATAACTTATCTAACTTTTATTTCTATTTATGACCTTTCTTGCTATTATGGTACAATAGTTTATAAATTCGGCTCTTGTGTGTTTATTTAACAAAATTTTACTTGCATTTTCAGCTTTCAACTGGGATTCGAGTGTGTTTTCAGCTTCGTGCCTTTCGCGACCGAAGACGGGGCATTCAAAAAGTACGTGTTCGACGGTTTCGGCTTTGTCAGGCTCACAGATGCACGATGGACTCTCTTTGCACTTAAAACGAGATAAGTACTCAGAGAACCCACCGTGCCCTGTCATTACCTGAGTCAACACATTTGACAGGTCTATTTTTCGTACAACTTGATAAGCCTGCACTGCGTCAGGGAAGAACATTTTTGTTACAGCCGCTTTGTCTTCCGTTTTGTATCTTCGGTTCCACACCTCCAGAGATTTCAGGCGAATTTCTCGTTTTACAAATGAAACTGGGCAGGCATCGTAATCTGGCTTCTTTTTTATGTTCAGCGCTGCTTCTTTAGCTAATTCGTCTGCTCTCTCGTTTCCACTCATCCCCGCGTGCGCTTTGATCCAAAATAAAGTTAACTCTTTGTTTTGGATTGAGATACTGGCTAAGTTCTCCCGGATTTCTACAGCAAGGGGATGAGTGGAACCGTGGTTAGCAACGGTTTCAAGGGCTGAACGTGAGTCGCTATATATGCCAAACGTGGTTTCTGGGCGTTTTTTGACCTCCCGTGTGGCTCTGCATATGGCGTAGAGTTCTGCTTGGTAGACTGTGCAGTATGAAGGCAGCTTAAGTTTGAGGTTCTTGGTCTCTGCTTCGCTATTCCAAAAGGATAGCGCTGCACCGACCTTCCCCTCAATCTTGCTGCCATCTGTAAAAATGCGAACTGCCTGGTTGTTGTATAGCTCAACATCTTGTTGGTCTACCAGTTTTATGAACTCTATGCTCATATGCTTTGCCGGGTGCGGGGTCATGCTGAATGCCACCATGTGTTCTACCTCTCTGTCTCTCAGCAAGGGTTGTGGGACTCCACGCTTGGCTTCGTAAAGGGTTGCCGCCTCCTGGATCCTTAAATCTAGTGGGAGCATCCCAGCTAGTATTAGGGCTGAGTTGAGCGAGACAGTTCGGTAACCCTTTATAAGTTTTTGCGCAAAGACTCTTTGGACTGCGTTCAGCTGTTTACGCACATTTAGTTTGTTCGTAGCTGGTGCCCAGACGCTGGCCGCGTACATCATAATCGGTTCGACCGTGGCCGTGTAGATAATGCGTACTACTTCTGGACTTAGACCCCAGCTGGTCCTGGCGGCTCTCGACAACTGTTTGTACACGTTCAGGGCTTTCCTGCATGTTTTGGCCGTGTGATTGTTGAAGGTCAGCTTGTTGTCGATTGTGAGTCCCAGGACTTTGATTTCATTTGACAGATCGATGCAGGTCCCGCCCATCCTCAGGAGTGGTGTATCGTACTTTAGCTTACGTGTTAGTATCATCGCGTTGGTCTTATGCGGAGCAAATTTTAGTTTGTTTCCGATACCCCACTCCTGGGCATAGGCGAGGGCTGCATTGGCCTGTTTCTGTACGTCCAGTGCCGTATCGCCATTAAATACTAGGACCACGTCGTCCGCAAAAGCCTGGTTATAATCACCTCGATCTTCTAATCCTTTGAGGAGAGGGTCCAGAAGGAGGTTCCACAGTATGGGCCCCCCTATGGATCCCTGGACGCAACCCTTGCTGGTGTTTTTCAAGTACTCCTGACCTGCGTATCTTACTTTTACCCTCCTGTCCTGTAGGTAACTGTCTATCACCCTTCTCAGGTTTACGGGGCAACCTGCTTCGGCTAGCCTCACCCTAATAGCTGGCCACCATGCGCTATCGAAGGCTCCCTCTATGTCCAAGGAAATCATTATGACAAGCTTCTTCTCAGAAAGTTTGCTTTTAATGTGTTGGACCAGGTCATAGAGGGAGTCTTCGGTGCTTTTTTGTGGCATAAATCCATATTGATGGGTGCTCATTTTAGGGAGCAGGTGCCATTTCAGTCTCCCAACCACCATCTTCTCCAGGATCTTGCCCATTATTGGTAGTAGTCCTATGGGCCTGTACGACTTTGCGTTCGTATAGTCCTCCTTTCCGGGCTTCCTTAGGACCACTACAGTAGCTTCTTTCCACAAGGTGGGAAAGTGGTTGAGAGCGAGGCATTTATTGCATATGGCAAGAAACAGTTGTGGGTCATGTTTGATCGCGTGGTTGCATATGTCAGCTGTCAAGCCATCCGAACCCGGAGCCTTTTTTGGGTTGAACCCTTTCACCGCGAATTCCAGTTCTTCTGGCGTAAACGGTGGGTCATGGTATTCATCATGTACCCAACCGTTTACATGTTGAGCTGTTTCTCGCATTCGACGGTGTTCCAAGTTGTCATCGCCCGCTAGATCTTCCGGATAAAAGGTTTCTGCTAGTAATTTAGCTGATTCCTTGCTGTCTAGCACCTTTCCCTCCTTTATTAAAGGCACGTCTTCCTGCCGTTTTGTTGTCCTGCTTATTACCCTATAAATCCCTTCCCATAACCCTTCCTTATCCTGTTTCCCACAAAACTCCTTCCAGCTTTCGATTTTTGCTCTTTCTGCTTCAGACTCATATTTTTTCTTTGTTTTCAGGTACTCATCGACTACCTTCGGCCTGCGGACTGGTGCGGCACAGCGGATTCGTCTCTTCATCGTAGTGACCTCTTTCTTCAGTTCAGCGAGTTTTTCCGACCACCACGGCAAGGTAAGTTTACTACTTGTTTTCTTCTTTGGGATACTGGTGTTGCATGTTTCTGTTATCGCTTTTGTGTAAAGTTCTATTTTCTGTTCTAGTTTTTCTTTGTCAGTTGTGTTTTCTATTTCAGGTTTTGTAATTTTATTTTCCTTCAGCAATGCCGAGAGTTTTTCATGGAATTGGTTCCAGTTTGCTTTTTTGGTGTTATATGTTCTGGTGGTTCTATTTATTCTGATACCCTTTGCTCTTGTTAGTGTTATTTTAAATGTAAGCACGTTGTGGTCGGAACTCGTTAAACCTATTTCTACCCTCCAGTCTTCTATTTGGTTTAAAAGCTCGGTGGAGCAGGCCGTGACGTCGATAAAGCTAATATACGATTTATCACCTCTTATTGTATCGAAAGTTGGGGTAGTGCCTTCATTTAATACTTGCAGCTCCATTTCTTCTAGGGCTCCTGCCATATCAACTCCCCTATCGTCGGTTTTTAGACTTCCCCACCAGGAGTTTTTTGCGTTGCCGTCGCCGCCCATGAGAGTTTTTCCTTTCCCAACGTGCTGTTTTATTTTCTTTAGCTGTTCCAGATATGGCTCTATTGGTTCGGTTGGTTCAAAGTAATACGAGACCGCCACGATCTCCCAAGCACTTGTTTGGAGTCTCACTGCTGCGATATTGTTAGTTGTAAACTCCGGGAGGAGAGTTGCATCTATGTCATTGTCAAAGACAGCAATTGCCGCTTTGACTACTCCCGCCTCCTGACTTATGCTTTGGAAGATCCTGGCGGTCCCGTAGTTCTTTAGCTTTCGTTGGTTTCCGACATACGGCTCCTGGAGCAGTGCGAAGGCCATCTTCTTTTTGTCTGCTACAATCATGAGTTCCTCTGTTGCTAGAGCCTTTCTTTGTAGGTTTGCTTGTGCGACTATGTATGCCTTCGCGCCTGCTTGAAGGGTGTTTGAGCCTGTGGCCACTTTAGCAATAGGCTATGGTAGCCCGGGCCAATGACTCCCACTTTCGACGGATAGGACATTCCCCGCTAAAGGCATTGTGGTCCACTCTGTCTAGTTTTGAGCGGGTGCAGTTTGTACACGTGGGAGGGGCATCCGCGAGCCAAAGTTCACATTCTGATTTCAAATGGGCTCCCCCACAGTGGCAGCATTTTTCCTCAGTCTCCTTGCAGAAACGTCTTCCATGACCGTATCCCAGGCATAAGGAACATTGCACGAGAGGCGATTGGTCTGCTACTCGAACGCGCTGGATGTCTATTTGTACGGATCCTACATTGACTAAATGCTGCCATATTTTTGGGGATACTCTCATTACTATGTGGTGCGTGTGGGGGTTTCTCGTTTGCTTTTTGAAGGCAATTTCCATCTTCTGACCCAATAGTTCATTGGGGATCCCTTTCCTCGGGTTTTTCAGAGCCTCGAGGACGTCCTCATCGCTGTTGTACTTGAAGACGTCTTTGAGGATCACCAATGGGTCCTTGTTCTTCATCTCTTCTACGTTTAGCTCTTTTGCACCCTTTAGCCTTTCCTTCAATTCCTGTCTTTCCTCATCAGTCCTGCAGCCCACTATTATCTTCCGGTCTTTTGCTTTTCTAATCCTTTCCACTGCTATTCCGGTTTCCTTGGCGTTGACCACCTTTCTGATCTTGTCTAAAACTTCCTCCCCAGTTTTTGTTTCATCTGCAGCCGTGACTACAATGGAGTGTAGTGCGGTCTGCTCCGGTTTTCTCGGTAACACCGCTGCTACACTCGCATATGACTGCCTTTCTTGTTGTTCTTGGTGTCTTTCAATTGTCTCTTTAAGCTTTTCTATCTTATGGTTACTCTCTTCTATGAGTATAGCATGCTCTCTCATTTTCTTCAGTAGTTCCCTTTCCTCTTCACCAGTACCTTTTGTCGCTTCCTTGTCCTTTTCAGGTTCTTTGGTCTGTGTCTTTCCTTTCACGCTTTCTCCTTCTTTCACCAGTTGGTACAATCTTTCTATTGCTGCAGTCACTTCAGTCTTGATTTCGGTTTTTGTATTCCTTGAGCTGCCTAAACAGGTTTTTGCTCTGATAACACATTGTTTGGCTTCCTCTAGCCGGTCCCGTAGCTTGTAGTTCGGTTTATCTTGGATGGGTGAGCTTTTTGGTACTTCCGTTGATGTTCTGCGTGCAATCGGTCTGCTCTCTACCTGAGAGGTTGTAGCCTTTAGTTTTGGCTTTGTATGCTCTACCACTTTTGTCTTTTTTGGAGAAGTTATAGACTTAGATTGGGGGTCTGGTTTCCCAGATTCCCATTCTCCAATGCTTCTCCTTACGCTGGGGACTGAGCTAGAGTGGGTGCTTTCTGGGGTTTCATCCTTCTTCTGAGCTTGGCTCATATCGAGACCGGTTCTCTGAATTTCCGTCTGTCCATCTGTTGACTTTGGTGTCGTTATTTCCACTGTTTTGTTCATAATTTTTTCAGACCGGAGGCCTTCCTCGGTTGTCTTCGACGCTTTCTGGGGGGTTCGATACCCTACAAACATCTTACAGCCTAGTCAGAGGGATACTAATAAATCAACTTAAAACTAAGAAATAAAAGTGTAAAAATTTAGTCAATTTGTAAATATAAAAAACTATGGTACTTAATTCTAAAACTAAAACTAGCAGGGTATATTGTTCCTGGTAGGAACCTTGGTCTACCGTCTCGGGCGCTAAAGTAGCTACTACTTTTCGAGTAGATAAATTCACTTTTAGGCAAAACCCAAAGGGTCAAAGTCAATTTTGAGAAGGACTCCAATTGGAGCCTGTCTACTATGGCAAACAGTAGGCCTGACAACGCACGAGTACTTTGCCGAAAACCGTGTCCAAATATATAGCCTACTTTAGAAGTTATGGATGATTTAATGTTGGAAATCCAGTATCTTTACCTTGGTAACGAAAATCTGGGTGGGTGGGCGGGCGATTTTTTTCACTTTTTGGCTAATATTTGTGTTTTTTCTGTTGCAGGTACGTGCAGTGACGTCGGGCAAAGGTGATCCAGCCACGAGAAGTGCAGATTCAAGCCAGGTGTTGGACAACAGTTTAAAAAACCACCCAAAACACACTAAAATTACAAAAAATACCGGAAAATTGCAGTTTCTCGAAAATTCTTCTATGACAAGTGAATACGTGCACTCGCTCAGTAACTAGAGCGCGGCGAGCCGCTTTTTATGATGTACTACACGGCTATATTCACTTTAAGTTGGAGTCAAGAAAAATATTTTATCGTTTTTTCCTTACACAAAATGTCGTTTTCGAGTGCAAAACGGTCAATAATTTGACTTTTTACTATCGAAACGACACTCTGCAACTGGGAAAACAACCGATGCGATAGACTACAATTTTAGAAATAAACAGAAGCTAAGAATTTGGAATACAGAATTTATAAAGCCGAAAATTAATGAAAATTTTATAAGTTTTTTAAACAAAAAATGCTAAAAACGTTGAAAAGTCAAAATTTATGTATAAACGAAGGGTCGTAACAGAATACGATCGCTAAACGGACACCGAGACGCTTAATTTGATAGGTCGCACGCGACTGTATGTCAATAATAAATTTTCAGTTTTTATCGGTTAGGTTAGGTTAGGTTAGGTTTTTTTTTTTTTTTTTTTTTTTTGTTTCTCGTTCCTTTGACGTGTAATGAATCAAAGTCTTTTGTACTTTATTTCTAACTACGGGTGGGGCTTACATTCTTATCGTACCCATATGGGGTCTAGGGGGGTGCTTAAACTAGTTTTACATTTTTCTTATATTAGGTACATTTTAAATAAATTTTTATGACAGGGAAAAGGCTGGTTAGGTTAGGTTAGGTTAGGTTAGGTTAGGTTAGGTTTTTTTTTTTTTTTTTTTTTTTTTTTTTTTTTTTTTTTTTTTTTTTTTTCGGCGTCTCGAAACGCCACTACGTCGTCCCTCTAACATAATTAGAGATTTTTGATATCTCGATATATATATTTACTACTATATTTCCTATTTCGCTAGTGGGGTATTTTAATTAAGTGTGCACCAACTTTTTATTTACAATATTAAAATTAACAAGTCTTAAAAATATTTTTGCTTAATTACTAGTTATTTTATATCTAGTTTTATTTTAAGTTTCTTATATATATGTTAACAATATATATATTAACTTAACTTATCTATCTATTTCTTTTTATTACCTTATTTGCTATATTTTGACAATATTCTAAAAACTTATCCCTAGTAAGTTTACTCTCTACTATTTTACATATATTATCTGCTACTATTTTTATATCTACAAGGTGTTCTGTTTCGTATCTTTCCTTACCAAAGACAGGACAATTTAAAATAATATGCTCTACACTTTCAGGTACACTGGGATCGCAGATACATGATGGGCTCTCTTTGCACCCAAAGCGACTTAGGTACGAAGAAAACCCACCGTGCCCCGTTAAAACTTGTGTTAAAACACCGTTAGGTTTGATGTGCCGTATAGTGCTATAAGCTTTTACTGCGTCAGGGAAAAATAGCTTTGTGGTTGCTGCGGTTTCGCCGGTCATGTATCTTGTGTTCCATTTGTCAATCGACTCCAAACGAATTTGTCGCTTGACATACGAGATTGGGCACAGGTCGTAGTTTGGCTTGGTCTTGAGCTTTGTAGCGGCCTCTTTTGCAAGCTGGTCAGCTCTCTCATTCCCTTCTAGTCCGGCATGGGCCTTAATCCAGAAGAGCGCAACATGTTTGTTCCCACGCTTGCACTCTTCTAGATTACGGCGTATTTCCACGACTAAGGGGTGGAGAGATCGGTTGTTGGTGACTGCTTCTAGGGACGACCTCGAGTCGCTATAAATGCCGTAGCTGTTTTCTGGGAGTGACATTATTTCCCTGGTGGCCTTGCATATAGCGAGCAATTCTGCTTGGAAGACCGTGCAGTAGGACGACAGCTTCAATTTCTGGCTCTTGGTTTCAACGTCATTGCTCCAAAAAGACAATGAAGCCCCAACCTTGCCATCAATTTTGCTGCCATCCGTGTATATGCGTACCGCTTGCGTGTTATGGGTATCTACCCGTTCTCGGTCCTCCAAGCATATGAATTGCAGATCTAAATGTTCGGCTGGGTGGGGAATCTCCGCAAATTTGGTCTTTCGTTCCACCTCCCCATCTCCTGTTGTTGGCCTTCCTACTCCCCTCTTTACCTCATACAGGGTTGCCGCCTCTTGTATTCTAAGGTCAAGGGGCAGTATTCCAGTCAACAACAAAACCGAGTTTAGGGAGGCAGTTCGATAGGACTTGCACATTTTTTGTGCGAACCCTCTCTGAACCGCATTCAGTAGTTTTTGCACTCCCAGTTTTCTGGCCGACGGTGCCCATACACTAGCAGCGTACATGATGACCGGCTCCACCACAGCAACGTAAATGGTTCTTATGACATCTGGATGTAAGCCCCAACTTATCTTGGCAGCCCTAGACAGCTGCTTGTAAAGATTTAACGCCTTTTTGCAGGTCTTCGCAACGTGGCTGTTAAATAGAAGCTTACTGTCTAGGGTGAGCCCCAAGATTTTTATTTCGTTGGTTAAGCAAATGGCGACCCCACCCATGCTCAGAACTGGGTTATCAAACTTAAGTTTACGCGTCAGCACCATTGCGTTCGTCTTATGGGGCGCGAACCTCAGCTTGTTTTTGATTCCCCAGGACCGAACATAGGCGAGGGCGGCATTTGCTTGGCTTTGGACATCGACTGCAGTGTCCGCGTCGAAAACCAGGACCACGTCGTCTGCGAAGGCTTGGCAGTAGTCGCCTCTCTTCTCTAGCTCTTGTAGAAGCGGATCAAGTAGCACGTTCCAAAGGATTGGCCCTCCTATTGAGCCCTGCACACATCCTTTTGTCGTGGACTTTGCTACCTCTTCTCCAGCGTATCGCACTCGTACCACTCTGTCGTTGAGGTAGCTGTCCATCACTCTCCTGATGTTGACTGGACACTTTTCCTCTGCCAGTCTGGTTCTGATCGCAGGCCACCAGGCGCTGTCGAAGGCTCCCTCTATGTCTAATGATACCATTGTGACTAGTTTTTTCTGTTCCAGCTTTCCGCGTATATGTCGTACTAAGTCATAGAGGGAGTCTTCGGTGCTTCTCTGGGGCATGAAGCCATACTGGCGAGTACTCATCCGTGGAAGAACGTGCCACTTGATCCGATTCACTACCATCTTTTCGAAGATTTTCCCCATCACTGGCAACAAACCGATTGGTCGGTAAGATTTGGCATCCGTGTAGTTTTCTTTCCCAGGTTTCCTTAGTACTACTACAGTTGCTTCCTTCCATATCCTGGGAAAGTATCCAAATTCTAGACATTTGTTTACCAGTGATAGGAAAAGTCTTGGGTCCTGATTTATTGCGTGTTCGCAGATATCCGACGTCAGACCATCCGACCCTGGAGCCTTTTTAGGATTAAAGCTACGCACAGCAAATTTAAGCTCTTCTTGGGTAAATGGTGGGTCATGAGTACCATGATCCAAGTCATTTACCTTTTCAGCCATGTCCCTAATTTGCTTGTGCTCTACGCTGTCTTCATCCCTGTTGTCCTCAGGGTAGAACGTGTCCGCAAGTAATTTTGCAGACTCCTTTGGACCTAACGACAATCCCTCCCTAACGAGTGGCAGATCTTCATGCCTCTTCATTGTCCTACCTATGACTCTGTAGATAGACTCCCATAGTCCTTCCCTATCCTGTTTCCCACAAAACTCTTTCCAACTTGATGTTTGCGCATCTTTCACTTGTGACAGGTTAGGTTAGGTTAGGTTAGGTTAGGTTAGGTTAGGTTAGGTTTTTTTTGGGCGGGTCTGGGTTTATCCATTAAATTGGATAAATGCAGGCCTTCCATATCCGCGCAGGGGGGCGCGGTATGGAGGCGAATGGCCCTGGGGGAGAGCGCAACAGTCGTGATGATCCTCAGGGCAAGTCTGGTGGTTTCCTTCACGTGGTTGCTGCCTGTTATTGGTCTATTTCCTTCCGAAATAGACGTAACTAAAACCACCAGGCGCCTTCGTGGTCCTTTTGGGCCGCGTTGGTGGGGGGGATAGCTTCAGAGGAAGCAGGGTAGGGGTTCTGGGGAGGGGGGTAATGGAGTGAGAGTGGGAGGGCAGGATGCCCAGTTTGGGGTTTAAGGGTATAGTTAAGTTGGTTGGGGTTTTGGAATGGGAGGGGTCTTGTTTGTAAGGGGGAGGGCGGGATGCCGTAGTATAAGGGGAAGGGTGAAAGGTTGTTTGTTTATGGGGGGATAAAGAGGTTAGCTAAAAATGTCTTTTTAAAGCGTTTTTAGAAAAAATGAGGTATGTTTTGATATGTCATTTAGTGACATCGAACAAAGCTGAGCCGGACTGGAAAAGGCTAAGCCCATTAATCAGTTCGTAGAGAGACTTGCCGACTCTCCAGCCGTATGTATATAATAAAATAATATTGTAAATAAATAGTGTTGTAAATATGTTGTACTTACTTTTGTACAATGTTGTAAATGGTGAGATAAGTGATGTCGTTTTACATCATTCAGCGACGGGATGGTGGACTGGTCGGTGCTAACCCCATTGACTAGTTCACCGGAGAGAGTTCGCCGCCTCTCCACCGGTATCCATGCTGCTTCCGTCAACCACCTCCCGTCGGGGCTAAGGGGGGTACGATGGTTGCGGCATGGACCGAAGGGGCGTTGCCTTTATTGGCCGGGCCCAGAGGAAGGAAAACCTTGAAACAAATAACCCGTGAGAAAACACGTTAAAACCTGCGAATACCAGGGGACCTTCGCAGTATGTACCCTTCCCCGGCCACAGAGGGCACTGGTCGGGGTGACTGAATGCTTCCCTCCTAATCGTGGGAACTAGTATGGAACTGAACTCAAAACAAATAAATAAAGACGAGACGAAGAATGGCGCATCTGCGCGTGATGGTGCCGAGAAGGCACGAGAGGGTGCTGCTTGCAGCAATAGCTTTGCTCTCTTGGAGAGTCATGTAGAGGTGGAGGTCGTGAAGACCAACCAGCCGCGAGACGCAGCTGGGAAATTTAAAAAAGGCCCTTCTCAGAGCCTAGTCGTAGCCTCGAGTTCTGACATGAGTTGTCAGGAGTTGTCTGGCGATGCGGAGACCACGAACAGGGTCCGCACCCGCCGTAAGCGTCCGCCTACTCCGGCCGTCGTGAAAGGACCTCTGGACTCTGATACAGAGACTGAAGAAAAGGGAAAGGCGGTCGTCAGAGGGGGATCGGCCAAAAGAGGCAAGGGAGGGACTGCTAAGGTTGTTCCTTCCAGGCAGGACTTCATGAAGCCTGCCATTGTGCTGGAGGATGTACTGAGGAGCAGGCAGTACAGCAAGGGGCCGGCGGATGCTGTAGCCAGCCTGTCTGATTCGGACGCTGGAAGCAGGTCCGGCTACGCTGACGCGACGGACGATATCAGTGGGCTGAATGCCCAGGAATTAAAGGTGCAGGCGGGCGAAAAGCTTAACTGCATCTTAGAAGTGGCTAAAAGATCAGGCAATCTTAAAGGGGAGTTCATCGGGCGGCTCAAAAACTCCGCGGCGACCCTTAAAGAAGTGGTTGAGGCTCTTGCGAGCAGGAGCGAGGTGGAAGAGACGAGGCGGCTCAGAGCTGAGAATAACCGCCTGCGACTCGAGGTCGAAGCCTGTAAGGTTGAGGTAAAGGAGCTGCGTCGCGGCTTCACGGAGGCCAAGACGCAAGCTGCTGCAGCGAGAACTGCTGCCGCTGCCGCCGCTGTCACTACGCCGGAGACACAGGCACCCCCCACCACCGTGTTGGGAGCTGCCGAACTGCTGGAAGAGCTAAAATGCTCTTTGACGACGACTTTCGGGCAAATGCTAAATGCCCGACTTGCGGGCATTGAGGATCGGCTTCTGCCTGCCCCGACGATCCGTCCGCCGCTCAGAGCAGACGCCAGGAAGGCGGCGGAAGCCGTCCCAACCCAAAAGCCGGTGCCCAAACCAGCCCCTGAAGCGGATAAGCGGGCCGGCCAGGCTTCAAATGCTGACACACCCCCAGAGTCATCTCATACGGGTGAAAGAATGAACGAGGACTCCCTCCCTACTGCCCCCGAGGGGGATACTTGGGCTGAGGTAACTCGAAAGGGAAAGGGCAAAGGTAAGGGCAAAGGGAAGGGCAAGGGAAAGTCTTCTCCTGCTCCCACAACTGCCTCCGCTACCGCTACACAGACTAAGCCCAAGCCCAAGCCCAAGCCCAAGCCGGCAGTCGCTTCTGCCAAAACAGCCCTGAAGGCTCCAAAGTCTGTGGCTGTTGTGCTGGCGCTGAAACCTGAAGCCGTGGAGAAGGGTGTCACTTACCATGACATTCTAGAAGCAGCGCAGCAGAGAATTGATATCCAGGAACTGGGTATTGAACAAATCCGGTTTCGCCAAACGGCCACAGGAGCTAGGATGTTGACGATCCCCGGCTCCCAAAACGGTGAGAAGGCTGACAGGCTTGCGGAAAAGCTCCGTGGAGTCCTGTCCGAGGTGGCCAACATAGGCAGGCCCATCAAATCTGCGGATCTGAGGATCACTGGTCTGGACGATTCCGCCACTGAGCAAAAAGTGGCGGTGGCAGTCGCTGCGGCGGGTGGCTGTGACGTGGGGCTCGTGAAGCCCAGCGAGATTAACCGCGGCTGGGGCGGCGTCGGCTCTGTCCTTGTTTCTTGTCCAGTTTCGGCAGCCAAGGCGGTGCTGGCAAAGCGCAGGATTAAGGTGGGGTGGAGCTCGGTGCGGGTGGTGGCACTGGAGATGCGTCCCATGCGCTGCTACAGGTGCATGGGGCTGGGGCACACGCGCCCTCAGTGTCCCGCAGCAGCTGATAGAGGAGATCAGTGTTTCAGATGTGGAGACGCAGGCCATCGGGCGGCCAGCTGTGGGAAGACTGACCCACACTGCGCGATCTGCGCGGAGTCAGGAAGGCCTTCTGGCCACATAATGGGGGCACGCAACTGTGCTCCCCCGAAGACGAAAGGGATGGCATGGACCGCTCCCAGAGCCGAACGCCATGCGGCGAGTGAGGAGGCTGTAATGTCGAATTGATGGATCAAGTCCGCCATCACAACCTCCTCCAGACGAACCTAAACCACTGCGCTGGGGCTCAAGACCTGCTTATGCAGACCCTGGCGCAGTACCAAATAGACGTGGCGGTTGCTGCGGAGCCGTATTACGTTCCTCCCCATCCCTGCTGGGCTGGGGACCTGGATGGCTCCATTGCTATTATCGGTCGATCGGGTGGTGGCCCCACCCTCTCACTCGTAGAGAGGGGTTCGGGGTACGTGGTCGCTAAGTGGGGGGAGTATGCCATTGTTGGCGTATATTTCTCCCCCAATAAAACTGCTGCAGAGTTAGAGGTCTTCGTGGACCTCTTGGCCGCGGTGGTAAGAAGGCAGGCACCATGTCAAGTCCTCCTTCTGGGTGACCTGAATGCCAAGGCGCGAGACTGGGGTAACCCATCCACTGACTCGCGAGGTGAGATTGTCAGAGAGTGGGCGGTTGCTGCAGGACTGACCTTGCTTAATAGAGGGTCGGTTCACACTTGCGTCCGACATAATGGAGGGTCCGTGGTGGACGTGTCGTTTGCCACTCCGGCGGTCGCGGCACATGTCTTGGCCTGGAGGGTGTTGGATGAGGAGACTCTCTCGGACCACAAATACATAAGGTTCGAGATCTCCACCTCCCAAAGCCAAGTAGGGTCTCGGCGCGTGGCGCAAGTGGTTTTCCCACGCTGGGCAATTAGTCGTCTCAACGCCGACCTGGCAAAGGAAGCGGTGCTAGTTCAGTCGTGGTTGGCTGCCCCTACGCATCCAGAAGTAGACGTCGCAGCAGGCCGCTTTCGCGAGTCGGTGACGGCCGTATGCGACGCGGCCATGCCGAGGTCTCGACGCCTTCCTGACCGGCGTGAGGTGTATTGGTGGTGCGCGGAGGTAGCGGACCTTCGAACTACCTGCTCGGAAAAGCGGCGGTCCTACACCCGCTGCAGGAGGCGGCGTAACGGCCGGACCGATAGTGAGCTGTCAGAGGACGAACTGGCAGCGGAGGGCCAGCTGCATTGCGAGTACCGCGAAGCGAAGCGGGAGCTGCAGCAGGCCATCAGTCGGGCGAAGTCTCAAGCCTGGGTAGAGACCCTAGAGAGCCTCGACAGGGATCCCTGGGGGCGTCCGTACAAGGCTGCCCGGAAAAAGTTCCGGGGAAGAACGCCTCCGGTTGCAGAGTCTCTGGAGCCAGAGATCCTGGATAGAGTGTTAGAGGGGCTATTCCCTGGTGGTAGCTCCCACTTTACCCCTCCGACGATGGCTCTGCCCTCTCCCGAGGAGTTGGAGCTGGCCTCTGTCCCGCCAGTCTCGGAGGTGGAAATGGAAGTTGCAGTCGACCGCCTGCGAGGCAAAAGGACTGCTCCGGGCCCAGATGGGATCCCTGGGCGGGTCCTCGGGATCGCCCTAAAGGTGATGGGTAATCAGCTTCGGGAACTGTTTGATACGTGTCTTGCGTCGGGACGGTTCCCGAAGCCCTGGAAAGATGGCCGATTATGCCTATTGCGGAAGGAGGGTCGAGCTGTTGACTCACCTGCCGGATATAGGCCCATAGTCCTGCTAGATGATACGGGTAAGCTGCTAGAGAGAATAGTGGCCAATCGTGTCATCCGACACTTGGAGGGGACTGGGCCTGGGCTCTCCGACACCCAGTATGGGTTTAGAGCCAGAAGGTCCACAATTGATGCCATTCTCTGGCTCAAAGGGTGGACGCAGGATGCGGTTAGTGAAGGGCAAAAGGCGTTGGCAGTGTCACTCGATATAGCCAACGCCTTCAACAGCCTACCGCACGCGACGATTAAAGAGGCACTCTGCTTTCATGGAGTGCCCTTGTATCTGCGAAAGCTGTTGGCCGATTACCTCCAGGACCGCGAGGTCCTTGTTGAAGGACGTGATGGCTTGAGGCGTCGCCGCGTCTCCTGCGGTGTTCCACAGGGTTCTGTCCTCGGACCGCTCTTGTGGAACATAGGCTATGACTGGGTGCTCCGTGGCGCGCTCCCTGCGAGTATGCGGGTCGTTTGCTACGCGGATGACACCCTAGTCGTTGTTAGAGGGAAAGATCTCAGGGAAACGGTGCGATTGGCAACGGTGGGTACAACCCTCGTTATGGACCGCATACGTGCCCTGGGACTGAAGGTCGCCCTCTCTAAGACCGAAGCCCTGTTGTTCCATGGGCCTCGGGGAGGACCCCCTCCCGGAGCACGGGTGATGTTAGATGGGGTTCAGGTCCGGGTCGGAACACAGATGAAGTACCTGGGTCTCATCCTGGATGGGAGGTGGGCTTTTAGGGCCCACTTTGAGCGGCTGGCCCCAAGAGTCGTGGGAGCCGCTGCCGCCTTAGGGAGGTTGCTACCCAATGTGGGCGGCCCGAATACCAACTGCCGCCGGCTATACTCCGGAGTCATCCGCAGTATGGCCCTGTACGGTGCACCGGTCTGGGTGGACGCCCTAAACCGTGGGAACAAAACCCTGCTGCGACGTCCGCAGCGGGTCATTGTGACGAGGACGATACGTGGATACCGGACGGTGTCCTGGACGGCAGGGTGCGTACTAGCCGGTGATCCCCCCTGGGAACTCCAAGCTGAGATCCTCGCCGAAGTTTACCACTTCGTAACGGCGAGGAGATCTCAAGGAGACCCTCCAGCGTGGGATGAGGTAGCCAGCATGCGGCTGCAGGCGCGAGCCGTCCTGTTGCAGCGATGGACGGAGGACTTAGCTCCACCGGTCCCTGGGCAGTGGACGGTGGAAGCTATCCGCCCGGTCCTCGAGAGGTGGACCAGTCGGCCGTTCGGGTCGTTGACGTTCAGACTGGTGCAGGTGCTTTCCGGTCATGGGTGTTTTGGAAAGTACCTGCATCAGATTGCAAGACGGGAGGTGACTCCAGCCTGCCACGAGTGCGGGGCGCTGGAAGACACGGCGCTCCATACGCTGGAGGTGTGTGCCGCCTGGGGCCCGCAGCGGCAAGCCCTGGCAGCAAAAATAGGCCGGAATGTTTCATTGTCGAGTGTGGTTAATGCCATGCTCGATGATGAGAGTTCGTGGACAGCGGTGGTCTCCTTCTGCGAATCAGTCATGGTGCAGAAGGAGGCGGCGGAGCGAGTTAGGGAGACTGACGTCGAAGCTGACGTGCTCCGTCGCAGACGAACAGGGCAAAGGAGGAGGCGGTTTGCCCGTCTCCTTCCTCCTCAGTAGTGGGGTCATCAGTGGAAGGTCGGGGGACTTTCCATTGGCTTGCACGACTCCACACGCCTTATAAGTGGCCTTGGTAAAAGGTCTCCATTAGGAAGTGGCTCGGTTATGGTTGAACCGGGCCGGCCGCCGGGGCGAGATAGTTGAATGCAAACGCGACCCTATCTGGCCCCATTTCGGCGGATGACGCTACTTCACGGGGGGGTTTTTAGTGGGTTCGAGCCCCACATACCCCCTTCCGTCACCCCCGTGGCGGAAGGGAAATGCGACGGCATTTTCCCCTCCTAAAAAAAAAAAAAAAAAAAAAAAAAAAAAAAAAAAAAAAAAAAAAAAAAGGTTAGGTTAGGTTAGGTTAGGTTAGGTTAGGTTAGGTTAGGTTAGGTTAGGTTAGGTTAGGTTAGGTTAGGTTAGGTTAGGTTAGGTTAGGTTAGGTTAGGTTAGGTTAGGTTAGGTTAGGTTAGGTTAGGTTAGGTTTTTTTTTTTTTTTTTTTTTTTTTTCTTTTCCGCCATCTCGAAATGGCACTAGTTGCGATGCCCTCTGACGAGTAAGTGTCAGAGTCTTTGATATTACTCTATCTCATTTATTACAAATATTCTAATCTATCTATTCACAGGATGGGGTAGGGGTTTTTGAAGATTTTATTCTAAATAGTTAATCTAAGTATTCTTGTTACCAACTTCTTTTTACAGTACCTTATCTTACGCTATTTTACATTTTATCTTATAATTATTTTAATACTAATTTTATTTTACATACATTTTAAACTATTTCTATATTATGCTGACTTTTATATATATACATCAATATATATATTCAACATACTTGGTTATCTTTATTTGTTTCTAGCTATTACTCTATTTACTAACTTTATACAGTATGCAATAAATTTATCTCTTGTTTGTTTATTACTTATTAGTGCGTTTGCTGTTTCAGGCTTAAAAGTTGAGTCTAGTTCCTGCTCGGCTTCGCATCTCTCTTTGCCGTATACGGGACATTCAAATAGGACGTGCATGACTGTTTCATTTTTACCAGGCTCGCAGATGCACGATGGGTTTTCTTTACACTTAAATCGAGTTAAGTATTCAGAAAACCCACCGTGCCCCGTCATTATTTGTGTCAGCACTCCTGAAGGTCTGATCTGCCTAACCGTTTTATAGGCCCTAACTGCATCGGGTAAAAATACTTTTGTCACACCGGCTGTATCACTGCTTCTGTACCTACTATTCCATATCGTTAGGGTTTTTTGTCGAATTTGACGTTTTAAAAACGAGACTGGACACGAATCGTAATGGGGTCTAGTCTTCATACCAAGGGCTGCGTCCTTTGCCAGTGTGTCTGCTCGCTCATTTCCTGCTAAACCTGCGTGAGCTTTGACCCAGTATAAAGACACAGTTTTATGCTGTTGTGTTCTAGCTTTACGCAGGTTACAGCGTATCTCTACTGCCAGAGGGTGTACAGAGCCTTGGTTGGTTATGGCTTCGAGCGAAGATCTTGAGTCGCTGTACACTCCAAAGCTCGTCTCTGAGCTCTTCAGAACTTCTTCCGTAGCTTTACATATGGCCAGTAATTCAGCCTGGTAGACGGTGCAGAAGGACGACAGTTTCAATTTGTGGGCTTTGGTCTCGGCTAGCATGTTCCATACGGATAATGCTGCTCCGACCTTGCCCTCAATCTTGCTGCCGTCCGTGAACATTCGGACTGCGTGACCGCTGTGAATGTCCACCTGCTCTTGGTCTTCCAGGCATATAAATTCCAGGCTCATATGATCCGCTGGATGAGGCGTTCTGGCAAAGGCGGTCATTTTCTCTACCTCCCCTCCTCCTAGTGCTGGCTGGGGGACTCCTCTCTTTGCCTCATACAGGGCGACTGCCTCCTGTATTCTGAGGTCGAGAGGCAGAATGCCAGCCAACACTAGTGCCGAGTTTAGGGAGACAGTTCTGTATGCTTTGCATAGCTTTTGTGCAAATCCTCTTTGAACGGCGTTCAGTTGCCTTTGTATGCCCAGTTTCTGAGCTGCTGGTGCCCAGGCACCGGCCGCATACATAATGACTGGCTCAACTGCGGCGTTATAGATACTACGTATTACCTCCGGGTGGAGGCCCCAACTGACCCTGGCGGCTCTAGATAGCTGTTTGTAAATATTCAACGCCTTTTTACAAACATTTGTCACATGGGCGTTGAATGTTAGCTTATGATCTATAGTGAGCCCCAGGATCTTTATGTGTTCTGACATGCCTATGCCAATCCCGCCCATGCTCAGGCGTGGTGTGTCAAATTTAAGTTTTCTGGTTATTACCATAGCGTTCGTTTTGTGTGGTGCGAATTTCAGTTTGTTTTTGACACCCCACTCCTGAACATGTGCGAGGGCAGCATTAGCTCGTCGTTCCACCTCTAACGCCGTATCACCGTCAAACACTAAGACCACATCATCTGCAAATGCCTGGCAGTAATCTCCTCGTCCTGATAATCCCTTGAGCAGTGGGTCCAAGATCAGGTTCCAAAATATTGGGCCTCCTATGGATCCCTGGACGCATCCCTTGGTAGTCTGCCTAAGCACTTCTTCCCCGGCATATCTTAACCTAACTGTCCTATCCTTTAGGTAGCTGTCTACCATCCTCCTTATATTTATGGGACACTGCTCTTCCGCCAATCTGTTTTTAATGACAGGCCACCAAGCACTATCAAAAGCTCCCTCTATGTCCAGAGATATTATGGTGATAAGTTTTCTCTCTTCGAGCTTTTTACGTATATATTTTAAAAGGACATAGAGGGCGTCTTCTGTGCTTTTTTGGGGCACAAAACCATATTGACGGGTGCTAAGTCTTGGGAGGATGTGCCAATTTATTCGCCGCACCATCATCTTTTCTAACACCTTCCCCAACACCGGCAATAGACCTATGGGCCTGTACGATTTTGCGTTGGTGTAATCGTCCTTTCCTGGTTTTCTTAGGACCACCACAGTAGCTTCCTTCCAGGTCGTAGGGAAGTGCCCAAGTACCATACAACGGTTGGCCAGTGTGAGGAATATGCTAGAATCCACTGAAATCGCGTGCTTACAAATGTCGGCTGTGAAGCCATCCACTCCCGGGGCCTTTTTTGGATTGAAACTCTCCACCGCGGCTCTTAGCTCCTCAATTGTAAACGGTGGATCATGCTGTTCATCATGAGTCCACGCGTTTACTTCATCTGCTTTTTCTCTGGTCCGGCGGTGGTCATCAGTATCCTCTTTTGCTAAGTCTTCCGGATAGAAAGTCTCCGCTAACAGTTTTGCCGATTCTTTTGTGTCAATAACCCTTCCATCCTTCGTCAGCGGTATATCCTCCTGTCTCCTTGCAGTTCTCCCTATGACTCTATATATGCCCTCCCAAAGCCCTTCCTTATCCTGCTTACCACAGAACCCTTTCCAGCTTTCTATTTTTGCCTTTTGGACTTCACTTTCATACGTTTGTTTTGCTTGCAGGTACTCATCAACGACTCTGGCTCTGCGGACTGCTGCTGCGCTTCGGATTCTGCGCTTCAATGTGACTGCAACTTTCTTTAGCCTGGCAAGATCTTCGGTCCACCACGGAGAGGTAAGTACTTCATTTGTTTTCTTTTTAGGTATTTCATTTGTGCATGCTTGTGTTATTGTGCCTGTGTACTTTTCTACTATGTGATCTAGCTCTTCTATGCTTTCTGTATTCTCTATTGCTATTGTTGTTATATTTCTTTCTAAATTTAATTGGGCCAGTTTCTCACGAAACTGGCACCAATTGACCTTTTTTGTGTTGTATAGTCTTGTTGTTCTATTTATGCTTGTTCCTTCTGATTTCTGAAGTCTTACCTTAAATGTGATGGCGTTGTGGTCCGAGCTTACAATGCCATCTCTAACGTTCCAGTCTTCTACCAAGTCCAGCATATCCACAGAGCAGATCGTGAGATCGACATAACTGGTATACAGTTTTCCTCCCCTGATGGTGTCGAAAGTAGGGGTATTTCCGTTGTTGAGTACCTGCAAGCTCATGTCCTCAATTGCACCCGACATGTCTTCACCTCTATGGTCAACCTTCCGGCTACCCCACCATACGTTTTTTGCATTTGAGTCGCCTCCCATGATAATTTTCCTTGGTCCCAATCTTTCTGTGATTTTCTTTAGCTGCTCCAGGTATGGCTGTATGGGCTGGTCTGGCTCGAAATAAAAGGAAACAACGGAAATCTCCCATGCACTAGTCCGAATTTTCACCACAGCGATGTTGTTTGTAGTGAATTCCGGGCACTGTATGACGTCTAATTCATAGTCAAATACTGCGATTGCTGCTTTTACCGTCCCTTCTCCTTGACTAGTGCTCTGGAAGATTTTCGCTCCCCTGTAATCTTTCATCCTCTTTGTTCCACCCACATACGGCTCCTGCAGCAGCGCAAAAGCAGCCTTACTCTTACTGGCTTCTAACATCAGCTCGTTGGTTGCTAGGTCTTTTCGTTGGAGGTTGGCTTGGACTACAAGATACGGTTTCCGATTGGTTAGGGTAGCTTTTTGGGTTATCATTGTGTTCTGTGGGGTGCCCTTAGCAGTAAGCTATAGTGGCTCGAGCCAGCGCGTCCCACTTTCTTCGCACTGGGCACTCCTGGGAGAAGGCGTTGTGTTCAGCAGTGTCAATTCGTGCGTGTCTGCAGTTGCAGCACGATGGGGCTACTCCCGCGAGCCAGTCCGCACACTCAGTCTTCATGTGGGGCCCCCCACAGTGGCTGCACTTTTCCACCGTTTCTTTACAGAACCGCCTGCCATGCCCATACCCCAGGCACAGCGAGCACTGTACTAACGGCGATTGGTCAGCCACCTTTATTCTCTGGAGATCGATGCGGATGTCTTCAGCGTCCATCATCCGGTTCCATATTATGGGGGATGTTCTCAAGACTATGTGACATGTGTGCTGGTTTCTCGTTTTCCTCCTGTATCGAATTTCCACTCTGATGTTCTCTTTATCGAGTCCTTGAAATATACCCTCATTCTGGTTCCTCAATGCTCTCAGAACGTCTTCGTCGCTGTGAAACTGCAGAACATCCTTGAGGATCAGAAGAGGGTCTTTATTTTTTATTTCTTCGACATTCAGGTGAGTCTCCGCTTTTTCTAGTCTCTCCTTGACCTTTTGTCTTTCTTCCCGGGTTCTGCAGCCTATTATGACTTTCCTGTCCTTCGCTTTTCTTATCCTATCCACTGTCACCCACCCTTCTTTGGCATTTACAGCATCCCTGATTCTATTGAGAACTTGGTCTCCCGACTCTCCCTCATCCTTGGAGGTCACCACCACGGAGTGAAGCGCGGCCTGCTCACGAGTCTGCTTTTTTGACTGGCTGGCCGCCACTACACCCGCATATGTGGTTTTTTCCAGTAGCTCCTTCTGTTGGTTCATAGCTTCTTGGAGGCGCTCCATCTTTTCATTGTTCTCCTTTAAGAGTCTACTATTTTCTTCTATAGTCTTTTTCAGGTCATCTTCTTCCTTTTCTCTTTCTTTAGCCCTTTCTGCTTCTTCCTTTTTATCGTGCTCCTTATTTGGTGGTTTGTCTCTGGTGTTTCCTGTTTCAGCCTCCTTCACTAGCTCATAAAGCCGCTCTACTGCTTGAGTGACCTCCGTTTTGATGTCAGTTCGAAGGTTTCTAGAGTTGTTTAGGTGATTCTTCGCCTTTAGGAGACAGGCTTTGGCTTCGGATGTCTTGCTGCTGTACTTCTGCTTTTCCGGTTTGGGGGGGCTTGCCACAGGTTCCACTGACAGCCTACGTGTAGTCAGCTTCCCTTCCTGCGAGAGCGTCGTCTTCGGTTTTAGCTTAGGAGGAGCCAGTGAGGCAGTTTGTTTTGGTGGAGTTTGTTGCTTGAGTGGTAAGGACTCTGGCTTTCCCGTCTCCCACTCACCTATGCTACGCCTCACTTTTGAGGTTTCGGTTGTTTCCGGTCCCTGTTTGGAAGGGCCTGCCTGCTCAGTCTGCGTTGGAGACGTTTGAGGGTCGGTTTCCAATTCATTGGCTTTTGTCCTTTTCGCTGGTGTGCGTATACCAAACATTTTGTTTGGTGACGTCGGAGGGCAGTCAATAAACACGCTTAACTAGTAATAAAATAAAGGTTTGTAAAAGTTGTAAAAATTGAAAAATTATGTATATAGTTTGTATATATGTCACCTATAGCTAGTGTCTATCTATGTATATTTGTAACCTAATACTAATTTTTTCTTTTTATGTTTCAGATTTCGGCGGCGTTTGCGAGGTCAGTCCACGTGCTCACTACCTGGAGATGGTGTTTTGGTAAGTATATTGTATGCTGAGAATACTACGATGATATTTGAAAATGCTCTACGCTATGTTCCAGACTCTATAATTATAATGATGTTCGTGCTTTCAGGGAAAGTTAGTCTGGCTTGAGTCAATGCAGTGTGCGCGTAAAAGTTTGGTAAAAATGTTTAAAATAATTTTTTGACTCTACATAGAGTCGGTCGGCAAAAACCATAGGGTAAGAGTCAATTTTGGAACGGACTCCAGTTGGAGCCTGTGTAGTATAGCAAACAGTAGGCCTAATAACGCACGAGTACTTTGCCGAAAACCGTGTCCAAATATATAGCCTACTTTAGAAGTTATGGATGATTTACTGTTTGAAATTCTGTATCTTTACCTTAGTAACTGCAATCTGGGTGGGTGGGCGGGCGATTTTTTTCACTTTTTGGCTAATATTTGTGTTTTTTCTGTTGCAGGTACGTGCAGTGACGTCGGGCAAAGGTGATCCAGCCACGAGAAGTGCAGATTCAAGCCAGGTGTTGGACAAAAGTTTAAAAAACCACCCAAAACACACTAAAATTACAAAAAATACCGGAAAATTGCAGTTTCTCGAAAATTTTTCTATGACAAGTGAATACGTGCACTCGCTCAGTAACTAGAGCGCGGCGAGCCGCTTTTTATGATGTACTACACGGCTATATTCACTTTAAGTTGGAGTCAAGAAAAATATTTTATCGTTTTTTCCTTATACAAAATGTCGTTTTCGAGTGCAAAACGGTCAATAATTTGACTTTTTACTATCGAAACGACACTCTGCAACTGGGAAAACAACCGATGCGATAGACTACAATTTTAGAAACAAAAAGAAGCTAAGAATTTGGAATACAGAATTTATAAAGCCGAAAATTAATGAAAATTTTATAAGTTTTTAAACAAAAAATGCTAAAAACGTTGAAAAGTCAAAATTTATGTATAAACGATGGGTCGTAACAGAATACGATCGCTAAACGGACACCGAGACGCTTAATTTGATAGGTCGCACGCGACTGTATGTCAATAAAAAAAATTCAGTTTTTATCAAATGTATGGAGCGTTGTCAGGGCTTAGGTGGATTTTGAAGAAATGCAGTATTAGGTGGTCGGGCAATTTTTCACTTTTTGGCTAATATTTGTGTTTTTTCTGTTGCAGGTACGTGCAGTGACGTCGGGCAAAGGTGATCCAGCCACGAGAAGTGCAGATTCAAGCCAGGTGTTGGACAAAAGTTTAAAAAACCACCCAAAACACACTAAAATTACAAAAAATACCGGAAAATTGCAGTTTCTCGAAAATTTTTCTATGACAAGTGAATACGTGCACTCGCTCAGTAACTAGAGCGCGGCGAGCCGCTTTTTATGATGTACTACACGGCTATATTCACTTTAAGTTGGAGTCAAGAAAAATATTTTATCGTTTTTTCCTTATACAAAATGTCGTTTTCGAGTGCAAAACGGTCAATAATTTGACTTTTTACTATCGAAACGACACTCTGCAACTGGGAAAACAACCGATGCGATAGACTACAATTTTAGAAACAAAAAGAAGCTAAGAATTTGGAATACAGAATTTATAAAGCCGAAAATTAATGAAAATTTTATAAGTTTTTAAACAAAAAATGCTAAAAACGTTGAAAAGTCAAAATTTATGTATAAACGATGGGTCGTAACAGAATACGATCGCTAAACGGACACCGAGACGCTTAATTTGATAGGTCGCACGCGACTGTATGTCAATAAAAAAAATTCAGTTTTTATCAAATGTATGGAGCGTTGTCAGGGCTTAGGTGGATTTTGAAGAAATGCAGTATTAGGTGGTCGGGCAATTTTTCACTTTTTGGCTAATATTTGTGTTTTTTCTGTTGCAGGTACGTGCAGTGACGTCGGGCAAAGGTGATCCAGCCACGAGAAGTGCAGATTCAAGCCAGGTGTTGGACAAAAGTTTAAAAAACCACCCAAAACACACTAAAATTACAAAAAATACCGGAAAATTGCAGTTTCTCGAAAATTTTTCTATGACAAGTGAATACGTGCACTCGCTCAGTAACTAGAGCGCGGCGAGCCGCTTTTTATGATGTACTACACGGCTATATTCACTTTAAGTTGGAGTCAAGAAAAATATTTTATCGTTTTTTCCTTATACAAAATGTCGTTTTCGAGTGCAAAACGGTCAATAATTTGACTTTTTACTATCGAAACGACACTCTGCAACTGGGAAAACAACCGATGCGATAGACTACAATTTTAGAAACAAAAAGAAGCTAAGAATTTGGAATACAGAATTTATAAAGCCGAAAATTAATGAAAATTTTATAAGTTTTTAAACAAAAAATGCTAAAAACGTTGAAAAGTCAAAATTTATGTATAAACGATGGGTCGTAACAGAATACGATCGCTAAACGGACACCGAGACGCTTAATTTGATAGGTCGCACGCGACTGTATGTCAATAAAAAAAATTCAGTTTTTATCAAATGTATGGAGCGTTGTCAGGGCTTAGGTGGATTTTGAAGAAATGCAGTATTAGGTGGTCGGGCAATTTTTCACTTTTTGGCTAATATTTGTGTTTTTTCTGTTGCAGGTACGTGCAGTGACGTCGGGCAAAGGTGATCCAGCCACGAGAAGTGCAGATTCAAGCCAGGTGTTGGACAAAAGTTTAAAAAACCACCCAAAACACACTAAAATTACAAAAAATACCGGAAAATTGCAGTTTCTCGAAAATTTTTCTATGACAAGTGAATACGTGCACTCGCTCAGTAACTAGAGCGCGGCGAGCCGCTTTTTATGATGTACTACACGGCTATATTCACTTTAAGTTGGAGTCAAGAAAAATATTTTATCGTTTTTTCCTTATACAAAATGTCGTTTTCGAGTGCAAAACGGTCAATAATTTGACTTTTTACTATCGAAACGACACTCTGCAACTGGGAAAACAACCGATGCGATAGACTACAATTTTAGAAACAAAAAGAAGCTAAGAATTTGGAATACAGAATTTATAAAGCCGAAAATTAATGAAAATTTTATAAGTTTTTAAACAAAAAATGCTAAAAACGTTGAAAAGTCAAAATTTATGTATAAACGATGGGTCGTAACAGAATACGATCGCTAAACGGACACCGAGACGCTTAATTTGATAGGTCGCACGCGACTGTATGTCAATAAAAAAAATTCAGTTTTTATCAAATGTATGGAGCGTTGTCAGGGCTTAGGTGGATTTTGAAGAAATGCAGTATTAGGTGGTCGGGCAATTTTTCACTTTTTGGCTAATATTTGTGTTTTTTCTGTTGCAGGTACGTGCAGTGACGTCGGGCAAAGGTGATCCAGCCACGAGAAGTGCAGATTCAAGCCAGGTGTTGGACAAAAGTTTAAAAAACCACCCAAAACACACTAAAATTACAAAAAATACCGGAAAATTGCAGTTTCTCGAAAATTTTTCTATGACAAGTGAATACGTGCACTCGCTCAGTAACTAGAGCGCGGCGAGCCGCTTTTTATGATGTACTACACGGCTATATTCACTTTAAGTTGGAGTCAAGAAAAATATTTTATCGTTTTTTCCTTATACAAAATGTCGTTTTCGAGTGCAAAACGGTCAATAATTTGACTTTTTACTATCGAAACGACACTCTGCAACTGGGAAAACAACCGATGCGATAGACTACAATTTTAGAAACAAAAAGAAGCTAAGAATTTGGAATACAGAATTTATAAAGCCGAAAATTAATGAAAATTTTATAAGTTTTTAAACAAAAAATGCTAAAAACGTTGAAAAGTCAAAATTTATGTATAAACGATGGGTCGTAACAGAATACGATCGCTAAACGGACACCGAGACGCTTAATTTGATAGGTCGCACGCGACTGTATGTCAATAAAAAAAATTCAGTTTTTATCAAATGTATGGAGCGTTGTCAGGGCTTAGGTGGATTTTGAAGAAATGCAGTATTAGGTGGTCGGGCAATTTTTCACTTTTTGGCTAATATTTGTGTTTTTTCTGTTGCAGGTACGTGCAGTGACGTCGGGCAAAGGTGATCCAGCCACGAGAAGTGCAGATTCAAGCCAGGTGTTGGACAAAAGTTTAAAAAACCACCCAAAACACACTAAAATTACAAAAAATACCGGAAAATTGCAGTTTCTCGAAAATTTTTCTATGACAAGTGAATACGTGCACTCGCTCAGTAACTAGAGCGCGGCGAGCCGCTTTTTATGATGTACTACACGGCTATATTCACTTTAAGTTGGAGTCAAGAAAAATATTTTATCGTTTTTTCCTTATACAAAATGTCGTTTTCGAGTGCAAAACGGTCAATAATTTGACTTTTTACTATCGAAACGACACTCTGCAACTGGGAAAACAACCGATGCGATAGACTACAATTTTAGAAACAAAAAGAAGCTAAGAATTTGGAATACAGAATTTATAAAGCCGAAAATTAATGAAAATTTTATAAGTTTTTAAACAAAAAATGCTAAAAACGTTGAAAAGTCAAAATTTATGTATAAACGATGGGTCGTAACAGAATACGATCGCTAAACGGACACCGAGACGCTTAATTTGATAGGTCGCACGCGACTGTATGTCAATAAAAAAAATTCAGTTTTTATCAAATGTATGGAGCGTTGTCAGGGCTTAGGTGGATTTTGAAGAAATGCAGTATTAGGTGGTCGGGCAATTTTTCACTTTTTGGCTAATATTTGTGTTTTTTCTGTTGCAGGTACGTGCAGTGACGTCGGGCAAAGGTGATCCAGCCACGAGAAGTGCAGATTCAAGCCAGGTGTTGGACAAAAGTTTAAAAAACCACCCAAAACACACTAAAATTACAAAAAATACCGGAAAATTGCAGTTTCTCGAAAATTTTTCTATGACAAGTGAATACGTGCACTCGCTCAGTAACTAGAACGCGGCGAGCCGCTTTTTATGATGTACTACACGGCTATATTCACTTTAAGTTGGAGTCAAGAAAAATATTTTATCGTTTTTTCCTTATACAAAATGTCGTTTTCGAGTGCAAAACGGTCAATAATTTGACTTTTTACTATCGAAACGACACTCTGCAACTGGGAAAACAACCGATGCGATAGACTACAATTTTAGAAACAAAAAGAAGCTAAGAATTTGGAATACAGAATTTATAAAGCCGAAAATTAATGAAAATTTTATAAGTTTTTAAACAAAAAATGCTAAAAACGTTGAAAAGTCAAAATTTATGTATAAACGATGGGTCGTAACAGAATACGATCGCTAAACGGACACCGAGACGCTTAATTTGATAGGTCGCACGCGACTGTATGTCAATAAAAAAAATTCAGTTTTTATCAAATGTATGGAGCGTTGTCAGGGCTTAGGTGGATTTTGAAGAAATGCAGTATTAGGTGGTCGGGCAATTTTTCACTTTTTGGCTAATATTTGTGTTTTTTCTGTTGCAGGTACGTGCAGTGACGTCGGGCAAAGGTGATCCAGCCACGAGAAGTGCAGATTCAAGCCAGGTGTTGGACAAAAGTTTAAAAAACCACCCAAAACACACTAAAATTACAAAAAATACCGGAAAATTGCAGTTTCTCGAAAATTTTTCTATGACAAGTGAATACGTGCACTCGCTCAGTAACTAGAACGCGGCGAGCCGCTTTTTATGATGTACTACACGGCTATATTCACTTTAAGTTGGAGTCAAGAAAAATATTTTATCGTTTTTTCCTTATACAAAATGTCGTTTTCGAGTGCAAAACGGTCAATAATTTGACTTTTTACTATCGAAACGACACTCTGCAACTGGGAAAACAACCGATGCGATAGACTACAATTTTAGAAACAAAAAGAAGCTAAGAATTTGGAATACAGAATTTATAAAGCCGAAAATTAATGAAAATTTTATAAGTTTTTAAACAAAAAATGCTAAAAACGTTGAAAAGTCAAAATTTATGTATAAACGATGGGTCGTAACAGAATACGATCGCTAAACGGACACCGAGACGCTTAATTTGATAGGTCGCACGCGACTGTATGTCAATAAAAAAAATTCAGTTTTTATCAAATGTATGGAGCGTTGTCAGGGCTTAGGTGGATTTTGAAGAAATGCAGTATTAGGTGGTCGGGCAATTTTTCACTTTTTGGCTAATATTTGTGTTTTTTCTGTTGCAGGTACGTGCAGTGACGTCGGGCAAAGGTGATCCAGCCACGAGAAGTGCAGATTCAAGCCAGGTGTTGGACAAAAGTTTAAAAAACCACCCAAAACACACTAAAATTACAAAAAATACCGGAAAATTGCAGTTTCTCGAAAATTTTTCTATGACAAGTGAATACGTGCACTCGCTCAGTAACTAGAGCGCGGCGAGCCGCTTTTTATGATGTACTACACGGCTATATTCACTTTAAGTTGGAGTCAAGAAAAATATTTTATCGTTTTTTCCTTATACAAAATGTCGTTTTCGAGTGCAAAACGGTCAATAATTTGACTTTTTACTATCGAAACGACACTCTGCAACTGGGAAAACAACCGATGCGATAGACTACAATTTTAGAAACAAAAAGAAGCTAAGAATTTGGAATACAGAATTTATAAAGCCGAAAATTAATGAAAATTTTATAAGTTTTTAAACAAAAAATGCTAAAAACGTTGAAAAGTCAAAATTTATGTATAAACGATGGGTCGTAACAGAATACGATCGCTAAACGGACACCGAGACGCTTAATTTGATAGGTCGCACGCGACTGTATGTCAATAAAAAAAATTCAGTTTTTATCAAATGTATGGAGCGTTGTCAGGGCTTAGGTGGATTTTGAAGAAATGCAGTATTAGGTGGTCGGGCAATTTTTCACTTTTTGGCTAATATTTGTGTTTTTTCTGTTGCAGGTACGTGCAGTGACGTCGGGCAAAGGTGATCCAGCCACGAGAAGTGCAGATTCAAGCCAGGTGTTGGACAAAAGTTTAAAAAACCACCCAAAACACACTAAAATTACAAAAAATACCGGAAAATTGCAGTTTCTCGAAAATTTTTCTATGACAAGTGAATACGTGCACTCGCTCAGTAACTAGAGCGCGGCGAGCCGCTTTTTATGATGTACTACACGGCTATATTCACTTTAAGTTGGAGTCAAGAAAAATATTTTATCGTTTTTTCCTTATACAAAATGTCGTTTTCGAGTGCAAAACGGTCAATAATTTGACTTTTTACTATCGAAACGACACTCTGCAACTGGGAAAACAACCGATGCGATAGACTACAATTTTAGAAACAAAAAGAAGCTAAGAATTTGGAATACAGAATTTATAAAGCCGAAAATTAATGAAAATTTTATAAGTTTTTAAACAAAAAATGCTAAAAACGTTGAAAAGTCAAAATTTATGTATAAACGATGGGTCGTAACAGAATACGATCGCTAAACGGACACCGAGACGCTTAATTTGATAGGTCGCACGCGACTGTATGTCAATAAAAAAAATTCAGTTTTTATCAAATGTATGGAGCGTTGTCAGGGCTTAGGTGGATTTTGAAGAAATGCAGTATTAGGTGGTCGGGCAATTTTTCACTTTTTGGCTAATATTTGTGTTTTTTCTGTTGCAGGTACGTGCAGTGACGTCGGGCAAAGGTGATCCAGCCACGAGAAGTGCAGATTCAAGCCAGGTGTTGGACAAAAGTTTAAAAAACCACCCAAAACACACTAAAATTACAAAAAATACCGGAAAATTGCAGTTTCTCGAAAATTTTTCTATGACAAGTGAATACGTGCACTCGCTCAGTAACTAGAACGCGGCGAGCCGCTTTTTATGATGTACTACACGGCTATATTCACTTTAAGTTGGAGTCAAGAAAAATATTTTATCGTTTTTTCCTTATACAAAATGTCGTTTTCGAGTGCAAAACGGTCAATAATTTGACTTTTTACTATCGAAACGACACTCTGCAACTGGGAAAACAACCGATGCGATAGACTACAATTTTAGAAACAAAAAGAAGCTAAGAATTTGGAATACAGAATTTATAAAGCCGAAAATTAATGAAAATTTTATAAGTTTTTAAACAAAAAATGCTAAAAACGTTGAAAAGTCAAAATTTATGTATAAACGATGGGTCGTAACAGAATACGATCGCTAAACGGACACCGAGACGCTTAATTTGATAGGTCGCACGCGACTGTATGTCAATAAAAAAAATTCAGTTTTTATCAAATGTATGGAGCGTTGTCAGGGCTTAGGTGGATTTTGAAGAAATGCAGTATTAGGTGGTCGGGCAATTTTTCACTTTTTGGCTAATATTTGTGTTTTTTCTGTTGCAGGTACGTGCAGTGACGTCGGGCAAAGGTGATCCAGCCACGAGAAGTGCAGATTCAAGCCAGGTGTTGGACAAAAGTTTAAAAAACCACCCAAAACACACTAAAATTACAAAAAATACCGGAAAATTGCAGTTTCTCGAAAATTTTTCTATGACAAGTGAATACGTGCACTCGCTCAGTAACTAGAGCGCGGCGAGCCGCTTTTTATGATGTACTACACGGCTATATTCACTTTAAGTTGGAGTCAAGAAAAATATTTTATCGTTTTTTCCTTATACAAAATGTCGTTTTCGAGTGCAAAACGGTCAATAATTTGACTTTTTACTATCGAAACGACACTCTGCAACTGGGAAAACAACCGATGCGATAGACTACAATTTTAGAAACAAAAAGAAGCTAAGAATTTGGAATACAGAATTTATAAAGCCGAAAATTAATGAAAATTTTATAAGTTTTTAAACAAAAAATGCTAAAAACGTTGAAAAGTCAAAATTTATGTATAAACGATGGGTCGTAACAGAATACGATCGCTAAACGGACACCGAGACGCTTAATTTGATAGGTCGCACGCGACTGTATGTCAATAAAAAAAATTCAGTTTTTATCAAATGTATGGAGCGTTGTCAGGGCTTAGGTGGATTTTGAAGAAATGCAGTATTAGGTGGTCGGGCAATTTTTCACTTTTTGGCTAATATTTGTGTTTTTTCTGTTGCAGGTACGTGCAGTGACGTCGGGCAAAGGTGATCCAGCCACGAGAAGTGCAGATTCAAGCCAGGTGTTGGACAAAAGTTTAAAAAACCACCCAAAACACACTAAAATTACAAAAAATACCGGAAAATTGCAGTTTCTCGAAAATTTTTCTATGACAAGTGAATACGTGCACTCGCTCAGTAACTAGAGCGCGGCGAGCCGCTTTTTATGATGTACTACACGGCTATATTCACTTTAAGTTGGAGTCAAGAAAAATATTTTATCGTTTTTTCCTTATACAAAATGTCGTTTTCGAGTGCAAAACGGTCAATAATTTGACTTTTTACTATCGAAACGACACTCTGCAACTGGGAAAACAACCGATGCGATAGACTACAATTTTAGAAACAAAAAGAAGCTAAGAATTTGGAATACAGAATTTATAAAGCCGAAAATTAATGAAAATTTTATAAGTTTTTAAACAAAAAATGCTAAAAACGTTGAAAAGTCAAAATTTATGTATAAACGATGGGTCGTAACAGAATACGATCGCTAAACGGACACCGAGACGCTTAATTTGATAGGTCGCACGCGACTGTATGTCAATAAAAAAAATTCAGTTTTTATCAAATGTATGGAGCGTTGTCAGGGCTTAGGTGGATTTTGAAGAAATGCAGTATTAGGTGGTCGGGCAATTTTTCACTTTTTGGCTAATATTTGTGTTTTTTCTGTTGCAGGTACGTGCAGTGACGTCGGGCAAAGGTGATCCAGCCACGAGAAGTGCAGATTCAAGCCAGGTGTTGGACAAAAGTTTAAAAAACCACCCAAAACACACTAAAATTACAAAAAATACCGGAAAATTGCAGTTTCTCGAAAATTTTTCTATGACAAGTGAATACGTGCACTCGCTCAGTAACTAGAGCGCGGCGAGCCGCTTTTTATGATGTACTACACGGCTATATTCACTTTAAGTTGGAGTCAAGAAAAATATTTTATCGTTTTTTCCTTATACAAAATGTCGTTTTCGAGTGCAAAACGGTCAATAATTTGACTTTTTACTATCGAAACGACACTCTGCAACTGGGAAAACAACCGATGCGATAGACTACAATTTTAGAAACAAAAAGAAGCTAAGAATTTGGAATACAGAATTTATAAAGCCGAAAATTAATGAAAATTTTATAAGTTTTTAAACAAAAAATGCTAAAAACGTTGAAAAGTCAAAATTTATGTATAAACGATGGGTCGTAACAGAATACGATCGCTAAACGGACACCGAGACGCTTAATTTGATAGGTCGCACGCGACTGTATGTCAATAAAAAAAATTCAGTTTTTATCAAATGTATGGAGCGTTGTCAGGGCTTAGGTGGATTTTGAAGAAATGCAGTATTAGGTGGTCGGGCAATTTTTCACTTTTTGGCTAATATTTGTGTTTTTTCTGTTGCAGGTACGTGCAGTGACGTCGGGCAAAGGTGATCCAGCCACGAGAAGTGCAGATTCAAGCCAGGTGTTGGACAAAAGTTTAAAAAACCACCCAAAACACACTAAAATTACAAAAAATACCGGAAAATTGCAGTTTCTCGAAAATTTTTCTATGACAAGTGAATACGTGCACTCGCTCAGTAACTAGAGCGCGGCGAGCCGCTTTTTATGATGTACTACACGGCTATATTCACTTTAAGTTGGAGTCAAGAAAAATATTTTATCGTTTTTTCCTTATACAAAATGTCGTTTTCGAGTGCAAAACGGTCAATAATTTGACTTTTTACTATCGAAACGACACTCTGCAACTGGGAAAACAACCGATGCGATAGACTACAATTTTAGAAACAAAAAGAAGCTAAGAATTTGGAATACAGAATTTATAAAGCCGAAAATTAATGAAAATTTTATAAGTTTTTAAACAAAAAATGCTAAAAACGTTGAAAAGTCAAAATTTATGTATAAACGATGGGTCGTAACAGAATACGATCGCTAAACGGACACCGAGACGCTTAATTTGATAGGTCGCACGCGACTGTATGTCAATAAAAAAAATTCAGTTTTTATCAAATGTATGGAGCGTTGTCAGGGCTTAGGTGGATTTTGAAGAAATGCAGTATTAGGTGGTCGGGCAATTTTTCACTTTTTGGCTAATATTTGTGTTTTTTCTGTTGCAGGTACGTGCAGTGACGTCGGGCAAAGGTGATCCAGCCACGAGAAGTGCAGATTCAAGCCAGGTGTTGGACAAAAGTTTAAAAAACCACCCAAAACACACTAAAATTACAAAAAATACCGGAAAATTGCAGTTTCTCGAAAATTTTTCTATGACAAGTGAATACGTGCACTCGCTCAGTAACTAGAGCGCGGCGAGCCGCTTTTTATGATGTACTACACGGCTATATTCACTTTAAGTTGGAGTCAAGAAAAATATTTTATCGTTTTTTCCTTATACAAAATGTCGTTTTCGAGTGCAAAACGGTCAATAATTTGACTTTTTACTATCGAAACGACACTCTGCAACTGGGAAAACAACCGATGCGATAGACTACAATTTTAGAAACAAAAAGAAGCTAAGAATTTGGAATACAGAATTTATAAAGCCGAAAATTAATGAAAATTTTATAAGTTTTTAAACAAAAAATGCTAAAAACGTTGAAAAGTCAAAATTTATGTATAAACGATGGGTCGTAACAGAATACGATCGCTAAACGGACACCGAGACGCTTAATTTGATAGGTCGCACGCGACTGTATGTCAATAAAAAAAATTCAGTTTTTATCAAATGTATGGAGCGTTGTCAGGGCTTAGGTGGATTTTGAAGAAATGCAGTATTAGGTGGTCGGGCAATTTTTCACTTTTTGGCTAATATTTGTGTTTTTTCTGTTGCAGGTACGTGCAGTGACGTCGGGCAAAGGTGATCCAGCCACGAGAAGTGCAGATTCAAGCCAGGTGTTGGACAAAAGTTTAAAAAACCACCCAAAACACACTAAAATTACAAAAAATACCGGAAAATTGCAGTTTCTCGAAAATTTTTCTATGACAAGTGAATACGTGCACTCGCTCAGTAACTAGAGCGCGGCGAGCCGCTTTTTATGATGTACTACACGGCTATATTCACTTTAAGTTGGAGTCAAGAAAAATATTTTATCGTTTTTTCCTTATACAAAATGTCGTTTTCGAGTGCAAAACGGTCAATAATTTGACTTTTTACTATCGAAACGACACTCTGCAACTGGGAAAACAACCGATGCGATAGACTACAATTTTAGAAACAAAAAGAAGCTAAGAATTTGGAATACAGAATTTATAAAGCCGAAAATTAATGAAAATTTTATAAGTTTTTAAACAAAAAATGCTAAAAACGTTGAAAAGTCAAAATTTATGTATAAACGATGGGTCGTAACAGAATACGATCGCTAAACGGACACCGAGACGCTTAATTTGATAGGTCGCACGCGACTGTATGTCAATAAAAAAAATTCAGTTTTTATCAAATGTATGGAGCGTTGTCAGGGCTTAGGTGGATTTTGAAGAAATGCAGTATTAGGTGGTCGGGCAATTTTTCACTTTTTGGCTAATATTTGTGTTTTTTCTGTTGCAGGTACGTGCAGTGACGTCGGGCAAAGGTGATCCAGCCACGAGAAGTGCAGATTCAAGCCAGGTGTTGGACAAAAGTTTAAAAAACCACCCAAAACACACTAAAATTACAAAAAATACCGGAAAATTGCAGTTTCTCGAAAATTTTTCTATGACAAGTGAATACGTGCACTCGCTCAGTAACTAGAGCGCGGCGAGCCGCTTTTTATGATGTACTACACGGCTATATTCACTTTAAGTTGGAGTCAAGAAAAATATTTTATCGTTTTTTCCTTATACAAAATGTCGTTTTCGAGTGCAAAACGGTCAATAATTTGACTTTTTACTATCGAAACGACACTCTGCAACTGGGAAAACAACCGATGCGATAGACTACAATTTTAGAAACAAAAAGAAGCTAAGAATTTGGAATACAGAATTTATAAAGCCGAAAATTAATGAAAATTTTATAAGTTTTTAAACAAAAAATGCTAAAAACGTTGAAAAGTCAAAATTTATGTATAAACGATGGGTCGTAACAGAATACGATCGCTAAACGGACACCGAGACGCTTAATTTGATAGGTCGCACGCGACTGTATGTCAATAAAAAAAATTCAGTTTTTATCAAATGTATGGAGCGTTGTCAGGGCTTAGGTGGATTTTGAAGAAATGCAGTATTAGGTGGTCGGGCAATTTTTCACTTTTTGGCTAATATTTGTGTTTTTTCTGTTGCAGGTACGTGCAGTGACGTCGGGCAAAGGTGATCCAGCCACGAGAAGTGCAGATTCAAGCCAGGTGTTGGACAAAAGTTTAAAAAACCACCCAAAACACACTAAAATTACAAAAAATACCGGAAAATTGCAGTTTCTCGAAAATTTTTCTATGACAAGTGAATACGTGCACTCGCTCAGTAACTAGAACGCGGCGAGCCGCTTTTTATGATGTACTACACGGCTATATTCACTTTAAGTTGGAGTCAAGAAAAATATTTTATCGTTTTTTCCTTATACAAAATGTCGTTTTCGAGTGCAAAACGGTCAATAATTTGACTTTTTACTATCGAAACGACACTCTGCAACTGGGAAAACAACCGATGCGATAGACTACAATTTTAGAAACAAAAAGAAGCTAAGAATTTGGAATACAGAATTTATAAAGCCGAAAATTAATGAAAATTTTATAAGTTTTTAAACAAAAAATGCTAAAAACGTTGAAAAGTCAAAATTTATGTATAAACGATGGGTCGTAACAGAATACGATCGCTAAACGGACACCGAGACGCTTAATTTGATAGGTCGCACGCGACTGTATGTCAATAAAAAAAATTCAGTTTTTATCAAATGTATGGAGCGTTGTCAGGGCTTAGGTGGATTTTGAAGAAATGCAGTATTAGGTGGTCGGGCAATTTTTCACTTTTTGGCTAATATTTGTGTTTTTTCTGTTGCAGGTACGTGCAGTGACGTCGGGCAAAGGTGATCCAGCCACGAGAAGTGCAGATTCAAGCCAGGTGTTGGACAAAAGTTTAAAAAACCACCCAAAACACACTAAAATTACAAAAAATACCGGAAAATTGCAGTTTCTCGAAAATTTTTCTATGACAAGTGAATACGTGCACTCGCTCAGTAACTAGAACGCGGCGAGCCGCTTTTTATGATGTACTACACGGCTATATTCACTTTAAGTTGGAGTCAAGAAAAATATTTTATCGTTTTTTCCTTATACAAAATGTCGTTTTCGAGTGCAAAACGGTCAATAATTTGACTTTTTACTATCGAAACGACACTCTGCAACTGGGAAAACAACCGATGCGATAGACTACAATTTTAGAAACAAAAAGAAGCTAAGAATTTGGAATACAGAATTTATAAAGCCGAAAATTAATGAAAATTTTATAAGTTTTTAAACAAAAAATGCTAAAAACGTTGAAAAGTCAAAATTTATGTATAAACGATGGGTCGTAACAGAATACGATCGCTAAACGGACACCGAGACGCTTAATTTGATAGGTCGCACGCGACTGTATGTCAATAAAAAAAATTCAGTTTTTATCAAATGTATGGAGCGTTGTCAGGGCTTAGGTGGATTTTGAAGAAATGCAGTATTAGGTGGTCGGGCAATTTTTCACTTTTTGGCTAATATTTGTGTTTTTTCTGTTGCAGGTACGTGCAGTGACGTCGGGCAAAGGTGATCCAGCCACGAGAAGTGCAGATTCAAGCCAGGTGTTGGACAAAAGTTTAAAAAACCACCCAAAACACACTAAAATTACAAAAAATACCGGAAAATTGCAGTTTCTCGAAAATTTTTCTATGACAAGTGAATACGTGCACTCGCTCAGTAACTAGAGCGCGGCGAGCCGCTTTTTATGATGTACTACACGGCTATATTCACTTTAAGTTGGAGTCAAGAAAAATATTTTATCGTTTTTTCCTTATACAAAATGTCGTTTTCGAGTGCAAAACGGTCAATAATTTGACTTTTTACTATCGAAACGACACTCTGCAACTGGGAAAACAACCGATGCGATAGACTACAATTTTAGAAACAAAAAGAAGCTAAGAATTTGGAATACAGAATTTATAAAGCCGAAAATTAATGAAAATTTTATAAGTTTTTAAACAAAAAATGCTAAAAACGTTGAAAAGTCAAAATTTATGTATAAACGATGGGTCGTAACAGAATACGATCGCTAAACGGACACCGAGACGCTTAATTTGATAGGTCGCACGCGACTGTATGTCAATAAAAAAAATTCAGTTTTTATCAAATGTATGGAGCGTTGTCAGGGCTTAGGTGGATTTTGAAGAAATGCAGTATTAGGTGGTCGGGCAATTTTTCACTTTTTGGCTAATATTTGTGTTTTTTCTGTTGCAGGTACGTGCAGTGACGTCGGGCAAAGGTGATCCAGCCACGAGAAGTGCAGATTCAAGCCAGGTGTTGGACAAAAGTTTAAAAAACCACCCAAAACACACTAAAATTACAAAAAATACCGGAAAATTGCAGTTTCTCGAAAATTTTTCTATGACAAGTGAATACGTGCACTCGCTCAGTAACTAGAACGCGGCGAGCCGCTTTTTATGATGTACTACACGGCTATATTCACTTTAAGTTGGAGTCAAGAAAAATATTTTATCGTTTTTTCCTTATACAAAATGTCGTTTTCGAGTGCAAAACGGTCAATAATTTGACTTTTTACTATCGAAACGACACTCTGCAACTGGGAAAACAACCGATGCGATAGACTACAATTTTAGAAACAAAAAGAAGCTAAGAATTTGGAATACAGAATTTATAAAGCCGAAAATTAATGAAAATTTTATAAGTTTTTAAACAAAAAATGCTAAAAACGTTGAAAAGTCAAAATTTATGTATAAACGATGGGTCGTAACAGAATACGATCGCTAAACGGACACCGAGACGCTTAATTTGATAGGTCGCACGCGACTGTATGTCAATAAAAAAAATTCAGTTTTTATCAAATGTATGGAGCGTTGTCAGGGCTTAGGTGGATTTTGAAGAAATGCAGTATTAGGTGGTCGGGCAATTTTTCACTTTTTGGCTAATATTTGTGTTTTTTCTGTTGCAGGTACGTGCAGTGACGTCGGGCAAAGGTGATCCAGCCACGAGAAGTGCAGATTCAAGCCAGGTGTTGGACAAAAGTTTAAAAAACCACCCAAAACACACTAAAATTACAAAAAATACCGGAAAATTGCAGTTTCTCGAAAATTTTTCTATGACAAGTGAATACGTGCACTCGCTCAGTAACTAGAGCGCGGCGAGCCGCTTTTTATGATGTACTACACGGCTATATTCACTTTAAGTTGGAGTCAAGAAAAATATTTTATCGTTTTTTCCTTATACAAAATGTCGTTTTCGAGTGCAAAACGGTCAATAATTTGACTTTTTACTATCGAAACGACACTCTGCAACTGGGAAAACAACCGATGCGATAGACTACAATTTTAGAAACAAAAAGAAGCTAAGAATTTGGAATACAGAATTTATAAAGCCGAAAATTAATGAAAATTTTATAAGTTTTTAAACAAAAAATGCTAAAAACGTTGAAAAGTCAAAATTTATGTATAAACGATGGGTCGTAACAGAATACGATCGCTAAACGGACACCGAGACGCTTAATTTGATAGGTCGCACGCGACTGTATGTCAATAAAATTTTTTCAGTTTTTATCAAATGTATGGAGCGTTGTCAGGGCTTAGGTGGATTTTGAAGAAATGCAGTATTAGGTGGTCGGGCAATTTTTCACTTTTTGGCTAATATTTGTGTTTTTTCTGTTGCAGGTACGTGCAGTGACGTCGGGCAAAGGTGATCCAGCCACGAGAAGTGCAGATTCAAGCCAGGTGTTGGACAAAAGTTTAAAAAACCACCCAAAACACACTAAAATTACAAAAAATACCGGAAAATTGCAGTTTCTCGAAAATTTTTCTATGACAAGTGAATACGTGCACTCGCTCAGTAACTAGAACGCGGCGAGCCGCTTTTTATGATGTACTACACGGCTATATTCACTTTAAGTTGGAGTCAAGAAAAATATTTTATCGTTTTTTCCTTATACAAAATGTCGTTTTCGAGTGCAAAACGGTCAATAATTTGACTTTTTACTATCGAAACGACACTCTGCAACTGGGAAAACAACCGATGCGATAGACTACAATTTTAGAAACAAAAAGAAGCTAAGAATTTGGAATACAGAATTTATAAAGCCGAAAATTAATGAAAATTTTATAAGTTTTTAAACAAAAAATGCTAAAAACGTTGAAAAGTCAAAATTTATGTATAAACGATGGGTCGTAACAGAATACGATCGCTAAACGGACACCGAGACGCTTAATTTGATAGGTCGCACGCGACTGTATGTCAATAAAAAAAATTCAGTTTTTATCAAATGTATGGAGCGTTGTCAGGGCTTAGGTGGATTTTGAAGAAATGCAGTATTAGGTGGTCGGGCAATTTTTCACTTTTTGGCTAATATTTGTGTTTTTTCTGTTGCAGGTACGTGCAGTGACGTCGGGCAAAGGTGATCCAGCCACGAGAAGTGCAGATTCAAGCCAGGTGTTGGACAAAAGTTTAAAAAACCACCCAAAACACACTAAAATTACAAAAAATACCGGAAAATTGCAGTTTCTCGAAAATTTTTCTATGACAAGTGAATACGTGCACTCGCTCAGTAACTAGAGCGCGGCGAGCCGCTTTTTATGATGTACTACACGGCTATATTCACTTTAAGTTGGAGTCAAGAAAAATATTTTATCGTTTTTTCCTTATACAAAATGTCGTTTTCGAGTGCAAAACGGTCAATAATTTGACTTTTTACTATCGAAACGACACTCTGCAACTGGGAAAACAACCGATGCGATAGACTACAATTTTAGAAACAAAAAGAAGCTAAGAATTTGGAATACAGAATTTATAAAGCCGAAAATTAATGAAAATTTTATAAGTTTTTAAACAAAAAATGCTAAAAACGTTGAAAAGTCAAAATTTATGTATAAACGATGGGTCGTAACAGAATACGATCGCTAAACGGACACCGAGACGCTTAATTTGATAGGTCGCACGCGACTGTATGTCAATAAAAAAAATTCAGTTTTTATCAAATGTATGGAGCGTTGTCAGGGCTTAGGTGGATTTTGAAGAAATGCAGTATTAGGTGGTCGGGCAATTTTTCACTTTTTGGCTAATATTTGTGTTTTTTCTGTTGCAGGTACGTGCAGTGACGTCGGGCAAAGGTGATCCAGCCACGAGAAGTGCAGATTCAAGCCAGGTGTTGGACAAAAGTTTAAAAAACCACCCAAAACACACTAAAATTACAAAAAATACCGGAAAATTGCAGTTTCTCGAAAATTTTTCTATGACAAGTGAATACGTGCACTCGCTCAGTAACTAGAACGCGGCGAGCCGCTTTTTATGATGTACTACACGGCTATATTCACTTTAAGTTGGAGTCAAGAAAAATATTTTATCGTTTTTTCCTTATACAAAATGTCGTTTTCGAGTGCAAAACGGTCAATAATTTGACTTTTTACTATCGAAACGACACTCTGCAACTGGGAAAACAACCGATGCGATAGACTACAATTTTAGAAACAAAAAGAAGCTAAGAATTTGGAATACAGAATTTATAAAGCCGAAAATTAATGAAAATTTTATAAGTTTTTAAACAAAAAATGCTAAAAACGTTGAAAAGTCAAAATTTATGTATAAACGATGGGTCGTAACAGAATACGATCGCTAAACGGACACCGAGACGCTTAATTTGATAGGTCGCACGCGACTGTATGTCAATAAAAAAAATTCAGTTTTTATCAAATGTATGGAGCGTTGTCAGGGCTTAGGTGGATTTTGAAGAAATGCAGTATTAGGTGGTCGGGCAATTTTTCACTTTTTGGCTAATATTTGTGTTTTTTCTGTTGCAGGTACGTGCAGTGACGTCGGGCAAAGGTGATCCAGCCACGAGAAGTGCAGATTCAAGCCAGGTGTTGGACAAAAGTTTAAAAAACCACCCAAAACACACTAAAATTACAAAAAATACCGGAAAATTGCAGTTTCTCGAAAATTTTTCTATGACAAGTGAATACGTGCACTCGCTCAGTAACTAGAACGCGGCGAGCCGCTTTTTATGATGTACTACACGGCTATATTCACTTTAAGTTGGAGTCAAGAAAAATATTTTATCGTTTTTTCCTTATACAAAATGTCGTTTTCGAGTGCAAAACGGTCAATAATTTGACTTTTTACTATCGAAACGACACTCTGCAACTGGGAAAACAACCGATGCGATAGACTACAATTTTAGAAACAAAAAGAAGCTAAGAATTTGGAATACAGAATTTATAAAGCCGAAAATTAATGAAAATTTTATAAGTTTTTAAACAAAAAATGCTAAAAACGTTGAAAAGTCAAAATTTATGTATAAACGATGGGTCGTAACAGAATACGATCGCTAAACGGACACCGAGACGCTTAATTTGATAGGTCGCACGCGACTGTATGTCAATAAAAAAAATTCAGTTTTTATCAAATGTATGGAGCGTTGTCAGGGCTTAGGTGGATTTTGAAGAAATGCAGTATTAGGTGGTCGGGCAATTTTTCACTTTTTGGCTAATATTTGTGTTTTTTCTGTTGCAGGTACGTGCAGTGACGTCGGGCAAAGGTGATCCAGCCACGAGAAGTGCAGATTCAAGCCAGGTGTTGGACAAAAGTTTAAAAAACCACCCAAAACACACTAAAATTACAAAAAATACCGGAAAATTGCAGTTTCTCGAAAATTTTTCTATGACAAGTGAATACGTGCACTCGCTCAGTAACTAGAGCGCGGCGAGCCGCTTTTTATGATGTACTACACGGCTATATTCACTTTAAGTTGGAGTCAAGAAAAATATTTTATCGTTTTTTCCTTATACAAAATGTCGTTTTCGAGTGCAAAACGGTCAATAATTTGACTTTTTACTATCGAAACGACACTCTGCAACTGGGAAAACAACCGATGCGATAGACTACAATTTTAGAAACAAAAAGAAGCTAAGAATTTGGAATACAGAATTTATAAAGCCGAAAATTAATGAAAATTTTATAAGTTTTTAAACAAAAAATGCTAAAAACGTTGAAAAGTCAAAATTTATGTATAAACGATGGGTCGTAACAGAATACGATCGCTAAACGGACACCGAGACGCTTAATTTGATAGGTCGCACGCGACTGTATGTCAATAAAAAAAATTCAGTTTTTATCAAATGTATGGAGCGTTGTCAGGGCTTAGGTGGATTTTGAAGAAATGCAGTATTAGGTGGTCGGGCAATTTTTCACTTTTTGGCTAATATTTGTGTTTTTTCTGTTGCAGGTACGTGCAGTGACGTCGGGCAAAGGTGATCCAGCCACGAGAAGTGCAGATTCAAGCCAGGTGTTGGACAAAAGTTTAAAAAACCACCCAAAACACACTAAAATTACAAAAAATACCGGAAAATTGCAGTTTCTCGAAAATTTTTCTATGACAAGTGAATACGTGCACTCGCTCAGTAACTAGAACGCGGCGAGCCGCTTTTTATGATGTACTACACGGCTATATTCACTTTAAGTTGGAGTCAAGAAAAATATTTTATCGTTTTTTCCTTATACAAAATGTCGTTTTCGAGTGCAAAACGGTCAATAATTTGACTTTTTACTATCGAAACGACACTCTGCAACTGGGAAAACAACCGATGCGATAGACTACAATTTTAGAAACAAAAAGAAGCTAAGAATTTGGAATACAGAATTTATAAAGCCGAAAATTAATGAAAATTTTATAAGTTTTTAAACAAAAAATGCTAAAAACGTTGAAAAGTCAAAATTTATGTATAAACGATGGGTCGTAACAGAATACGATCGCTAAACGGACACCGAGACGCTTAATTTGATAGGTCGCACGCGACTGTATGTCAATAAAAAAAATTCAGTTTTTATCAAATGTATGGAGCGTTGTCAGGGCTTAGGTGGATTTTGAAGAAATGCAGTATTAGGTGGTCGGGCAATTTTTCACTTTTTGGCTAATATTTGTGTTTTTTCTGTTGCAGGTACGTGCAGTGACGTCGGGCAAAGGTGATCCAGCCACGAGAAGTGCAGATTCAAGCCAGGTGTTGGACAAAAGTTTAAAAAACCACCCAAAACACACTAAAATTACAAAAAATACCGGAAAATTGCAGTTTCTCGAAAATTTTTCTATGACAAGTGAATACGTGCACTCGCTCAGTAACTAGAGCGCGGCGAGCCGCTTTTTATGATGTACTACACGGCTATATTCACTTTAAGTTGGAGTCAAGAAAAATATTTTATCGTTTTTTCCTTATACAAAATGTCGTTTTCGAGTGCAAAACGGTCAATAATTTGACTTTTTACTATCGAAACGACACTCTGCAACTGGGAAAACAACCGATGCGATAGACTACAATTTTAGAAACAAAAAGAAGCTAAGAATTTGGAATACAGAATTTATAAAGCCGAAAATTAATGAAAATTTTATAAGTTTTTAAACAAAAAATGCTAAAAACGTTGAAAAGTCAAAATTTATGTATAAACGATGGGTCGTAACAGAATACGATCGCTAAACGGACACCGAGACGCTTAATTTGATAGGTCGCACGCGACTGTATGTCAATAAAAAAAATTCAGTTTTTATCAAATGTATGGAGCGTTGTCAGGGCTTAGGTGGATTTTGAAGAAATGCAGTATTAGGTGGTCGGGCAATTTTTCACTTTTTGGCTAATATTTGTGTTTTTTCTGTTGCAGGTACGTGCAGTGACGTCGGGCAAAGGTGATCCAGCCACGAGAAGTGCAGATTCAAGCCAGGTGTTGGACAAAAGTTTAAAAAACCACCCAAAACACACTAAAATTACAAAAAATACCGGAAAATTGCAGTTTCTCGAAAATTTTTCTATGACAAGTGAATACGTGCACTCGCTCAGTAACTAGAGCGCGGCGAGCCGCTTTTTATGATGTACTACACGGCTATATTCACTTTAAGTTGGAGTCAAGAAAAATATTTTATCGTTTTTTCCTTATACAAAATGTCGTTTTCGAGTGCAAAACGGTCAATAATTTGACTTTTTACTATCGAAACGACACTCTGCAACTGGGAAAACAACCGATGCGATAGACTACAATTTTAGAAACAAAAAGAAGCTAAGAATTTGGAATACAGAATTTATAAAGCCGAAAATTAATGAAAATTTTATAAGTTTTTAAACAAAAAATGCTAAAAACGTTGAAAAGTCAAAATTTATGTATAAACGATGGGTCGTAACAGAATACGATCGCTAAACGGACACCGAGACGCTTAATTTGATAGGTCGCACGCGACTGTATGTCAATAAAAAAAATTCAGTTTTTATCAAATGTATGGAGCGTTGTCAGGGCTTAGGTGGATTTTGAAGAAATGCAGTATTAGGTGGTCGGGCAATTTTTCACTTTTTGGCTAATATTTGTGTTTTTTCTGTTGCAGGTACGTGCAGTGACGTCGGGCAAAGGTGATCCAGCCACGAGAAGTGCAGATTCAAGCCAGGTGTTGGACAAAAGTTTAAAAAACCACCCAAAACACACTAAAATTACAAAAAATACCGGAAAATTGCAGTTTCTCGAAAATTTTTCTATGACAAGTGAATACGTGCACTCGCTCAGTAACTAGAGCGCGGCGAGCCGCTTTTTATGATGTACTACACGGCTATATTCACTTTAAGTTGGAGTCAAGAAAAATATTTTATCGTTTTTTCCTTATACAAAATGTCGTTTTCGAGTGCAAAACGGTCAATAATTTGACTTTTTACTATCGAAACGACACTCTGCAACTGGGAAAACAACCGATGCGATAGACTACAATTTTAGAAACAAAAAGAAGCTAAGAATTTGGAATACAGAATTTATAAAGCCGAAAATTAATGAAAATTTTATAAGTTTTTAAACAAAAAATGCTAAAAACGTTGAAAAGTCAAAATTTATGTATAAACGATGGGTCGTAACAGAATACGATCGCTAAACGGACACCGAGACGCTTAATTTGATAGGTCGCACGCGACTGTATGTCAATAAAATTTTTTCAGTTTTTATCAAATGTATGGAGCGTTGTCAGGGCTTAGGTGGATTTTGAAGAAATGCAGTATTAGGTGGTCGGGCAATTTTTCACTTTTTGGCTAATATTTGTGTTTTTTCTGTTGCAGGTACGTGCAGTGACGTCGGGCAAAGGTGATCCAGCCACGAGAAGTGCAGATTCAAGCCAGGTGTTGGACAAAAGTTTAAAAAACCACCCAAAACACACTAAAATTACAAAAAATACCGGAAAATTGCAGTTTCTCGAAAATTTTTCTATGACAAGTGAATACGTGCACTCGCTCAGTAACTAGAACGCGGCGAGCCGCTTTTTATGATGTACTACACGGCTATATTCACTTTAAGTTGGAGTCAAGAAAAATATTTTATCGTTTTTTCCTTATACAAAATGTCGTTTTCGAGTGCAAAACGGTCAATAATTTGACTTTTTACTATCGAAACGACACTCTGCAACTGGGAAAACAACCGATGCGATAGACTACAATTTTAGAAACAAAAAGAAGCTAAGAATTTGGAATACAGAATTTATAAAGCCGAAAATTAATGAAAATTTTATAAGTTTTTAAACAAAAAATGCTAAAAACGTTGAAAAGTCAAAATTTATGTATAAACGATGGGTCGTAACAGAATACGATCGCTAAACGGACACCGAGACGCTTAATTTGATAGGTCGCACGCGACTGTATGTCAATAAAATTTTTTCAGTTTTTATCGGTTAGGTTAGGTTAGGTTAGGTTAGGTTAGGTTAGGTTAGGTTAGGTTAGGTTAGGTTAGGTTAGGTTAGGTTAGGTTAGGTTAGGTTAGGTTAGGTTAGGTTAGGTTAGGTTAGGTTAGGTTAGGTTAGGTTTTTTTTTTTTTTTTTTTTTTTATATATGGCACTAGTTGCGATGCCCTCTGACGAGTAAGTGTCAGAGTCTTTGATATTACTCTATCTCATTTATTACAAATATTCTAATCTATCTATTCACAGGATGGGGTAGGGGTTTTTGAAGATTTTATTCTAAATAGTTAATCTAAGTATTCTTGTTACCAACTTCTTTTTACAGTACCTTATCTTACGCTATTTTACATTTTATCTTATAATTATTTTAATACTAATTTTATTTTACATACATTTTAAACTATTTCTATATTATGCTGACTTTTATATATATACATCAATATATATATTCAACATACTTGGTTATCTTTATTTGTTTCTAGCTATTACTCTATTTACTAACTTTATACAGTATGCAATAAATTTATCTCTTGTTTGTTTATTACTTATTAGTGCGTTTGCTGTTTCAGGCTTAAAAGTTGAGTCTAGTTCCTGCTCGGCTTCGCATCTCTCTTTGCTGTATACGGGACATTCAAATAGGACGTGCATGACTGTTTCATTTTTACCAGGCTCGCAGATGCACGATGGGTTTTCTTTACACTTAAATCGAGTTAAGTATTCAGAAAACCCACCGTGCCCCGTCATTATTTGTGTCAGCACTCCTGAAGGTCTGATCTGCCTAACCGTTTTATAGGCCCTAACTGCATCGGGTAAAAATACTTTTGTCACACCGGCTGTATCACTGCTTCTGTACCTACTATTCCATATCGTTAGGGTTTTTTGTCGAATTTGACGTTTTAAAAACGAGACTGGACACGAATCGTAATGGAGTCTAGACTTCATACCAAGGGCTGCGTCCTTTGCCAGTGTGTCTGCTCGCTCATTTCCTGCTAAACCTGCGTGAGCTTTGACCCAGTATAAAGACACAGTTTTATACTGTTGTGTTCTAGCTTTACGCAGGTTACAGCGTATCTCTACTGCCAGGTTAGGTTAGGTTAGGTTAGGTTAGGTTAGGTTAGGTTAGGTTAGGTTAGGTTAGGTTAGGTTAGGTTAGGTTAGGTTAGGTTAGGTTAGGTTAGGTTAGGTTAGGTTAGGTTAGGTTAGGTTAGGTTAGGTTAGGTTAGGTTAGGTTAGGTTAGGTTAGGTTAGGTTAGGTTAGGTTAGGTTAGGTTAGGTTAGGTTAGGTTAGGTTAGGTTAGGTTAGGTTAGGTTAGGTTAGGTTAGGTTAGGTTAGGTTAGGTTAGGTTAGGTTAGGTTAGGTTAGGTTAGGTTAGGTTAGGTTAGGTTAGGTTAGGTTAGGTTAGGTTAGGTTAGGTTAGGTTAGGTTAGGTTAGGTTAGGTTAGGTTAGGTTAGGTTAGGTTAGGTTAGGTTAGGTTAGGTTAGGTTAGGTTAGGTTAGGTTAGGTTAGGTTAGGTTAGGTTAGGTTAGGTTAGGTTAGGTTAGGTTAGGTTAGGTTAGGTTAGGTTAGGTTAGGTTAGGTTAGGTTAGGTTAGGTTAGGTTAGGTTAGGTTAGGTTAGGTTAGGTTAGGTTAGGTTAGGTTTTTTTTTTTTTTTTTTTTTTTTTTTTTTTTTTTTCTCGTTCCTTTGACGTAATCAAAGACATTTGTTATCTTTATTGCTATCTACGGGTGAGGTTTACATTCTTAGCGTACCCTTTAAGGGTCTAGGGGATCTTAACTACTAGTTACTTTTATTAAGGTATCTTACTTTTGTTTATATCTAATCTTACATTTTGTTCTTAATATTAATTACTACATATGTTTTATTTATATCTTATTTCTAATTAGTTTACTGCTCATACAATTTAACTTAAGTTTACTTATGCTATTTATTCTTATATGCTGTTTATATATATCATATAATATATATTCACCATATTTTATGCATCTTTATTTCTTTTTATCACTATCTCCGCTACATTTTTACAGTATTCTATTAGTATATATCTTTTTGTTTTATCAGCCATAAGTGAGTTGACATTTTTGGCTTCTATTTGACATTCAAGCTTTTGCTCCGCTTCGTATCTTTTAAAACCGTTTACAGGGCATTCGAACAAAATGTGCGGTACACTTTCACTGACACCTGGCTCGCAGACGCATGATGGGTTCTCCTTACATTTGAACCGGGTCAAATATTCGGAGAAACCACCATGCCCCGTCATTAGTTGCGTCAATGTGCTAGTCAGTTCAATCTGTCGTACTATCTTAAAAGCTTGTATTGCGTCAGGAAAGAAAATCTTTGTAATTGTCGCTGTGTCGGCAGTCATGTATCGGTCATTCCATTTAGTGAGTGTCTCCTGTCGAATCTGTCTCTTGACGAAGGAGGCTGGGCAAAGTTCGTAATCTGGTTTCCTTTTTAGTTTCAGAGCTGCTTCTTTGGCAAGCTGGTCCACCCGCTCGTTTCCTTCTAGGCCAGCGTGGGCTTTGATCCAGAATAAGGAGACTTTTTTATTCTGGGTCAAAGCCTCACGGAGGTTACTTCGAGTTTTTTCAGCGAGTGGATGTGTAGAGCCTGCGTCCGAGATTGTTTCCAAGGCAGATTTTGCATCGCTATATATTCCGTAGCTCCGCTCAGGACGGCTGAGTATCTCTTGGGTGGCTCGGCATATGGCCAAGAGTTCTGCTTGGTACACTGTGCAGTATGATGTTAATTTAAGCTTGAGGATTTTCGTCTCCACTTCACTGTCCCAAAAGGACAGTGCTGCTCCAACTTTATCCTCAATTTTACTGCCGTCAGTAAAAATTTTGAGCTCCTGGTTGCTGTGACTATCCAGGGCTGCTTGATCATACAGGTTTGTAAACTCTATGCCCGTGTGGCTAGCTGGGTGGGGAGTCATTTTGTAGCTGACCATCTTCTCTATTTCTCTGTCTACTAGGACTGGCAGGGTCACCCCACGCTTGGCTATATACAAAGCAGCTGCTTCTTGGATCCTGAGGTCAAGCGGGAGTAACCCAGCCAGTACCAGGGCCGAGTTCAGAGACACTGTGCGGTATGCTTTCGTCAGCTTCTGGGCAAAGCCTCTCTGTACCGTGTTGAGCTGCTTCTGCATACTTAGTTTCTTAGTTTCTTGAGCCCAGACACTCGCAGCGTACATAATTATTGGTTCCACGGTTGCTGTATATATAGTGCGGATGACCTCCGGGTGGAGACCCCAACTAACCCTCGCAGCTGTAGCTAGTTTTTTATAAATATTAAGAGCTTTCTTGCAGACATTTGCCGTGTGATTGTTGAAGGTTAATTTATTGTCTATCGTGACACCCAGTATTTTGATTTCATCAGACATTTCAATATCGACCCCGCCCATCCTCAGCAGTGGTGTGTCAAACTTCAGTTTTTTGGTAATGATCATGGCGTTTGTTTTATGTGGTGCAAATTTTAACTTATTTTTGACACCCCACTCCTGAACATAGGCGAGGGCGGCGTTGGCCTGACTTTGAACTTCCAGTGCGGTATCACCGTCAATCACAAGCACCACATCGTCAGCAAAGGCCTGACAATAGTCCTTTCGTTGTTCGAGGCCCTTCAGGAGGGAATCCAGGAGAAGATTCCAGAGCATTGGTCCACCGATCGATCCTTGGACACATCCCTTATAGGTTTTCTTTATGTGCTCTTGTCCGGCGTACCTCACTCTTACGCTTCGATCCTGTAGGTAACTATCCAAGAGCCGTCTTACGTTTACGGGACACTGTTCCTCAGCCAGTCTAGTTCTTATGGCTGGCCACCACGCGCTGTCGAAGGCTCCCTCTATGTCCAGTGAAATCATAGTTATTAGTTTTTTCTGTCTCAGTTTGGTTCGTAAGTGTTGCATGAGGTCATAGAGGGAGTCTTCGGTGCTCTTCTGTGGCATAAAACCATACTGACGAGTACTAACCCTTGGTAGTACATGCCATTTAATGCGCCTGACAAGCATTTTCTCCAGTATCTTTCCCATAACAGGCAGCAGACCGATGGGTCTATAGGACTTAGGGCTTGTGAAATCTTTCCTGGCTGGCTTTCTCAGAATCACGACTGTTGCCTCCTTCCAGATGGTCGGGAAGTGATGCAACGTCAAGCATTTGTTGGCTAAGGCAAGGTAGGTTTCTGGGTCATGTTCTATTGCCTTGTTGCAAATATCTGCAGTAAGACCATCCTTACCCGGAGCTTTTTTGGGATTAAAGCTTCCCACCGCGGCTTTCAGTTCTTCCATTGTAAACGGTGGGTCATGGTGTTCATCATGAACCCAGTCGTTTACTTGGTCGGCTTCTATTCTTGTCCGTCGGTGGTCTTTATTATCTTGGCTTTCTAGGTCCTCCGGGTAAAAGGTTTCGGCTAGCAATTTGGCCGATTGCTTGGCACACAACACTTTACCATCTTTAACCAAAGGAATATCCTCTTGCCTTTTTGTCGTTCTTCCTATCACTCTGTATATCCCCTCCCACATTCCCTCTCTGTCCTGTCTACCGCAGAACTCCTTCCAACTCTCTGTCTGTGCTTTCTTGGCTTCTGTCTCATATCTTTCTTTTGCTTGCAGGTACTCATCGACGACGTGACTCCTACGGATCGGCGCTGCACATCGGATTCGACGCTTCCTGGTTCGGACTTCCTTCTTCAACTTCTCGAGTTCTTCGGACCACCACGGTAAGGTAAGTTTTTTAGCTATATTTATTTTAGGTATACTTTCATTACATGTATTTATTATTGTATTTATGTATGACTCTATTTTTGTGTCTAGTTCTATTTTATCATTTATTTTTCCTATCTCTTCCTGATTAATTTGGTTTTCAGCTTGCAATTGGGCCAATTTCTCATGAAATTGACTCCAATTTGCTTTCCTACTATTGTAGATTCTGGTCATTCTATTGATGCTAATTCCTTTTGATTTTGTAAGTCTCAATTTGAATGTTAGTGCGTTGTGGTCCGAACTTATCACACCTTCGTTTACTCTCCAGTCTTCGATCAGGTTTAGCATATCCGGTGTGCATGCCGTGATGTCCACAAAACTAGAGTACCTCTTGCTACCCCTTATTGTGTCGAACGTAGGGATGTCGCCGCCGTTGAGTATCTGCAAGCCTCTCTCTTCTAGATACCCTGACAGTTCCTCACCCTTCTGGTCTATAGCTTTGCTTCCCCACCAAGTGCTTTTCGCGTTTGCGTCTCCCCCAAGCAACATGTACACTGGTTTTTCTTGTTGTTCTATCTTCCTCAACTGTTCTAGGTATGTGTCTATGCTTGCATGGTCAGGCTCGAAGTAAAACGAGACGACCAAGATCTCCCAGGCACTCGTTTTTAATTTCACCACGATGATGTTGTTTGTGGTGAGGTTTGGTAATTGGATCACATCCATATCATCATCAAAGACGGCTATTGCCGCCTTTATGGTACCGTCCCCTTGATTGGTGTTCTGGAAGATCCTGGTCCTTCCGTAGTTCCTCATTCTGCCAATTGATCCAACATACGGTTCTTGCAGTAGCGCAAAGGCCATTTTCTTCTCACTTGCCAGTAGCATTATCTCGTGTGTCGCTAGTTCCTTTCTTTGTAGGTTTGCTTGTGCTATGACGTAGGCCTTTGCGCTGGTTGACGAAGATATTACGTGTGGGACCACCTTAGCACTGGTATGCTATTGTGGCCCGTGCTATAGTGTCCCACCTCTTCCTGATCGGGCATTCACTGCTGAATGCATTGTGGTCAAGTCTCTCATGCTTGGCGTTCGCACAGTTGCAACATGTTGGGGTTTCACCCGCAAGCCAATCCGCGCAGTTCATCTTCATATGAGGGCCTCCGCAGTGGCTGCACTTCTCGGTTGTTTCCTTGCAAAAGCGTCGTCCATGCCCATACCCTAGGCAGAGTGAGCATTGCACCAGCGGTGACTGGTCCAATACTTTCACTCTTTGCAGGTCAATCTTGATCGTTTCCGCATCCACCAAGCGCTGCCAGACTCCAGGTGACACTCTCATTATAACGCTGTTTGCTTGTGGGTTCCGCGATCTTTTCTTGTACAAGATTTCTACCTTGTTTTCTTTTTCATTTAGATCCCCTAGTACCTTTTTGTTTTGTGTCCACAGTGATCCTATGATATCTTGATCACTGTTGTACTGAAACACATCCCTTAATATGACTAGCGGGTCCTTGTTTTTTACCTCTTGAACATTTAGGTGCTCTTCCGCTTTCTTAAGCCTTTCTTTTATTTGTTCCCTGTCTTTTTCCGTTCTGCATCCCACAATCACTTTCCTGTCCTTTCCTTTTCGGATTCTTTCAATTTCTACCCCTCCGTCTTTTGCCTTGACCACCTCCCTTATCCTATTCAGTATTTCCTCTCCTGTTTCTGTCTCGTTCTTCGCTGTGACTACAACTGAGTGTAGCGCGGTCTGCTCCGGGGACCGTCTCCTGGGGTTAACCGCTGCCACACTAGCGTATGTCATCTTTTCTTGTGTCTCTTGGTGTTTGTCAATCGTCTCCTTCAATCTTTCCATTTTTTCGTTACTTTCCTGTATAAGCCTGGTGTGTTCTTCTATTTTCCTCATTAGCTCTTTTTCATCTATCCTCTGTGATTTCTCCGATTCTTTTTCAGGTATTCTTTCGGGTTCTGTTTCCTTATCTGGTTCGTTTGCTTCCTTTTTTCCTTGTCCTTTTACACTGTCTGATTCCTTGACCAATTGGTAAAGCCTTTCGATTGCTTGTGTCACCTCCGTTTTAATCTCGGTTTTTATGTTTCTCGAGTTTCCGAGATGCGTTTTTGCCTTTTGGACACAAGCTTTTGCTTCCGCCAGCCGGTCAGTAAATTTTAGTTTTTGTTTTTGTTGTGTCGGTGGACTTCCTGCTGCCTCCGTCGATATTCTTTGGGCTGGAGCCTTGTTGTCCTGCGAGAGAGTCCTCAATGATTTTGGCTTTAGGGGTTCCGCCAGCACAGCCTTACTCGGAGGGGTGATCCCCCACCCCTGTCCACAACCTGTTGAAGCACCTTGCTCCCATTCTCCTATACTTTTGCGAACGCTTGAGCCTTGTGCTCCTGTTGCCTGAGATTTTTCACGTTCCCGCAGAGTCGGAACCTGTCTACTTGAGTTCCCGGATGTAGTTGGGCTCTGTTCTTTAGCTGCAGGCCCTTTTTTAGGGGTGTGAAACATTGTATTGCCACTTGTCAAAGGAATGTGTCAAATTGTAAATGGTAGTGGGTAGTGTAAATTTGTATAAGTTGTAAATATATAAATTTGGTGTAAATATAAATTATAATAATAGATAAAGATGACACTTTATCTTGAAAGTCAAATGATACAATTGTCAAAATAAAATTTTCAAAATGCTTAACTCTAGGTTGAGTCTATCTACAAACTATTATTGGCTCGATAAAGCCCAATTTCTCCGTCCAGATGAGTCACTAAGTGAAAAAGTCAGAAATATTTTAGGCTCTACCTAGAGTCGGTCAATGTAATGTACTGTATTGTAGAGTCCGAGCACAGGTGTAGGTAAAAAACCACACTCAATTTGAAGCCACGGTGTACGAGATACAAGCGTCTAAAATTTTACAAAATTTCAAAATGTTTGGGGAAAAAGGGGGGGGGAAATTTTTAACTATATGAAAAGAGAAACTATTCTGTATTTTAGATATATATCTAAAATACAATCCAGCATCAAAAATGCTCTAACTCTTCTAGTTTCCGAGATATTTAACTTTAAAGATTTTGATAGCTGTAGTTGGGGTTAGGTATGGGTGAGAGGGGGGGGAAAATTTTTACGGAACTTTATATGGTATGAACTATTTGATAGAATTTTGAAATGAGTTTGAAATAAGGATTTGGGGTACTTAAGGTATGGGGAGGAGTGGGGGGGTGAGGGGGGGTAAAAGTGGGTACACGATTTTCAGGAGTAAGATACTGTTACAATTATCACTAGGTAAAATTTTGAATTCTATAAACTTTCTCATACAAAACTAGTCAAAACCAATTTATATGCGGTTGACCTTGAATGACTAAAATCAATAACTAAAAATTTTTAAGCATTAAGTGCACCTCAATTTTTTACTACATTAACTACTACGAAAGGACTACGATTTGAGCAAATAAAAATTATATGTTACCGCTGTAGGTTTTCTTAAATTTATGTTTAAAATTTAGATGCAACCGCAAAGAAACTAAAACTACTTGTAATTAGGTCAAAACTTAACTTTAACTAAATCTGCAGGTGCCTCCGGGGTCCTCGTGGTGCTCCGCTGCTGGTGATGGTGTTCAATGATGTCCAGCGGCACTGGATCAGTGACCTCGTGGCCACGTGGTACTTGTTTTTTTGGCTTTTATTCCGTGCCCATGCACGGTAGAAAAAGCCAAAAGGTGTCAGCTTGTAGGGCTTCTTAAGGGCTTCCAGAAGGCACCAAAAAAGGTGTGTATCGTCGCTACCGATCCCGAGATATTCCACTTTTTGTTTCAAAATTTCACTTTTTCACCAATAACTTTTTGATCACTTGTCGTATCACTGCGCAGTTTGCGCCACTGTGTGCGCCTCGACGGCCCACGTGTTTTGATATGCAACACGGGTATATTTGCGCGAATTTTCAATTTTTCGTGATTTTTCTGGTGCGGAACGGCTTCAATTCGTGGCGCTCTCGACTGCGGATCGGAGCAGACTGGTTAGGTTAGGTTAGGTTAGGTTAGGTTAGGTTAGGTTAGGTTAGGTTAGGTTAGGTTAGGTTAGGTTAGGTTAGGTTAGGTTAGGTTAGGTTAGGTTAGGTTAGGTTAGGTTAGGTTAGGTTAGGTTAGGTTAGGTTAGGTTAGGTTAGGTTAGGTTAGGTTAGGTTAGGTTAGGTTAGGTTAGGTTAGGTTAGGTTAGGTTAGGTTAGGTTAGGTTAGGTTAGGTTAGGTTAGGTTAGGTTAGGTTAGGTTAGGTTAGGTTAGGTTAGGTTAGGTTAGGTTAGGTTAGGTTAGGTTAGGTTAGGTTAGGTTAGGTTAGGTTAGGTTAGGTTAGGTTAGGTTAGGTTAGGTTAGGTTAGGTTAGGTTAGGTTAGGTTAGGTTAGGTTAGGTTAGGTTAGGTTAGGTTAGGTTAGGTTAGGTTAGGTTAGGTTAGGTTAGGTTAGGTTAGGTTAGGTTAGGTTAGGTTAGGTTAGGTTAGGTTAGGTTAGGTTAGGTTAGGTTAGGTTAGGTTAGGTTAGGTTAGGTTAGGTTAGGTTAGGTTAGGTTAGGTTAGGTTAGGTTAGGTTAGGTTAGGTTAGGTTAGGTTAGGTTAGGTTAGGTTAGGTTAGGTTAGGTTAGGTTAGGTTAGGTTAGGTTAGGTTAGGTTAGGTTAGGTTAGGTTAGGTTAGGTTAGGTTAGGTTAGGTTAGGTTAGGTTAGGTTAGGTTAGGTTAGGTTAGGTTAGGTTAGGTTAGGTTAGGTTAGGTTAGGTTAGGTTAGGTTAGGTTAGGTTAGGTTAGGTTAGGTTAGGTTAGGTTAGGTTAGGTTAGGTTAGGTTAGGTTAGGTTAGGTTAGGTTAGGTTAGGTTAGGTTAGGTTAGGTTAGGTTAGGTTAGGTTAGGTTAGGTTAGGTTAGGTTAGGTTAGGTTAGGTTAGGTTAGGTTAGGTTAGGTTAGGTTAGGTTAGGTTAGGTTAGGTTAGGTTAGGTTAGGTTAGGTTAGGTTAGGTTAGGTTAGGTTAGGTTAGGTTAGGTTAGGTTAGGTTAGGTTAGGTTAGGTTAGGTTAGGTTAGGTTAGGTTAGGTTAGGTTAGGTTAGGTTAGGTTAGGTTAGGTTAGGTTAGGTTAGGTTAGGTTAGGTTAGGTTAGGTTAGGTTAGGTTAGGTTAGGTTAGGTTAGGTTAGGTTAGGTTAGGTTAGGTTAGGTTAGGTTAGGTTAGGTTAGGTTAGGTTAGGTTAGGTTAGGTTAGGTTAGGTTAGGTTAGGTTAGGTTAGGTTAGGTTAGGTTAGGTTAGGTTAGGTTAGGTTAGGTTAGGTTAGGTTAGGTTAGGTTAGGTTAGGTTAGGTTAGGTTAGGTTAGGTTAGGTTAGGTTAGGTTAGGTTAGGTTAGGTTAGGTTAGGTTAGGTTAGGTTAGGTTAGGTTAGGTTAGGTTAGGTTAGGTTAGGTTAGGTTAGGTTAGGTTAGGTTAGGTTAGGTTAGGTTAGGTTAGGTTAGGTTAGGTTAGGTTAGGTTGGTAGGGTTGGTTGGTAGGTTGTGGTAGGTTAGGTTTGGTGGTTGGTTAGGTTAGGTAGGGTTAGGTAGGTTTGGTTAGGTTTGGTTAGGTTAGTTAGGTTAGGTTGGTGTTAGGTTGGTTTGGTGGTTAGGTGTAGGTTAGGTTAGTGTGTTGTGAGGTTGGGTAGGGTGGTGGTTTGGTGGTGGTTAGGTGTGTAGGTTGGTTGGTTAGGTGTAGGTTAGGTTAGGTTAGGTTAGGTGTTGGTTGGTTGTTGGTGGGTTGGTTAGGTTAGGTGTAGGTTTGGTGTAGGTTGGGTTAGGTTAGGTGGTTTGGTTGGTTAGGTTTGGTTAGGTGTGGTGTTGGGTTGTTGGGTTGGTTGGTGGTTTGGTTAGGGTTAGGTTAGGTTAGGTTAGGTTAGGTTAGGTTAGGTTAGGTTAGGTTAGGTTAGGTTAGGTTTTTTTTTTTTTTTTTTTTTTTTTTTCGCCATCTCGAAATGGCACTACGATGATACCTCTGACGTTATCAGAGACCTTGGTTACTTTATTTATGAAAAACACAGAATAGACACTTTATTGGTCAATTACAGGAAAACTTAAACTAACTTTTACATATCTTATATTTAGGGGTGATCTGTTTAGGTTATTGAGACTTATTCTATATATTTACTTTTACATTTTGTTTTCTTTATGAAAACAAAATACAAATGTTCTATACACTATTTATTTACATCTTATTTTTAATATATTAACTGTTTTCATCTAAATTAACTTATATTTACTTATGCTGTTTATTTATATATGCTGTTTATATATATCTTATAATATATATTCACCATATTTTATACATCTTTATTTCTTTTTATAACTATTTCTGCTACATATTTACAGTATTCTATTAAGATACTTCTTTTCTTTTTGTCGCTTATGAGCGTATTTACATTGTCAGCCTCTAGTTTACACTCGAGTTTTTGCTCCGTATCGTACCTTTTCTTTCCGTTCACGGGGCATTCAAACAGAATGTGCGGCACTGTTTCGCTCACGTCTGGTTCGCATACACATGATGAGTTCTCCTTACATTTGAACCTGGCCAAATATTCAGAGAACCCACCATGCCCTGTCATTATTTGTGTCATTGTACTTGTCAGTTCCAGTTGTCGTACAGTCTTAAAAGCGTGTATTGCGTCAGGGAAGAATATTTTTGTTATTGTCCCTGTGTCACCTGACTTGTACCGTTCATTCCATTTTGTAAGAGTCTCCATCCTGATTTGATTTTTGACGAAGGAGGTTGGGCAATGTTCATAGTCTGCCTTCCGTTTGGTCTTTAGAGCAGCATCTTTGGCGAGTTGGTCTGCCCGCTCATTGCCTTCTAGTCCAGCGTGGGCTTTTATCCAGAACAAGGATACCTCCTTGTTCTGGATAAAAGCCCTCCGGAGGTTTGACCTAGTTTCAACTGCGAGTGGATGGATAGAGCCTGGGTTTTGGAGTGTTTCTAACGCAGACCTGGAGTCGCTATACAGTCCGAAGCTTCGCTCAGGCCGCTTGAGTATCTCCTCCGTGGCTCGGCATATCGCTAGGAGTTCCGCTTGATATACTGTGCAGTATGACGACAGTTTTAACTTGAGGGTTTTTGTCTCAGCTTCACTGTTCCAAAAGGACAGTGCTGCTCCGACTTGGCCCTCGAGTTTACTGCCGTCTGTAAATATCTTTACGTCCTGGTTATTGTGGCCATCCACTGCTTCTTGGTCAATTAGCTCAGTAAACTCTATACACATGTTGTCCGCTGGGTGGGGGGCCATCGTGTAATCTACCATCCTCTCCACCTCTCTGTCTGCTAGTGATGGCAGGGGTACCCCTCGCTTAGCCTTATACAGGGCGGCTGCCTCTTGTATTCGGAAGTCTAGCGGGAGCAACCCTGCCAGCACCAGGGCAGAGTTTAGCGAGACCGTTCGGTATGCTCTCGTTAATTTCTGAGCGAAGCCTCTCTGCACGGCGTTTAGTTGTTTCTGTACGCTGATCTTTTTTGTTTCTTGAGCCCAGACACTCGCTGCGTACAAAATTACTGGCTCTACCGTTGCCACGTAAATAGTCCGAATGACTTCTGGGTGAAGACCCCAACTGACTCTGGCGGCCGTCGCTAATTTCTTGTAGATGTTGAGCGCCTTCTTGCAGACATTCGCTGCGTGGCAATTGAATGTCAGCTTGTGGTCTATCGTGACCCCCAGAATCTTTATTTCCTCAGACATGCCAATACCGATCCCGTTCATCCTCAGGAGTGGTGTGTCAAATTTCAGCTTCCTCGTTATGACCATTGCATTGGTTTTGTGTGGTGCGAATTTCAACTTGTTTTTGACACCCCACTTCTGAACATAGTCGAGGGCGGCATTTGCTTGTCTTTGGACTTTGAGCGCCGTATCCCCATCAAAGACCAGCACAATGTCGTCGGCGAAAGCTTGACAGTAGTCTCCTCTCTGTTCGAGGCCTCTCAAAAGGGGGTCCAGAAGAAGGTTCCACAACATTGGTCCACCTATTGATCCCTGGACACACCCTTTGTTGGTCTTTCTTGCGTGTTCCTGCCCAGCATACCTAACTCTCACACTGCGATCTTGTAGGTAGCTGTCCAAAAGCCTTCGTATGTTCACGGGGCACTCTTCCTCAGCCAGTCTGGTTCTTATAGCTGGCCACCACGCGCTGTCGAATGCTCCCTCTATGTCTAGTGATATCATTGTTATCAATTTCTTCTGTTCCAGTTTGGTACGCAAATGTTGCACAAGATCATAGAGGGAGTCTTCGGTGCTCTTCTGGGGCATGAACCCATACTGGCGAGTACTAATCCTCGGAATCACATGCCATTTTATGCGTCCAACTAACATCTTCTCCAGGACCTTCCCCATAACCGGGAGTAAGCCAATCGGTCTATATGACTTAGGGTCCGTGTACTCTTTTTTCCCCGGCTTTCTCAGGACTATTACTGTGGCCTCCTTCCAGGTGGTTGGAAAGTGGTGCAACGTTAGGCATTTGTTGGCTAGAGCAAGGTACGTCCCAGGATCTTGTGCTATTGCCTTGCTGCAAATGTCTGCCGTGAGACCATCCCTACCCGGGGCTTTTTTGGGATTGAAGCTGCCCATAGCTGTATTGAGTTCCTCCATGGTAAACGGTGGGTCATGGTGCTCATCATGGACCCAGTCGTTTATTTTGTCGGCTTCTGCTCTTGTCCGTCGGTGGTCTTCGTTATCCTCACTTTGCAAGTCCTCCGGGTAGAAGACTTCCGCCAGTGTCTTTGCCGATTGCTTGGCACATAGCACCTTACCTTCCTTCATCAGGGGGATATCCTCCTGCCTCTTTGTAGTCCTTCCTATCACTCTATAAATCCCCTCCCATAATCCTTCTCTATCCTGTCTCCCACAAAACTCTTTCCAGCTCTCTGTCTGTGCCTTCTTGGCTTCTGTCTCATACTTTTCTTTTGCTTGCAGGTACTCATCGACGACTTTGCTCCTCCGGACCGGCGCTGCACATCGGATTCGACGCTTCTTGGTTTTGACTTCGTTCTTCAGTTCCTCGAGTTCTCCGGACCACCACGGTAAGGTAAGTTTACTGCATGTTTTTATTTTTGGTATAACACTATCACATGTTTTTACTATTGTGCTAATGTATGATTCTACTTTTTGGTCTAGTTCTATTTTACTATCTATTTTTTCTATTTCTTTTATATTGATGTGGTTTTCCTCGAGCAATTGGGCCAATTTTTCATTAAATTGGTTCCAATTAGCTTTTTTACTGTTGTAGATTCTAGTGGTTCGATTTATAGTTATTCCTTTTGATTTTGTAAGCCTAATTTTGAATGTTATTGCGTTGTGGTCCGAACTTATGGCACCCTCGTTAACTCTCCAGTCTTCAACCAAACTTAGCATGTCCGTTGTGCAGGCCGTTATGTCCACGAAGCTGGTGTACTGCTTGTTTCCCCTTATTGTGTCAAACGTAGGTATGTCGCCGTCGTTGAGTATCTGCAAGCCTGCCTCTTCTAGAAACCCTGCCATTTCTTCACCCTTGTGGTCTACAACATTGCTTCCCCACCAAGAGTTCTTCGCGTTTGCATCTCCCCCAATTATCAGGTTCGTAGGTTTTTCTTCTTGTTTTATCTTCCTCAGGTGTTCTAGGTACGGTTCAATGGTGGTGTGGCCAGGCTCGAAGTAAAACGAGGCAACCACGATCTCCCAAGCACTCGTTTTTAATTTCACCACTACGACGTTATTTGTGGTGAGGTTCGGTAGCTGGATGACGTCCATATCGTCATCGAAGACCGCTATTGCTGCCTTTATGGTGCCATCTCCTTGATTCGAGTTTTGGAAGACCCTGGCTCCCCCGTAGTTCTTCATTCTGCCTACCGCCCCTACGTACGGTTCTTGAATCAGCGCAAAGGCCATTTTCTTATTACTTGCCATTAGCATTATCTCTTGTGTTGCCAGTTCCTTTCTTTGCAAATTTGCTTGAGCTATGCAGTAGGCCCTTGCGCTGGCTGAGGATGATATTGCGTTTGGGACCACCTTAGCACTGGTATGCTATCGTGGCCCGTGCTATAGTATCCCACTTCTTCCTGATTGGGCATTCCGTGCTGAAGGCATTATGATCAACCTTTTCATGCTTGGCGTGAAGGCAGTTGCAGCACGTTGGGGTTGCTCCTGCAAGCCAATCTACGCAGTTTGCTCTCACGTGAGGTCCACCACAGTGACTGCACTTTTCGATGGTCTCTTTGCAGAATCGTCGGCCGTGTCCATAACCTAGACAGAGTGAGCACTGGACCAATGGTGATTGGTCGAACACTCTTACTCTTTGTAGATCGATCTTGACTGATTCTGCGTCCATCAATCGCGCCCAGACACCGGGTGACACTCTCATGACTACGCTGTGCGCTTTAGGGTTCCGCGATCGTTTTTTGTACAGGATTTCTACCTTGTTCTCTTTTTCTTCCAGGTCTTTTAGGGTTTTTTTGTTCTGCGTCCAAAGTGCTTCTATGATATCTTTGTCACTGTTATATTGAAAGACGTCCTTCAGTATAACTAGTGGATCTTTGTTCTTCACTTCTTGTACATTTAGATGCTCTTCTGCTCTCTTGAGCCTTTCTTTTATTTGCTCCCTGTCTTTTTCCGTTCTGCAACCCACGATCACTTTCCTATCCTTTCCTTTCCGTATTCTTTCCACTTCTATTCCTCCTTCTTTTGCCTTGACCACCTCCCTTATCCTGTTCAGTATTTCATCCCCTGTTTCTGTCTCGTCTTTGGCTGTAACCACGACTGAGTGTAGCGCGGTCTGCTCCGGGAAGTGTCTCTTGGGATGCACCGCTGCCACACTCGCGTACGTCATCTTTTCTTGGATCTCTTGTTGTTTTTCGATCGTCTCTTTCAGTTTTTCCATTTTCTCGTTGCTTTCTTGAATAAGTTTAGCGTGTTCTTCAATTTTTCTCATGAGCTCTTGTTCTTCTTTTTTCTGTTCTTTCGATGGTTTTTCTTCAGGTTCTTTTTCTTTTCCAGGTTCTGTTTCCTTCTCGGGTTCATTAGCTTTCTTCTGTCCCTGCCCTTTTACACTATCTGCTTCCTTAACCAGTTGATACAACCGTTCGATCGCCTGTGTCACCTCATTTTTTATCTCAGTTTTGATATTTCTTGAGTTACCGAGGTGTGTTTTAGCCTTTTGGACACATGCTTTCGCTTCTGCCAAACGGTCGTTATATTTGAGTTTTAGCTGTGTCGGTGGACTTCCCACTGCTTCCGTCGATGTTCTTCGGGCTGGGGCCCTGCTGTCTTGTGAGAGAGTCCTCAGTGATTTCGGCCTAGTGGGTTCCATCGACACAGGTTTCTTTGGTGGTGAGGTTGTCTTTGGCGCTTCTACAGATTTCCCGGACTCCCACTCTCCTATGCTCTTGCGCACATTTGAAGAGTGTGCTCCTGTTGTTTTGCTTATTTCATGTTCCCGCAAGGTTGGGACTTGTCTACTTGTGTGCCCAGATGATGTTGGGCTATGCTCTTCAACTGTGGGCTTAAGCCCTTTCTTAGGGGTGTGAAAACTGACCATTGTTAAAAACACTCGTCAAAGAACTCTTCAACTTCTTAATATAAAGATGGCGTAAATTTGTAAAAGTTGTAAAAAGGTGAGTAGGTTGTAAAACAAAGTAAAATACAAAATAAAGAAAATAAAACTATCACGAAGGTCAACTTAAAGTAAAATCAAACAGATATAACAATAGTTATCTCTGTATATGGTCAATCAGTAAGTGACTCCAGTTGGAGCCTGTCTAGTAAGACAAACAATAAGCCTGATGACGTACGAGTACTGTCCTGAAAACCGTGTCCAATTATGTGGTCTACTTTAAAAGTTATCGATGATTTACTGTTTGAAATTCTGTATCTTTACCTTAGTAACTACAATCTGGGTGGGTGGGCGGGGATTTTTTTCACTTTTTGGCTAATATTTGTGTTTTTTCTGTTGCAGGTACGTGCAGTGACGTCGGGCAAAGGTGATCCAGCCACGAGAAGTGCAGATTCAAGCCAGGTGTTGGACAAAAGTTTAAAAAAAAAAAAAAAAAAAAAAAAAAAAAAAAAAAAAAAAAAAAAACCACCCAAAACACACTAAAATTACAAAAAATACCGGAAAATTGCAGTTTCTCGAAAATTTTTCTATGACAAGTGAATACGTGCACTCGCTCAGTAACTAGAGCGCGGCGAGCCGCTTTTTATGATGTACTACACGGCTATATTCACTTTAAGTTGGAGTCAAGAAAAATATTTTATCGTTTTTTCCTTATACAAAATGTCGTTTTCGAGTGCAAAACGGTCAATAATTTGACTTTTTACTATCGAAACGACACTCTGCAACTGGGAAAACAACCGATGCGATAGACTACAATTTTAGAAACAAAAAGAAGCTAAGAATTTGGAATACAGAATTTATAAAGCCGAAAATTAATGAAAATTTTATAAGTTTTTAAACAAAAAATGCTAAAAACGTTGAAAAGTCAAAATTTATGTATAAACGATGGGTCGTAACAGAATACGATCGCTAAACGGACACCGAGACGCTTAATTTGATAGGTCGCACGCGACTGTATGTCAATAAAAAATTTTCAGTTTTTATCAAATGTATGGAGCGTTGTCAGGGCTTAGGTGGATTTTGAAGAAATGCAGTATTAGGTGGTCGGGCAATTTTTCACTTTTTGGCTAATATTTGTGTTTTTTCTGTTGCAGGTACGTGCAGTGACGTCGGGCAAAGGTGATCCAGCCACGAGAAGTGCAGATTCAAGCCAGGTGTTGGACAAAAGTTTAAAAAAAACCACCCAAAACACACTAAAATTACAAAAAATACCGGAAAATTGCAGTTTCTCGAAAATTTTTCTATGACAAGTGAATACGTGCACTCGCTCAGTAACTAGAGCGCGGCGAGCCGCTTTTTATGATGTACTACACGGCTATATTCACTTTAAGTTGGAGTCAAGAAAAATATTTTATCGTTTTTTCCTTATACAAAATGTCGTTTTCGAGTGCAAAACGGTCAATAATTTGACTTTTTACTATCGAAACGACACTCTGCAACTGGGAAAACAACCGATGCGATAGACTACAATTTTAGAAACAAAAAGAAGCTAAGAATTTGGAATACAGAATTTATAAAGCCGAAAATTAATGAAAATTTTATAAGTTTTTAAACAAAAAATGCTAAAAACGTTGAAAAGTCAAAATTTATGTATAAACGATGGGTCGTAACAGAATACGATCGCTAAACGGACACCGAGACGCTTAATTTGATAGGTCGCACGCGACTGTATGTCAATAAAAAATTTTCAGTTTTTATCAAATGTATGGAGCGTTGTCAGGGCTTAGGTGGATTTTGAAGAAATGCAGTATTAGGTGGTCGGGCAATTTTTCACTTTTTGGCTAATATTTGTGTTTTTTCTGTTGCAGGTACGTGCAGTGACGTCGGGCAAAGGTGATCCAGCCACGAGAAGTGCAGATTCAAGCCAGGTGTTGGACAAAAGTTTAAAAAAAACCACCCAAAACACACTAAAATTACAAAAAATACCGGAAAATTGCAGTTTCTCGAAAATTTTTCTATGACAAGTGAATACGTGCACTCGCTCAGTAACTAGAGCGCGGCGAGCCGCTTTTTATGATGTACTACACGGCTATATTCACTTTAAGTTGGAGTCAAGAAAAATATTTTATCGTTTTTTCCTTATACAAAATGTCGTTTTCGAGTGCAAAACGGTCAATAATTTGACTTTTTACTATCGAAACGACACTCTGCAACTGGGAAAACAACCGATGCGATAGACTACAATTTTAGAAACAAAAAGAAGCTAAGAATTTGGAATACAGAATTTATAAAGGTTAGGTTAGGTTAGGTTAGGTTAGGTTAGGTTAGGTTAGGTTAGGTTAGGTTAGGTTAGGTCGAGCGCCGACGTGCGCTCGTGGAGTGGCGCGAGCGGTTCGATGAGCCGCGAAGCTCGCGCCAACGCGTCGTCGGCGCCATTGCGCCAAACTTCGAAGCTTGGCTGGGAAGGAGGCATGGGCACGTCACCTATCGCCTTACTCAGGTGCTCACAGGGCACGGATGCTTTGGTGAGTACCTGAGTAGGATCGGACGCGAACCGACACCACAATGCCACCATTGTGGGTGGGATCGGGATTCCGCGCAGCACACGTTGGAGCAATGCTCAGCGTGGTGCCAGGAGCGCGAAATCCTGATCAGCAGGATCGGGCGGAATCTCTCTCTGCCAAGCGTAGTTGAGGCTATGCTGGCAGATGAGACGGCGTGGAAGGCGGTGGCCTCTTTCTGTGAGACCGTATTGGTTCGGAAAGAGGCCGCCGAGCGAGATCGTGAGAGGGACGATCCCGCTCGGAGGAGGCGGCGTCGGGGTGCTGGCAACGGCCGCCCCGCGCCGACTGCCCCATGAGGGGCTTGGGCGGTACCCCCTGCCGAACAGGGGGCCTTTCGGGTCTGTGAGCAGTCGAAGCGAGGGCGAGGCTGGTCATTAGCAGACCCTGGGAGGACGGCTGACACATCGTGGCATGTGTAGCCGTAGCACCACGAGTGCTGGGGGCGGCTATGGATGTCGTTCCCGGGACGTGCTTGTTTTCAGGCGATATGCGAGAGGGGCACCGAAGCGTTCTTTTTAGAGTTCTCGGAGCCCCTTGACATGCATCGAGGCCGGCCACCGGGGTGGTTTTAGTGAGTCGACGAGTCCGTCATCCTCACACTACCTTACCGCATCCCTCGGTGCGGTAGGGTGTCTGGTAGCAGATTTCCCCCCGTTAACAAAAAAAAAAAAAAAAAAAAAAAAAAAGGTTAGGTTAGGTTAGGTTAGGTTAGGTTAGGTTGGGCGGGTCTGGGTTTATCCATTAAATTGGATAAATGCAGGCCTTCCATATCGGCGCAGGGGGCGCGGTATGGAGGCGAATGGTCCTGGGGGAGAGCGCAACAGTCGTGATGATCCTCAGGGCAAGTCTGGTGGTTTCCTTCACGTGGTTGCTGCCTGTTATTGGTCTATTTCCTTCTGAAATAGACGTAACTAAAACCACCAGGCGCCTTCGTGGTCCTTTTGGGCCGCGTTGGTGGGGGGGATAGCTTCAGAGGAAGCAGGGTAGGGGTTCTGGGGAGGGGGGCGATTTGGAGAGAAAGTGGGAGGGGCGGAATGCCCAGTTTGAGGTTTAAGGGTATCGTCAAGTTGGTCGGGGGTTTTGGGTTGGGGGGGATTTTGGTTTGTAAGGGGAAGGGTGGGATGCCGTTGTATTTGGGGAAGGGTGAAAGATTGTTTGTTGATAGGGGGATTAAGAGGTAATATTAAAATGTCTTTCTAAGGGCGTTTTAAAACAAATGAGGTTAGTTTTTGTCTTTCTTAAGACATAACACATGTGTAGAAATATGTCATGCAGTGACATTGGACGAAGTGGAGCCGGACTGAGAAATGCTAAACCCATTACTCAGTTCGTGGAGAGACTTCGCCGACTCTCCAGCCGGTATCTATGCTGTCACTTCAATCACCCTCGTCAGGCGATAAGGGGGTACGTTGTGGCAGTGTAGACCGAAGGGGGTTTGCCTTCATTGGCCGGGCCCAGAGGAAGGAAAACCTTGAAACAAAAACCCGTGAGAAAACACGTTAAAACCTACAGATACCAGGGGACCTCTGTAGTACATACCCTCGCTTCCGGAATAGGCGTCACCCGGGAGCGAACTATAAATCGGCCTATACTCGTGGGATTATTTATGGATTCTTATAATAAAACCAAAAAAGGAGGAGAAGGATGTTTCATTCAGCAGGATGGAGAGAATGCGTGCTCATTAGAGCAGAGCCGTGCCGAGAAGGCAAGAGTTGATATGGGGAATTCCCCAAAAGAGGTAGCAAGACAGGAAACCGAAGTGTTTGGTTCTTGCGATAACATTTCACTTGCGAGTTGTGAGTCAGAGGCCGATTCAGCGAGACTCAGTGAATGTAGCGTGGTGATCGAACCAATTTCTGACAAACTCTGGCAGAAAAAGGCAGTTCGTGTTAAGAGGCGTCCGGTTTCTAGACCAGAGCCTGTTTCAAGTGATGAAGGGTCTTCATCGGTACCTCAAGTGGCGACTGTGAAACGCACTAGAGGGCGTCCGCCTACAACAGGGAAATATGTTGGCCTGGGCAAAGCCCAAGCTGAGTTAAATGCCTTGAGGCAAGAGGCTGCTAGAGAAGAGGCTCAGAAGAACATTGAAAATAATGTATCTTCCAAGATGGCGTATTTAAAAACCACGCAGAAAGTGGCTCCAACTACGCCGGTAGAGAACAGTGGGCTTGCGTCTGACATGGTCAAGCAGGTTACTGATGCGGCTGACGTAATCTTAATGGTAGCCACAAAGTCTGGTAACCTTAAAGGGACCTTTACCAAGGCCTTAAAAGATTCGACGGCATCAATTAAGGCAGCAGTAGAAGCGCTAGCTTCTACCACAGCTTCAGAGGAAACTGCCAAACTACAGGCAGATAATGCTAGCCTGCGAGCGGAAGTGGTGCAGCTCCGCAAGGAGCTGGCAGAGCTACGCGCTATGCTCGTACGAGACCCGGAGGAAATGCCTTCCGCGAGTGTTAACCCTGATGCAGGGAAAAGTAATTCAACACCCCGTGGAGACAATAATTACGAGGAAATGGCGCGCGCAATTATGTTGCAGGTGGGCAACATGATCAATACGCGATTTGAGGGTATGGAAGAAAGGTTGCTTCCTGAAAAGCAACTTTGCCCACCTTTGGCTGCAGATAGGCGCGCTGAAAGTGCCCCTGCACAACCAGACAAGGCGAAGGAAGCCGAGCAACAGGCACCTTTACTCCAAACGAGGCCCAAGAAGAAAAATAAAAAGAAGGGTGGTAGTGCTAATGTAGCAGACACCCAAGGCTCCCAGAGGAAGCCACCTCAAGAGGCAACTTCAACACCTGAGGACGCAAATGAGGGCTGGTCTATTGTGACTAAGCGTGGTAAAAAAGCTAAGAAGGTAGTGTCACAAGCGCAAGGTGCAAAGGCAAAGACTACAGCTAAGGCTAAAGTTGTAAGTCGGCCTTCTGCGGCAAAGCTACGTCCTCCCCGGACCGCAGCTGTAGTTATTACTCTGCTACCGGGAGCCGAGGAAAAGGGTGCGACGTATGCCTATGTCATAAAAGAGGCTAAAGCAAAGGTGGACCTTGCCAGTTGCGGTATAGAAAGCTTACGGTTCCGCCAAGCAGCGACTGGTGCCCGTATCCTAGAGATCTCAGGTGACTCTAGTGCAGAAAAAGCAGACACATTCGCACAAAAGCTAAGAGAGGTTTTAGGTGAGGAAATGGCGAGAGTTTCCAGACCTACTAAGTGCGCTGAGTTTCGAATTCTTGGTTTAGATGATTCAGTGACAAAAGGTGACATCATCACTGCTATTGCACAGCAAGGTGGGTGTCCAGAGGAGACAGTTAAAGTAGGCGATATCAAATTCGCCTACCAAGGAACTGGAGTTGTACTGGTAAGCTGTCCGATTGCCGCTGCCAAGAAATTAGGAGGGGATGGTCATGTACTTGTTGATTGGGTGTCAGCTCGAGTAGAATTGATACAGCCGAGGCCAATGCGTTGCTATCGGTGCCATCAAACTGGGCATGTCCGCGCTCAGTGTGCTGCAGAAGTTGATAGAAGCGAAGAGTGCTACCGTTGTGGTCGTCCCGGCCATAAGTCATCAGTATGCACCGCGCAACCAAAGTGCCCACTGTGCGCGGCTGCTAATAAGCCGGCGGCGCACCGTATGGGTAGCAAAGTGTGTGCCCCACCTAAGCCAAGGAACAAAAAGGCCGCAAGCACTCCAGGTGCAGCGACGTCAGCTTCTAGCTGCCCCCCGTCTCAATCGGGGGGTGCGAGGGTGCAAATGGAAACCTCATAGTTATGGCCTTACGTTTCCTGCAGGCGAATCTCAACCACTCCGCCAGAGCTCAGGATCTATTGATCCAGAGCATGGCGGAGTGGTTGATTGACATAGCGGTAATATCCGAACCGTACTTTGTCCCCCCTAGAGATAATTGGGTTGGGGATAACGACGGTTTGGTTTCTATTGTGGTGCAGAGAGCTTCATTTGAAAAGATCATTAAGGGTCGGGGATGTGTAGCAGCTCAAGTGAAAGGAGTGATGGTGATTGTGGCGTATTTCTCGCCAAACAGAACCCTCACTGAGTTTGAGAGCTTTCTCGTTGAGGTCGGGGCTCTTATTGGGCAGAGTCATCCGCATCCAGTGCTAGTTCTTGGAGACCTAAACGCAAAATCTTCAGCGTGGGGGTCTCCTGTCACTAATGCGCGAGGAGACGCTTTAGAAGAGTGGGCCCTAACTTCTGGTCTCATGCTTCTAAATCAGGGATCGGTGTCCACATGTGTAAGGCAGCAGGGAGAATCCATTGTAGACGTAACTTTTGCGAGTGTAAGCCTGGCAAGTCGAGTACAAGGTTGGCAGGTTTTAGAAGATGTGGAGACGTTATCGGATCATCGATATATTCGGTTTGAAGTCGCCCAGTTACCGTCGTTAGTCCGTAGTAGGCCACGCACATCTAACACAAGCGAGAACAATCCGCGATGGGCACTCAAACGACTAGACCGAGATCTGTTAGAGGAAGCTGCTCTGATTAAAGCCTGGGTTTCACCGCCGAGTCAAGGTGCAGAGCTCCAAGTTGTGAATGAAGTAGAATGGTTTCGCGAGGCAATGACGGATGTATGCGACGCTTCGATGCCTAGGGTAGGGCCACAATCTGCCAAGCGTAAAGTGTATTGGTGGTCAGCGGAACTGACTGAATTGCGAATTACTTGCGTGGCGGCAAGACGCCAATACACTAGGCAGCGAAGGAAAAGACGCCGAGACGAGCGGCTGGAAACGCAACTGTATGGCACATATAGGGAAGCTAAGGAAGTCTTTCAGCTAGCTATCGCTAAGGCCAAAACACAAGCCCGTGATGAATTGCTGGAAACTTTAAACCGAGACCCGTGGGGGCGACCCTACAGGATGGTAAGGGGAAAACTCCGACAGTGGGCTCCACCTCTAACCGAGACTCTTGAGCCACGGCTCTTAGAGGGAGTGGTAGCGGCTCTCTTTCCCAGCGTTGAAGAACACGTGCCACCAAATATGGCTCCACCTGATCAGGAGAGTATCGAAAATGTCGAAGTACCAGAGGTAAACGAGGTAGAGCTGAGGGTGGTAGTTCAAAGGCTTGGTGCCAAAAATACGGCTCCTGGCCCTGATGGCATTCCTGGGAAAGCATGGGTGCTGGCCCTGAAGGTGTTGGGGCCTCGGCTTCAAGATCTTTTTAGCGCCTGTTTGGAACAGGGTAAGTTCCCTGCACAGTGGAAGAATGGCCGACTTGTGCTATTAAGAAAAGATGGTCGCCCTGCGGATTCGCCATCAGCCTACCGCCCTATTGTCCTCCTCAATGAGGTGGGGAAGCTGTTTGAGAGGGTTATCGCAAATCGTCTAATAGGTCACTTAAATTGTGTCGGTCCTGACTTGAATGCGAACCAGTTCGGTTTTCGTAGAGGACTTTCAACAGTCAGTGCGGTTCTGCGGGTAAAAGCTATTGCAGAGGAGGCAGTATCTAGGGGTGAAGTGGCCTTGGCAATATCTCTGGATATCGCCAATGCTTTTAACACCTTGCCCTGGAGTTGCATTAATGAAGCCTTAAGATACCACCAAGTACCTCGATACCTTCGTCGTATTATCGAGGATTATCTATCGGACCGATACGTGTCGTTCCAAGGGCAAGAGGGATGGAATCAGCATAGGATGTCGTGCGGTGTTCCACAGGGATCGGTTCTCGGACCACTCCTGTGGAACATCGGGTATGACTGGGTTCTGCGGGGTGCCAATCTCTGGGGCATTAGTGTCACGTGCTATGCAGACGATACGCTTGTCACGGCGAAAGGCAAAACGTACAGAGATGCTGCTCTCCTCGCCACTGCTGGCGTAGCTCAGGTGGTTAGTCGTATAAGACGTCTGGGGCTAGAGGTAGCGCTAGCTAAATCTGAAGCTCTATGCTTCCACGGTCCTCGAAATAAACCCCCAGGTGAATCCCATATCGTAGTGGGTGGTGTTCGTATCGGTGTCAAGTCGACGATGAAATATCTCGGACTTGTCCTTGACAGTCGATGGAGCTTCAATGCTCATTTTGCTAGTCTGGCTCCCAAACTTATAGGAACAGCAGCCGCACTTGGAGGGTTGCTACCTAACCTAAAAGGTGCTACAGTTAGCTGTCGAAAATTGTACTTGGGAGTGGTTAGGTCAATGGCCATGTATGGAGCTCCTGTGTGGGCCGATACTCTTCATAGCCAGAGTATCACTATGCTGCGAAAACCACAGAGAGCGATGGCTATAAGAGTCATACGGGGATACCGCACAGTCTCTTACGAGG